>VDFB02075321.1:171060924-171660924 GCA_007258455.2 Sequoia sempervirens | reverse complement strand
TCCTGAACCGAAAAAACAAGCCAAAAACCCGACCAAAAATTCATTATGGGATCCCATTTCATAAAAAAATATTTTTTTTATGGTTTTATGAAATAGGATCCCATTTTGCAAAACGGTATCCCGTTTTGAAAATTTCCAAAATGGAAAAAATTTCGTTTTTGGAAAATTTTCAAAACAGGATCTCGTTTTGAAAATTTTCCAAAAATGGAAATTTTTAAAAACAGGATCCCATTTAGGCTTGAGACCTCGAACCTAAACGGGGTCCTGTTTTCTTGAATCCAATTTTGAGTTTTTGTCTAAGGCAAAAAATTCCACGTTTTGTAGACTCATCTTCTTGCATTTACCCTGAGGAATTATACTGGCGTCAAAAATCTCGTGAATTGTGGCTTAAGGAAGGTGATAAGAATACAATTTTTTTCCATATGTCAGCTCAAGATAAGAAATCCAAAAATGCAATATTTTGCATTAAGGAAAGTTCTTCGGGAAAATGGTTAAATAATTGGTGCAGGAGCCCCCATAGGTTACCTTAGATTTTCTAGGTCATGTTTTGGCAATTTGTTTAGGCCAACTTATCATCTTTTCATGTTCATTTTTGGTTGTACCTTAGTGGAAGTTTTGATTGGGTGTTGATCATCTAATGAAGGTCATGTTGACCATAGGATAGGTGACATAAAGTTCTAGTTCTAAATGAGGTCTTAGATTTTTAGGAATTCTTGCAAAATATTTGGAAATGTTGCTCAATTGGAGCTACAAGCGGCCAAGAAGAGCCCAAGAGAGAGAATAACTGATTTGGAGACCCTATTTATGGGATGCCTCAGCATTGGAGTGGGGTTGGAAGCATTTGTTATGTTTTGAAGTTTTGTGAATTCAAGAAAAGCAAATTGTGTTTGAGAGTGAATTTTCTGATTTTTGCATTGAAGTAAGGTTATAATGGATTGATCATGGCATTGTAGCTTGTGTAGGATGTAGTATAGTTTTTCTTCAAGCATTGTGTGGCATTAGTTAGCTTCTTTATTCAATTCCAAGCATTGTTTGTAAATAGTTTTGATTTCATACTGTTACTGGTCTGAACCAGGCAGTTTTGTGAGAATGGAGTGTTAGTTCACTTTCCCACTGTACAAATTGTACGGCCCTTTGGGAACAGTGACTAGACTCCATTTTTGTACATATGGTAGGGTTTAGGGCCTTTGAAAACATAGGAGCTGCTGTGGAAGTCTTGCCCTAGGCGAGCCAAGAAGAGTCCGGCTAGGGAAGACAAAAAGTGCAGAGCACTTGATTTGTAGGGGTGTCCTTTTCCTGACAAGTCACAATGTGGAGAGGGCAGGTAAGTGCCTTTCCAAGACATAGCATGGAGGAGGAATCTCCATCAATCCATCTGGTGTGAGGAATACCTAATAGTTTGCAGTGAAGTCAGGGAAGGGTTTGTAAAGGCCTAATTTTGCCAAATTGTGGGTTAAACCTTTGTACGGACAGCTGAGACCCAAGACTTCGAAAATATTTGAGAGGTGTGCATATGTACTAGGAATCCCAAGAAAATATTGGGGTGTTCTTTGAAAATATTTGGAAATAAACCTGATTTCTCGGAGAAGGAGGCCTAATTGCGGCTCCTAGGGCTAGTAGCCCTTTTAGGCCTAAATGAGGGTTTGGTGGGAGCGACTAGGAAATAGAGTCAGGTGGACCCTCAAGAACCAAGGTAGGATGGATTGAAGTCATTAGAAACACCTCCACACCCTTGCAAAGCTAAATTCAAGATTTGGAGGATTTGTAGCCTTTGGAGTGGATTAAGGGCTAAGGCAAGTGTTTCAAAATTGCACCAACTCTTCACTTGGTAGGAGGAACTAAGTTGATAGTTGGGTTGGTAAGGAGAAATTAGGGGACCCTAAGAAGGAAGAGGTCCTATAGGTTTCAAGTGGTGGAGTGAAACACCCTAGAGGTCTTCCAAGGAAGACCTAGAGCATGAAACAATGATTGTTTCATCCAACCTCCCTATCAGATTGGTATCAGAGCAACAAAAGATTTGGGATAGAATAATATATGTCAGAGATTGAGTCTAGTGGTTCTACAGACATGGTGACAAATGCAGAATTGGCCAAGAAGGTCGAAGAACAGGAGGAAGACAATAGGCTATTGAGGGAAAGAATAGCTCAACTTGAGCAAGCAATGGATAATGTGTAAACCAAGACCGATGAGGTCAGTGATAGGTTGGAAGGTAGGGTACCAAAGAGAGAAGAGGTTGCAGAGGAAGACAAGATCCCCGAACCTGACCTTGTTTTGCAAGAAGAGCCTTTCTTGAAGGCATTGAAGGCTTTGAGTGGAAAAGCACTTGAAGGCATACCACTGTTTAGTGGGAAAATGGAAGCTGATCTAGTCATGGATTGGATAGAGGGAATGTAAAACCATTTTGAATGTGATGGAGTCACTGAAGCATAGAAGGTGAAGGTGGAAAAGTCAAGATTAAGAGGTTCTGCCTTGACTTGGTGGAAGTTCATTCAAACAGAGAGAGAAAAGGAAGGCAAGAAACCTATTTCCACTTGGAAGGGAATGGTTGCCAAAGTGAGAGAAGCATACATGCCAGATGATTATGAAATTCAGTTGCACAAGAAAAGACAGAGCTTGAGAAAAAGAGACTAAGATGTAAATTCCTATACAGAGGAGTTTCAAATACTTTGCATGAGGTCTAATGTTTCAGAGGATGAAAGTCTTAAGGTGGCTAGGTATCTTAACGACTTGAAGTGGAACATTCAAGAGGAGATGAATCTTCTAAGTCCCAAAATATTGCACCAATGCTATCAATTGGCTATAAAGATTGAAGAGAGGAGTAAGAGGAAACAAGACTAGGCTTCTAAGAGCAGAGGTAAAGGCAGAGATCAAAGAGGACATAGAGGTGGATACCAAGGTAGAGGGACTGAACAAAGAAGTCAAGGAGAGTCCAAACTCACAGAGCATGGCAGTGAAACAACTTCTAGAGGAGGCTATGGAAGAGGTAGAGGACCTCAAGGAGGTTCAAATAGAGGAAGAGGAGCAGGCAGAAGTAACTCATACTTTGTTATTATGAAGTGTTGCAACTGTGGTCAAGTAGGACATCCAACTTATAGGTGCCCGGAGAAAGCATCTTATTCAAATACAGAAAAGAGAGTAGCATATGCTCAAGAACACACTATGAGTGTCAAGTCACCAGAGGTTAGTCTTATTGAGTCAAAAATGGGGTTGAACTTGATGTTTAGCAGGGTTCTAATCAGATAACCAGTCAAAGAAGAGCCAAAGCAAAGGAGAGCCTTATTCAGGGCAAGATGCAAAATACTTGGAAAGGTGTGCAAGGTTATAGTGGATTTAGGGTCTACTGATAACATTATCTCTGAGGAGGCAGTGAGGAAGTTAAGATTGGAGAAGGTACCCCACACTAATCCTTACAAGGTGACATGGCTGAATAAAGGGAAAAGTGTTCTTGTAAATGAGCAGACAACGGTGGAGTTTTCCATTGGAGGGTACAAGGACAAGTTGATTTGTGATGTGTTTCCCATGGATGCATGCCATCTTCTATTGGGAAGACCATGGCAGTATGATAGAGGAGCCATCTATGATGGAAAGGAAAACACCATCTCATTCAAGAAGGATGGAAAGACATTCAACCTGCAGTCACTGTCAGATGAGGAAGAAGGACAGTAAAAGACCCCTAGAGTCTTGTTAAGTAGTGGCAAGGAGTTTATCAACACTCTACAACAAGGAGGGGAAGGATATGTGGTCATGGTGCAACCCAAGGAGGAAGATAAGACTAAGAAAACAGTCATACCAGGAGCAGTCCAGAAGTTGCTTGAACAGTTCAGGGACATAGTCAGTGATGGAACACCAGCAACCTTACCTCCAAAGAGAGCAACCTTACCTCCAAAGAGAGCCATCAGTCATTAGATTGACTTCATACCAGGGGCTTCATTGCCTAACAAAGCAGCTTACAAGCTTACACCAGACTAGAACCTAGAAGTAGCTAGACAAGTGCAGGATTTTTTAGACCAAGGACTAATTAGGAAGAGCATCAGTCCATGTGCAATACTAGTGGTCTTAGCAACCAAGAAAGGTGGTAAGTGGAGACTTTGCACTGACTCTAGGGATATAAATAGAATTACAATCAGGTATAGGTTCCCTATTCCTAGGATTGAGGATTTGATGGATTATCTTGGAGGAGCTCAGTATTTTACCAAGTTGGATCTCAAGAGTGGATACCATCAGATTAGAATCAAAGATGGGGATGAGTGGAAGACAGCCTTTAAGACAACTGATGGGTTATATGAGTGAAGAGTTATGCCATTTGGCCTCTCAAATGCCCCTAGCACATTCATGAGGCTCATGAATGAAGTGCTTAAGGATTTCACAGTTATATTTGTGGTGGTATATCTAGATGATATACTCATCTTTAGCAAGACAACAAAAGAACATCTAAAGCATGTGGAGTTGGTTCTTAAAAGATTGCAGGAGGAGAGGTTAGCCATCAACTTAGAAAAGTGTGAATTCTTCAAACAAGAGCTTGTGTATTTGGGGTTTGTAGTATCCCAAGGATCATTGAAGATGGACCCAAGCAAGGTGGAAGCTATCCTAAACTGGCCTACACCAACCACCGAGACAGAGGTAAGGATTTTTCATGGGTTAGCTCAGTTTTATAGGAAGTTTATAAGGAACTTTAGTGGCATATGTGCACCAATACTTGATACAATCAAAGGTGGCCTAAAAACTAAGTTCAAATGGACTCTTGAAGCAGAGAATGGTTTTGAGAAACTAAAACAAGAAGTGGCAACTCAACCCATCCTTTTCTTACCTAGTTTTGATAAGTTATTTACTGTGGAATGTGATGCCAGTGGAATTGCAGTAGGAGGAGTGCTAAGCCAAGAAGGCAGACCTATAGCTTTCTTTAGTGAAAATCTCAATGAAGCTAAGACAAAGTATTCTACCTATGACCTAGAACTATATGCTCTAGTACAGTCACTTAGAAAGTGGAGGCATTATCTCCTACCTAAAGAGTTTGTAGTGTTTACTGATAACCAGGAACTTAGCTACATCAACACACAAGAGAAGTTGAGCAATAGACATTTGAAATGGATGGAATACCTCCAAGCCTTCACATTTACCATCAAGAACAAGAAGGGATAGTTGAACAAGGTGGCAGATGCATTAAGTAGGAGGTTGCTGACAGTGCAAGAGATACAAATAAAGAGCATTGGGATAGAAAGTTTCAAGGATCTCTATGGTGAAGATGAAGACTTCTCAGAGGCATATAAGGTATGTTCTGATTTTGAGAATCACTTTCATATTCAATTCTCAGAGTATACATTGCAGAGTGGACTTTTGTTCAAGGGGAATCAGTTATGTGTTCCAAAAGGTTCAATGAGAGAGAATCTTATCTAGGAGAAGCATAATGGTAGTCTTAGTGGTCATTTTGGTATCAACAAGACAACGGAACTAGTGCAAAGGTTCTATTATTGGCCCAAGTTGCCAAGGGATGTCAGAAGGTATGTGGAACAGTGTGTAGTTTGTATGAAAGCCAAGGGGGGAGCTAGCAATGCAGGTTTGTATCAACCTCTACCTATTCCCAACAGACCATGGGAATGTATTAGCATGGACTTTGTGGTAGGACTCCCTAAGACTAAGACAGGGTTTGATAGTGTCTATGTGGTGGTAGATAGGTTCAGTAAGATGAGTCACTTTGTTCCTTGCAAGACCACCCATGATGCTAGCTATATTGCTCATCTCTTCTTCAAAGAGATTGTGAGGATCCATGGATTTCCATTGAGCATTGTCTCAGACAAGGATGTGAAGTTCATGAGTCATTTTTGGAAAACTCTATGGAGTAGATTAGGTACTAACTTGTCTTTTGGATTAGCTTACCATCCTCAGACAGATGGACAAACTGAGGTGATAAATAGAGTGTTAGGTAACCTTCTCAGGTGCCTCACCGAGGAGTATGGACAGACATGGGACTTGGTCATATCACAAGCTGAATATGCCTACAATGACAGTGTGAATCAGACCACAGGTAGAAATCCTTTTGAAATAGTGTATGGAATGCACCCAAGAGGTGTGTGTGAACTTAGATATTTAGGAGCTATGGAGCATAGGAGTGGCCATGCTGAGGATTTCTCTCAGACCATGAAGGAGATTCAGGAGCAAGTGAAGAAGACAATTACAGAGGCTACTCACAAGCTAAAAGCTAAGGTGGATATGTCTAGAAAAGATCTCCAATTTGCAGTAGGGGACTATGTCATGGTCCATCTCAACAAATATAGGTTGCAAAAAGGAACATCAACCAAGTTGCAGATGAAGAGAGTGGGACCATGTCAGGTGTTAGCAAAATATGGGAAGAATGCCTACAAGGTGGAGCTACCTGTAGAATTAGGCATTTCACCAGTGTTTAATGTGGCTGATTTTATCAAGTATAAAGGACCAGTCACTGACTTGGATGAGAAAAGTGTGGATGTCTTGAAGGATGTGAGCAACATAGCCTTACCTCCTAAGGACAAGTTGCAAGCAGAGAGGATCTTGGAATCAAGGGTGAAGAAGTCTACTCGACATAAGGAATACATGGAACATCTCATCAAATGGAAGGACAAACCAAAATCTGAGGCTACATGGGTGGATGAAGCTAAGTTCAAGAAGCAGGGTATTTATTTATCTCTGATCTCTCCCCACATTCCTTAGTGTTTGTGCAGAGGGGGGAGAATGGTGCAGGAGCACCCATAGGTTACCTTATATTGTCTAGAAGGTCATGTTTTGGCAATTTGTTTAGGCCAACTTATCATCTTTTCATGTTCATTTTTGGTTGTGCCTTAGTGGAATTTTTGATTGGGTGTTGATCATCTGATGAAGGTCATGTTGACCATAGGATAGGTGACATAAAGTTCTAGTTCTAAATGAGGTCTTAGATTTTTAGGAATTCTTGCAAAATATTTGGAAATGTTGCTCAATTGGAGCTACAAGCGACCAAGAAGAGCCCAAGAGAGAGAATAATTGATTTGGAGACCCTATTTATGGGATGCCTCGGCATTGGAGTGGGGTTGGAAGCATTTGTTATGTTTTGAAGTTTTGTGAATTCAAGAAAAGCAAATTGTGTTTGAGAGTGAATTTTTTTATTTTTGCATTGAAGTAAGGTTATAATGGATTGATCATGGAACTGTAGCTTGTGTAGGATGTAGTATAGTTGTTCTTCAAGCATTGTGTGGCATTAGTTAGCTTCTTTATTCAATTTCAAGCATTGTTTGTAAATAGTTTTGATTTCATACTGTTGCCGGTCTGAACCAGGCAGTTTTGTGAGAATGGAGTGTTAGTTCACTTTCCCACCGTACAAATTGTATGGACCTTTGGGAATAGTGACTAGACTCCATGTTTGCACATATGGTAGGGTTTAGGGCCTTTAAAAACACAGGAGCTGTTGTGGAAGTCTTGCCCTAGGCGAGCCAGGAAGAGTCCAGCTAGGGAAGACAAAAAGTGCAGAGCACTTGATTTGCAGGGGTGTCCTTTTCCTGACAAGTCACAGTGTGGAGAGGGCAGGTAAGTGCCTTTCCAAGACATAGCATGGAGGAGGAAGCTCCATCAATCCATCTGGTGTGAGGAATACCTAACAGTTTGTAGTGAAGTCAGGGAAGGGTTTGTAAAGGCCTAATTTTGCCAAATTATGGGTTAAGCCTTTGTATGGACAGCTGAGACCCAAGACCCCAAAAATATTTGAGAGGTGTCCATATGTACCAGGAATCCCAAGAAAATATTGGGGTGTTCTTTGAAAATATTTGGAAACAAACCTGATTTCTCGAAGGAGGCCTAATTGGGGCTCCTAGGGCTAGTAGCCTTTTTAGGCCTAAATGAGGGTTTGGTGGGAGCGAATAGGAAATGGAGTCAGCTGGACCCTCAAGAACCAAGGTAGGATGGATTGAAGTCATTAGAAACACCTCCACACCCCTGCAAAGCTAAATTCAAGATTTGGAGGATTTGTAGCCTTTAGAGTGGATTAAGGGCTAAGGCAAGTGTTTCAAGATTGCACCAACTTTTCACTTGGTAAGAGGAACTAAGTTGATAGTTGGGTTGGTAAGGAGAAATCAAGGGACCCTAAGAAGGAAGAGGTCCTATAGGTTTCAAGTGGTGGAGTGAAACACCCTAGAGGTCTTCCAAGGAAGACCTAGAGTATGAAACAGTGATTGTTTCATCCAACCTCCCTATCAATAATGAAGTGGACATACAAAATGAAGGAGTTAATTTTTTTCTAATATGTTATCTACACCAATGCAACAATCAAATTAGATTGAGGCAGAAAGAGAGGACAATTGCAAGCAATCCCAATGCTAGTCACTGAGCAAGATAATGTACAACTCAATAAGCCTTTCTCACTAGATGAAGTGAAAGTAGTTGTTTTTTCACTAAAGTCAGATAAAGCACTAGGGCCTGATGGTTTTACAACACTATTTTTCCAAAAATGTTGGTTTTTCATTGGAAATGATCTTCTCAAAGCATTGGAGGAGTCACGTACCTCTTGCTCCATGCTTAAACAGTTTAATTTAACACACATTGCATTAATTCCAAAAGTTAAGGACCCAAAGTATTTTTTGGAATTCCGACCTATATCTCATTGTAAGACGATTTACAAGATTTTCACCAAATTAATCTATCTTCGTTTGATACCCATCATATCAAGATTAATTTCTGAAGAGCGGGGTGGTTTTTTTCCAGGCAAGGAGACAACGAAGGATGCTTTGGTGGCACATGAAGTGTTGCACTCAATTTCTTTGCACAAAATTCCTTCATTTATCATTAAGCTTGACATGATGAAACCTTATGATAAAGTGGATTGGCATTTTTTCATGAAGGTATTAAAGAAATTTGGCTTTACCAATAAATGGAGCAAGTGGGTCTTATATGCATAAAGGGTGCAAAATTTTCAGTACTAATTAATGGTACATCATCAGGATTTTTTAGCTTTGATGGAACTTCATTAATTTTTGTTCCTTGTGTTCCATTCTTGCCCTACCTTATGCCACTGGTCTTTCATGGTGTTGGAAATTTCTTAGGGTTGGGGTTTTAGCTTTGCCTACATGTAAAACCCTTGTGTTTATTTTACGCCATGGTTGGGATCTTTTTCGTTGTTACTTTTTGAGGGGTTTTAAAATGACTTATGTTCTATCATTTCATCTAGGCTTGGTCCCTTTGGTCTTAATTTTTATTTCCTCCGCAGGTTTTATTTTCCTAAGTCTTGGTTGGCCCCGTGTTGCATCATTTAAAAACAACTTATGTCGTTGTTTACCGTTGACCTAGTGATGTCCCCTTGTCCTTTTAATAAATGGTTTATTTTGTAGAGGGATCAAATTCACTCTACCCTTGATCAATTGCCTTCAGATATCAACAGTTGCCCGCCATCGCGTGATCGGGAATTGCAGGATCTTTATTGATCATGATATCACGGGCAGGCGCCATGTGCCCTTTTTGAAGGATGACATTCACACGACCGTTGATCAACTACCGTTTGATCTTAGTCATTCCCCGCCATCCCGCGATGACCCCACCACAGTGCTTTGGTTAATCGTGATATCACGGGCAGGCGTCATGTGTCCTTCTTTGGCGTGGCCGAAGGAGATAAGTTTGTGTTTCGTCGATCAATTATTGTCAGATATCAATGGTTGCCCGCCATCGTGTGATCAAAATTTACAAGATCTTTATTGATTGCGATATCATGGGCGGGCACCACGTGCCTCATCTGATGAAGCCAAAAGAATAAAGGAAATACTGTGGTAAATTAATCCGGCCTTAATACATTAAACGACGGGTTACTAAAGTGTTCTTGAGATGCACATGTTTTGAATCAACGAATATGTTATAATCTTGACAAAAAGCTGCTTGGCAGTTACTGATAAGGCTGGAGACTGTGTTGAAGGAACGAGATCATTGATGCTCAAGATCTACGGTTGCTCGCCATCGCGTGACCCAAAGTTGCAAGATCTTTACTGATTGCGATATCACAGGCGACCACCACATGGACTTCCTTAGTAACGCATGGTATGGTGGGCCCCTTATTGCCACGTTGGCGACTATGTCAGTTTGTTTTGAAGACTATTCTATGATTTGATTCAACTGAAGGATCGACGGCTTGAATTTGAATCTACATCAAATATGGTTGGAGCCGTTCATGCAACGTGCGAGTGAACTTTAATGGCGGATGAGACACTTACTGGTGTGATTTGATCGAAATAAAATAAATTCTCTTGTTTTATTTGTATCACAAAGCATCCAAGTATTTCGTGAAGCAGTCTCAGAGTCGAAGGCGGAATTGCGAGTCTCTGCAGCCAGAATTTAGGATTTCTATAAACAAAGCCGTGAGTTAATTTTTGTGCCTCCCGGTCATTTTGCACTTGAATTTGGGAAAATATTTGTTGTGCTTGTCATTGAACTTGTTGATAAACATGTTAGGGCTATAGTTTAATTATAGTTGTGATAAATTGCAGTATTTTGTTCTGTAATTTCCTATCTCTGGTTAGTCCTAGCTATTTGAAGTGTAATGTTGTAAAGAGGCCCTAGTTTGTCCAATATGGCACCACCCAAGAAACATTCTAGCCAAATTGACTATTTGAAAATAAAATTGTAGGATGATTTCCTGGATCAGTTGCCCTTGTCAACGAATGATAGAAAGAAGGGATTGGTTCTGATGCGAGGGAAAGTCCTGGGGGAAGGGTTAGTATATAATTGCTCTAATATTGCCGATGCTAGGGTTCCTCTCATAGGCTTGGAAATGTTCAGATTGTGGTATGGACAAAGGAATTTGCCTCACCCCTTTTCAAATGGTTGGATGTATGACATGGGGAAGCTGGTTGTACCAAATGTGTTCCTTGATGTAGACCTGCTTAGGGCAGTGGCTACAATATATGACCTTGTCACATGGGTAATCAGGGATAATAATGGAAAGCTTTTATTGAGCATTAATAGAGAAGAGGTCTAGCAGATTTTTGACTTGAGTGAACCGAGTGAAGACTTGGTTCCTATCAATCTTGAGGAAATGAAGCAGGAATATACAAAGTTGAAGTCTCTTTTTAGAGCTAAGTTGCTTCCACCTCATTTGGCTAGGGTAGGAGGTTCAAGATTTCATATCAGCCCCAGTGACCAGGAACCTTTCAGATTAAATTATTTTGCAAATCATTTCCTGGCTACTTTCTATTTATTGTGTCAGATTTTGGGTTTTAGTTCTGGTGTGGTGATGCCCATTGCATACATGTTCATGGGGTTGCAAATACAACACCCTAACTTCTCTGTGACATATCACTTTGCTTCTTTCTTGGCTGAGAGAATACATGAAAGGTTGTCAAAGTTGTAGAAAAATGATACCGGCACTCAATTCTTTTGGTATTCTATGCTAATGCATATGTTCTTGTTCAAAAATGTTGATTTCTTCTCTGAAAGGATGAAATTAAGGCAATCAGTTGATGGAGAAAGATTTCCAGTGTAGATACGGGCTACAGATTTATCTTGCAATAAGGAAAGCACCAGTTATGTGCAATTTGATAATTGTTTTGCTTCCAGATTGAGGGCTAGATTGATGGTGAATGTACCTAGGATCCCTGAGGAATTACATGATTTCCTCAAGCCAAAGGGGAGGAAGTCAAAATTAAAAGTCTGCCATAACTGGGGTGACATTATCCCATACCTAGTCAGCACTGTTTTGATGGTATATGGTTTTCAGGGAGCCCCTCATATACTTCCATACAATGTGCCACCAAGAGTGGGGTTTACAGAAGTTATGTGGCAAATAGGCTGTATTCGTGAGGACAACTTCAATGGAAGGGGTAAGGGAACATTTTTCCCTGATTATACAGTGGTGTTTGATTTTTCCTTTTCAAAGGGAGGATGGATGCATTTTGAGAAATTCTTTGATGATTACCATTTGAGGTGTGGTCCAAAGTGACAACATGATCCTGAGGGTTTCTTTGCTCTTTTCAGACAAAGAATAAAAGCTGGAAAGTTTGTGCATGAGTTCAACATCCCTGAGGACCTGATTAGAAATGAGTTCGACCTAAATAGCATGATTTGAAAAAGGAGAAATGGATAGCTTATGATAAGCTATTAGATAATGTGCACAAAATGGACCCCAAGTATGATCCATTGTTGGAGTTCAGTCCATACCATAAGAAAATTGATTTTCTGATAGAGAACTTCAAAGAGATTATGGGCACTTTGAGAACCAAAAAGGTAAACTTAGAACTGAGTTTGGGTGTACAGGAACAAGGTGCCAGACCAATTGACACAAGACCAGTATACCAGCCTACAGAAAGGTGGCCCATTTATAGGAGGAAAAAGGATAGCAACAGTGATGAAGAAGAAGTGGACAAAAAAGGAAAGAAAATAATGAAGGTGCCTTCACAACCAGGTCCAAAATTCAAAGTTCCTAGGGCAATCAAAATCATTGATTTAGAATCATCACCAGAAGATAGTCCCTCATCACCACCATTCGATCCAAGCCCTAAAAGACAAAGGATCGATCAACCACATGAGGATCTAATGGATGAAATTATTGTTACTAATCAGGACATGCAGGTTGGTATGCCTTCCCCTCCTAGGCTAGTTGAATTGGTTTTATCTGGTTTAGATATGGAAGGAAAAAGTGTACAAGATGCAAGAATGGAAGCATGTAAGGAGTTTCTAGATGACAATACATTTGTAAAAACTCTTGTATTCTTGCAATTGGTATGGATGATGAAATTTGAAGAATATCAAGATAAATGTAAGAAGAGAAGGGAACTAAGACCTAACAGGTCAGACCAAGAGAATGATGAGGAAGTAAAAGCTAAATTAATGGAAGAATTTAAGAACATCACTCCTGAAGAAGGAAGGAAACTGGTGAGTCAGGATGGTGTATTGATTCTGCCTGAATGGGATATTGCAGATGTTGTAGCATTTAATGCTATTTTAAAGTCCAAGCATCCCTTGCAAGACTCTAAAGAAGAAGTCAAGGCAACACTTCAAGACTCTGCTTTTAGTGAAGAGTATGAAACTTTGGCAATTTGGGCATTGGCCCCTCAAGGAAGAAAGCAAAATGTTACATATATTAATCCAAATTTCAAAGGAGGATTAATAATAAAGAGAGCTTTAGAGACCTCAACCACCGAGGCCACTAATTTGACTGTGAATGTGGCCAAATTGGCCCAAAAAACTATTGAAAGGGAGGAGGCTGAAAAGAAGAGCCTAATGGAAAATTATAACCTTTTGATTAAGGAATACAACAAGATGCAGCAGAAGAATGTTGAATTGCAGACTGAGGTGGAAAGGTTTATGTATAAACAGATTGGGGAGACATCAAGTGCTCCAGGAACCAGTACATTACCTTCCACAGCCGGGTCAGTGCCTCCTGCTTCTCCGATTGTTTCCACACCAGGGTCTCCCAGTCAAAATCCTTCCCTCACCCCTCCTTTAGAACAAATTGATGAAGAAACAGAGTGCTCTGTTGATCTTACAAAGAAGTAGCTCATGCAAAGAATTGATGAATTACAAGCATCTTTGAGGGTAAGTGAGGAGGGATCTTTCTCAAGGCAATTGTTACTACTGTCTTGAGGCATTTAAATGAAAAGGTTGATAGTAAATTGCTATCTATACATTCTTTATATTCTTTGTTGTTAGATGTAATAAAGAATATTGATAGGGATCAAGAGGTAGTGATACCATTGATTGAAAATTGGATCCCTATGGCCAGTGATTTGGATGTCATGTATAAGGCGTCAAGGTTTGACACAAATAATAGGCCCCAATCATTAAAGCCTACTCAAGTATTAGTGAAGTCATTACAGGGTTTTCAAACCCTACCAGATGATTTGAGTAGGAAGATTAGGGAATTGGTGAAGAATTTCAATGATCGGGGTAACACATTGTTACCTAATATAATTGATGAGCAGGGGAAAATCAGGTTATTCCAACAATGGCAAGATCAAGCAAGTGAGGTCATCAATGATCAAATTAATTTAATTTGTGATGACTCAAATTATGATTTGTTGGTGAATTGTATGGATAAAATCATTAGTACTAGCCCATTTTTGGAATCTTTTGAAAGGGATGCAAATCAGGTAGTGGTAAAATACACACCTTATAGTGCCAAGGTGAATGAGGTAATTAATTTTGACTGGCCGATTGATGAAGAATACCAGAAATGGATAACTAAATATTTGACTGAGGAAGAATAAAAGAATGGACTATTAACGGGTAAATAAGATGTTGCGGTTACAACGGTTTCCAGTTTTGCTTTGATGGCAGTCTCGGTGCGAGTTTCTAGTGGTTTTTTGTTGTTGCATCAACTTTCCTCAGCTGACATGATGAACGCGAATATTCTCCAGGGTGTTGGTTGTTGTAACAATTTTTGGAATATCACCAGGTGCTCCAATTGGCTGGTGACATGTGTATTTTCTAGCCCGATGCTTGTTTTCTCCTTCATTTTCTATAAGAAGGATTTCAAGGCCAGAAGTACGGGTTAGCAAGTTAGATAATTTTTGGTCAAGTCTAGGTGAAGTTGCAGAGAAAATTGTAAAGTCCAATGGTTTTAGAGAGAAATGCAATTTAGGTTTTGAGTCATTCTGTAACAGGTTTTGAGTTCATGGGGATTTAATGTTGTATAACAGTACTAGCATTTGAGTTGAAATGATAAATTCAAGCTCACGTCTCTCCATTGTACATGCATATATGAACTTTGAATAAAATAACTAAGGGTTTTTTTATTCATCTCACTGTTATGGTGTGTATGATTCTATTTTAGCTTTAATTCAAAGAATTAATTAAAATGCTTGAATGGGATTGTAGGTGGATATGTTCTGTATAAGGATTTGATAAGTAGTATTGAGTTAGAATACATATTGATGAGATTGTAATGCAATGTCGTCAAGGATTTCATATGTTATGTGTTAAATCTGTCATATACCTTTAGATGCTTATGAATTTGACTCCTGCCCAATGGATATATGGCACTGATCTAAGTTGTAATTACTCGTATGGCTCAGTATTTGTTTGTCTTTGCCTGGAGCTTACTACAAATTGCAAATCAATGACTATCTTATGTTGTGGATTGTGTTGTTGTCATCTCATGCTCCAGATAGTTGATATTGTCAAGGAATAGCCAATTCTATTCGATATTATCCTATCGTGTTGAGCTACTTAGTGAGATTATCTATTATTGGTAATGTTGTTTATAATAATGGTGCAGAGGTTGTAAACACATTAAGGGCTCACCCTCTCGGGTCTTGCAGAGCCCGAAGTGTAGGAGGCTTTTTTAAAGTCCTCGTAAGTTGGTCCAGCTCCTTCGAGCTGCCTTTGATTGGAATTGGCAATCCCATAGGTAGATTAGAAGACAAACCTGGTTACATTGTAAAAAAAAACCAACAAGCTCTACTCAAGGAGTGAGACAAGGTGATCCATTATCACCTTTTTAATTCATTATACTAGCTGAAGCCCTTAGTAGGACATTCAAACAATCTCACACATAGGGGTTGTGGAATGGTATTGCAATACCATCTACTGAATTGTCAATAAAAAATTCTTTGTTTGTGGATGACACATTATTTGGTGCAACTCACATTCAAGAGGGCAAACATATTAAGTATGTTTTGTAGAAATATTATTTCGCTTCAAGTCAACAAATACATGCAGAAAAGTCAAAGATTTATACCTTTCATATCAAATCAGGATTACAAAAAAAATTTGGTAAACTTCTTGGGTTTCAAATAGCTGAATTATCGTGTAAGTATCTTGGGATTCCATTTTTTACTAGGGAAAAAAAAATTTCTTATTGGGATAAGATCATCCAAATTATTCAAATGAGGGTAGCATCATGGAAGGGTAGGTGGTTTCCACTATCAAGACGCATATTATTGATAAAATTTCAGTCCTTTATGCCATTCCAAATTACTATATGGCAGTGCTAAAAGCTCCAAAATCTATGATTTTGTTAATTGAAAAACTAATTAGGTATTTTTTATGGAAGGGAAACATTGACAGCAAAAAGAAGATTTCTCTTATCTCATTAGAAAATCTTTGTGAAGAGAAATTGAAAGGGGGTGTTGGGATAGACAATTTTTCAACTAGAAATCAGGCATTAGGAGAAAAATTAGGGTGGTACGTGTATGCTAAATCACAATCGAAATGGTGTAAAGTCATGCAAGCTAAGTACTTAGGTAGCATGAAACCAAAGAGAATTTTACAATATCAAATCCACCTCAAGGTTCTACAATGTGGAACTTCCTGGTCACTTGTAGAAAGGTAATCATCCCTTACCTTACTTGCGAAATTCAAGATGGTTTACAAGAAAAGTTCTGGGAAAATTCGTGAGGTGGTCAAGCACCTTTAAAGACAACTCATAATTTGCATATTATTCAAAATCTCCTTAGCTCAAATTAGGGGGAAAAAGTTAGTGATTACTTTGATAGAATAGATGATTGCACTGGGAAGGTCAAGTGGAAAGATGTCTCTATTGTTGACTGTCTAAAGGGTCAGAAAAAGGAATTTTTGAGCATATTAGGTGAGAGGAATGTCTATGTATCAGGAGGGGAGGATAGGTTGATATGGGATCCTTCAAAAACTCATGGTAATTATACAGTGAAAATGGGTTATAAGGCAATAATGAGTCAAGGGGAGTGTATCAAGCCACAAAGAGATTTGTCATTTTGTTGGGATTCCTCAATGCTTCCAAAGGCTAGTTGTTTCTCATGGTTGGCTATAAAGAGAAGAATCTTGACAAGTGATAGGCTTTTCAAACTTGGGATAGCAACACAATTAAAGTGTGTCTTATGAAAAAATGAGATGGAAGAGGTAAACCATTTATTTATTCATTGTCCTTTTGCATTTCACTGCTGGTCCTTTATTAAAAATAAAATAAGTTGGTATGCTCCATTACCAAAAAATCTATGGGACTTATTTTTAAGCTGGCCAATCTTGTATAAATCTGCATTGTTTGCTTGCATTTGGAGAGTGATTCCTTCGGTAGTTTTGTGGACCATTTGGTGTGAACGAAATAGAAGGATTTTTAGGAATGAAAAAATGAAGGTAGAGAAAATATTAGAGAAACTGGAATCTTCAATAGCAGAGATAACAAATTTGCATGTTCTAAAGAACAAACATATTGGGTCTTTGTTCATGGATTGGGACTAAAAGGTAATGCAAAGGTGGGATAAGATTGTTCTCCCGTTCAAAGGAATTTTGCACCAAAAGCCATCATGTAAATCAGATAGAAGCAAAATATCTTGGGTTCCACCTACAGAAGGGTATTTCAAGTTAAATTTTGATGGAGCTTCACGTGGGAATCCAGGTATTTTAGGGGTGGGGATTGTAATAAGAGATCACAGAGGGCTCCTAATTTTTGTTAAGTCAATAAAACTTTCGAAAGGGACAAATAATGTTGCAGAAGCTCAAGCATTACTTCATGGCTTACAGTTAGCATATGATATGAAACTTAAAGATCTGGAAATTGAAGGTGATTCATTAATCATTGTAAATGCATGCAAGGAAAAAAAACTTTTTCTTGGCAAATCAGATATGTGATGCAACAGGTATGGAGATTGCTCAAAAAGTTTAGGTTTGTGTAGATAAAGCATACGTATAGGGAGGGAAACATATTGGCAGATAAATTTGCAAATGTTGGGTGTGAAATTTTTTGGAATGAACAGTTTTATGGAAGTAATTGGCAAGATTATGATCATGATTTAAAAAATGCTACTGAAATGGAAATAGCTAGCTTCTAGCAAGGTGGAGGTAAAGTTACGCACATTTTGTTTGAGTATTCTAACCATATTAAGAAACTCCTAAAGGGTGCTTTTCAAAGTCATGCAAGGCTTTTATATTAAAGCTTTTTTTATAAACATCATTGAATGTTTTAAATGAGAAAACGAATTTGGCAACATATTAAAGTTAGCATCATAAGGGACTTAAATTTTAAACAGGGGCAACGCCAGATGAATTTTATTTAAAGCACATGTCTTATTACTACAACTTTAGACTATCAATTTCAATGTACTCCAACAACCAGATCACTGCTTTTGGTCTAATCAAGTTTCTATTGTTGTGCATCTATTTTGTGTGAATAGCTCATATTGAATCTAATACAATATGATTACAGTACTTTTTAAGTATAGTAAGCATAACGGAAACCTAGTTTGACATGAATTTAAACTGTCGAAGTAGCTTGGCATCACCACCAATGTAAGGAGAATGTAAACTTCAAATGCACAGTTGTGTAAAGAATCGACTTCATCAAAGACACTATTAAAGTTCGACACAACGGTCATAGCAAAGGTATGCTTTTTGGCTAACAAGTGTTGTCTGTATGCAGAAACTTACACTTGGGAAAATACTTTGGCACTTTCTCCATGAATTCAATTAATTTCATGTGTGGCTCAGCCTGTTCTCGCATGTGGCGGACCTCAATTTGTTTCTATATTTTTTGCAAATATAATTCAGTTCCACCTCTATTAAAAGGCATTAGAGTTGTCTCTTATACGCATTCAGCTCATGCTTTTCATATGCATTCAACAAACTTGGGCTTTCAGTTTTCTTCAAATTTGTGTTCAGTGTTTGCTAACTGGTTGGCTTGTGGTTGCGGGTAAGACACGATGAAGTAAAGCATAGCTTTGTGGCATCATCAATGCTGTTACAAACAATTTGGCGGGTATGCTTTCTAATTGAAAGGAATTTTTGATATGATTCATCCTGCTCATAGTGTGACTGTAATGAGCGACAAATATTCATCATGGCTAAGTCAACATGTGCACTCTGCAATTAGAAAGGGAACTGTTGTTTAATGTTCATTTCGTAGCTATCAAACCGTTTCCTCTTTTAATTGCATAGCAGTTATTTTGGCTATTGTCTTTCTCCTTATAATGGGTAGTGTGGTTTCAACAGTGATATAGCTTGCTTTTCTTGAAAAATACACTTTCACTCACTACTGCCTACAATATGCCTTCACACCCACATTATCTGCACAACAAAGTCATCATGGAATTTTTGCCAAGAAACCACAGAGCCCCATTTCCTATACTAGAGTGGGAACTGCCATTTTGCAAAGGGGTGGAAAGAGAACATCTTTCACATGTATTCAAAACTGATTGCCTTTCTGTGTTCAAGTGCTTGACAACTTTGATAGGGGAAGACATTCTTCATCCTTCAGCCCAAAGGCTCATATTCCCTTCAGAACTGGTGTCCATATTTGTTTCAAATGTGTTGGATTTAAATCCAAACTATCAAGATATGCAAAAACTAGCTAGTGCAGTCATCCAAGAACTGTTCTTGCAGGATAATGCTTTACTTAAGAGCATTCAAAAGTATAATTTATGGAAAGGAGAAGCCTACGTGGGTGGGATTTTTCCCAGGCACTACTTGCACCATAAGGTTTGCTACAGGAATATATATATTACAATGAAAACATCTTTGGAGTATGATTCGTCGAGCTACCTGTACAGAGAGCTAGCTTTCCACCATTTGGAAATAGGGATTGACATGGAGAGAAATTTCAAGTCAAAATTTCATGCTCTATCCTTCCTCCTAACATATCATTGTCATCAAGCAGAGAACGCCAGGAAAAAAATTGCAAGATAGAAGGAAGTGGTGGCATCTACAGAATCACAAGTTGAGCCAAGTAATTTGAATGCACAATAGCTCAGACAGATTTCACATATCCCACACATGAACATTACAACTAAATCACAGTCATCTCCGCCAACACATCAGTCAATGCAAAAGGGAGAAAAGGTGGAAAGCTCGTCTGTAGGAAATGCCTGAAAATACAAATATTTTGAATATAGTTTTTGTATATAGGCTACAAAATACAAGTATATAGTCAACTGCTTTTTTAGCATGCAAAGTTGACATTTTGTAGTCACTACATATCTAAGAGTTGCAGCCAATGATATTTTGCAAGTTGGAAGTTTGTAACTACGCATATATGGATACAAATATGCACAATATATAGGACTCAAAAGTATATCATATCTCCTCTCTAGAACTATGATATTGTAATCTTTCATACTATTTTATAATTATATATAGTCGGCTTACCGCTTTTTATTTTTTAAAAAAGACATTAACTATAAATAATAATATAGTATATGTTTTATATCTATATAATTATATTATATGATATATATTTAATACATCTATTTGGTTTATGTGAATTTATTATAAAATATAAATATAAAACAGATTTAAAATAATATTATGCTACAAAATATTCTTTTAGACTGCAGGAACCTCCTACAACAGGAAAGATTTAGCCAATCGAGCTAGGGCCCCCACCCATGCTACAAAATATTCTTAATATAATTATATCTATTACATAATTATATTTACAAAGATAACTATATAATTATATAAGTAATGATGTTTTTATTTTATATCAATAGATATATATAATGGATCCATTGTTTGCCACAAAATATGTTAATTAATATAATTAAACTATAAGTAATTTTATTGCTAAATGTTTCTGGATTAGATTGTGTAGTATTTTTGCATCAACGTTTAGATCACACTCTATGATCCATCATCAAGATAGTAGAACATAAGGAGTAAAATGAAATGTTGCAGACCAAGAATTGCATAAAAAGGGAAGGGGGGAGGTGAGATAGGTTGACACAAAAAAATAAGCAAAAAGGTTGACTAATTAACCACATTGACCATAGGGAAAGAAAGAAAAGCAAGGAAAAAATATATATGAAAGAAAGATAAAAAAATACCTAATAAAAATGCCAAAACATAATAAGCAAACAAAAATAAACAACTATACATGTACATGACCATAATATACATATTATGCATATACATATACATGCATATTAAACAAAATATATATACATGTAGCTTTATATAATACTTAATATTATCTAAAGCTACCTATATAAAAATATAAAATTGTATGAAACAACCTTATTAAAAATGCAAAATCTATACATATATAATATGGAAGAAATAATATTCTAAATGTATTCTATTATTGAGCAAGAGGAAAAAATAATTAAAAGAATATACAATAAAAAAATGCAAAAAAGAAAGCCAGTAATGCAAAAATAATAATAGTATGAAGCTATTAAAATAATAAAATAATATACACATATATAAACAAGTGCCACGTAGTGGCTAGTACTTGTTTTTATAGTATTTTAATTATAATATTTTAAATTTAATAAAAATAAATGCAAGTTTTGTGAATAAAATTAAATGTTAGTTTGTTAATTATAGTAATAACAAATCATTTAAAAATGTCACATTAATGTTATTTTTTATTAAAATTATGTAAATAATATATTAATCATTATAATTTAAATTGTAGGATAATGCATGCCTTAGAATAAAGAGATAGTTACATTTTTATTAATATTAATAATTATTAATCTTATCTTAATTATATTATATAAAAATAATTATATATTAAAATTATAAATATTATAAATATCAAACTAAATAAATAAAAAATCAAATCATAGTATAATATAATTAGAAGGAAAAAATATAATTATATAAATATAAAATTTATCTAATAATTATGTAATTATGTATACTAGCACTTGCACCAGAAGGGGTGCAAGGGTTACGCCGATAGAAAAGTATATTTAAATTAGCATGCTAAGGAGACATATTCTTTATTTTTACTAATGTCATATTCCAACTATATCATATACTAGGTTTTTGGAAAATATGTTCTTTCTATATCACATCTATTCACATTCATATACATATGAGGACAATTTAATAGTGCATTTATCAAGACCCCAATCCTAAAGATGAATAGTAATCTAAATTTTTTCAAAATCCTAGATGTATAAAGAATTACTTTCAACAAATATTCTTGGTAAGAAACCTTCCACAAACGAGTAGATTAATTTAACTGGGCATTCCAAGCACCCAATGTTACAACCAAAATAATTCAAATTAGCTTTATAACATTTTCAATTTCCTCTCTCGCTACAAATAACTCAATTTGTTCATATGTTTTGTTTGTTAGGAAGAAGAGAGTAAAATATAGTTTTTGTGTTGTTCCAAGTGAGTGATAACAGGATGAAAGATGGACACAATTATTTTAGAATGAAATAAACACTAACAAAAATTGATTTGGGGGTTGTGCAACACCTTTTCTTGAATTTTTGTTACCATTTTTACCATACTTTTGAAGAGAGTATATTTTTTCTTGTTTTTTACCATACAGATTGTGTGGTATCAATGCAGGAAGTTCATGGAAGCTTGTAGAATGTTTTCCAGCAAATTTCAAACATTTGTAGTTGTATACAAAGTCCTTCGACAAAGAGTTGCACAGATTGGTGCTTGTATAGAGCACAACCATGGCCAAATGCTCGAGGAGAAAACTTTAGAAGATTTATTCCAGGTCTGTGTGGCCATTGATGGGGTTTCGAATGAGGGTGGGCATAATCATTTTGGGAGCCTGAAATAGGCATCCTGCTTGGTTGCTGGGGAGTCACCATCTCACAAGACTGTGTTGCAGAGACAGAGGCATTGGCATAAAGCTTCCAGATGATGTCCTCTCTGTACCTGGGGAAGACATTGTACTATGTTTTCATAGAATCACACTCCTCTTTCAATGCTTGGAAGCTGCTACTCAATTGGATAGTAGCGCAGGTGGAGTGAAAGGAGAAGTGACAAGTGGAGGTGAGCAGGGCTAAGATGAAATGGAACCCGGTGTGTGGCCTTTCACAGCGAGTAGCTTTAGTTCCAATTCAGCAACCTGCATTCTTAATTGCTCATTCTCCTTTTGCAACTGCTTGTTCAGTTTAGTTTGGGAATCGGGTATCTCTAACTCTTCATTTGGAATGCAAGCCTGCAAAATCATTGAGGTAGTTTTCCATCAAAGACCTCTTTCTTGACTGCTTCCAAACTACCCTAAGGCAAGACATAGATTGGATTAAATCTGGCCACAACTTGCCCTTGTACGAATTTTAGTTTGGGAATCGGGTATCTCTAACTCTTCATTTGGAATGCAAGCCTGCAAAATCATTGAGGTAGTTTTCCATCAAAGATCTCTTTCTTGACTGCTTCCAAACTACCCTAAGGCAAGACACAGATTGGATTAAATCTGGCCACAATTTTCCCTTGTACGAATTTCCTTTGCTCGATTTTCCCAGTGAAGAGTATTGTGTGTTTCTGAATAAGATGTATTGCTAGGACTGATATTTGCAATCATGGCTGTGTGGCAAGCTCCACCCAACGAATCCTGCAACCACCCAACAAGGTCTCTCTGAGTTAGTTTTATAACAAATTTTCCCAAACCACCATGAAAAAATTAAGATTTTGCTTATGTAACAGTGCAAAGAAACCTAGGTCCTTGAGAGTATGAATACTAATCTGAACAGCTAAAGGGTGTCTGTCTATAAGACTACACATAGTTCCTTTGCTTCAGTGCTTAAGTGAATACTGTTCACCCATGTGATGTGTTGATAGAAGACTGGAACCAAATGGAAATAAATGAAAGCAAAGAAATAACGACATTCCTACCTTGAAAAGCTGTGTAAGTTTAGAAGCTCTATATGGAATGTGACTTTTCCCTTCCACCAGAGCCTTAATGCGGCTACTGAGTGCCAAAAAGGATTTATTTATATTGGCCCCTTCTACAGATCTCAGCGTCCATTGATCTGTGGCAGTAGATCTCTCAGATCCAGCCAAATCTACAAGAGATAATTTGCCTGAATGAGTAACAGTGGTTGATCCCTCCTTTAGTCTGCATTCCAGCACAACCTGCAACATGAACTGGGTAAGTTCAAACCCTGGCTGGTACTAGATAGTGGAAAATTGCAGTGTAAAATTAGTAGTCCCATTGAGTTTAAGTTTAATTTAAAGGGTGTGAAGTGCAAACCTGCAGGATAGCATGGGATCACGATGAGGTCTCATTGAGTCGAGTGGCCTCTGTTGTTCGGTTGCGGTTGCCTCTATAGAGCAAGGCCATCACCTGCCAAGCCTTCCTTAGAATTATGTGGTAATTAGAAGTAAGATGAGCTCAGATTTTGAAAAGTTCTAAACATACCTCATTAACTGTGCGAGTATGGTGTTGCGTGATCCCTGAAGAGACATTCCCCTGAAGAAAGAAGAGGAGCAAAGATCAATGATCCAAGTTAATCAAAGGGTATCAGAAGAATTCTCAGCTCAAACAGAGATGTTGGGAGAGGTTTACAAATTACCTGTTTATCCTCTCTAAGAACAAGAGGCTTGCCAGGTGACAGGAGATCCTTCACCGCTTCGTTGTAGACCTCCAGATAAGAGATTGAAACGATATGTTCACCATTAAAGCTCAACTGTTGAAGCTTTGCTAAGAGATCTTTTATAGCAAGAACCATAACACCTAGATTTGTGTGTTCCAAGCATAGTGTGGGTTTTCCCTGCCCCCGTCGCTCCATAGCACAACATAAAGGCATTTCTTCCTTGCAGAACACAATCATATCTGCAAGGCGGTGGAGTGAGTAAATGCAGATTTGATGGAGATCATAAGTCACCTACATAATTTAAAGCTCACCTTGCCGGATGGATTCAAATTCGCATTTCCCTGAAACCATTACCGGTTTTGTGTGAGATTTTTGAAGTTTGCCGGCGTGAGACAGGTTTCCGGCACAAAGCTCCTACAATATATAGCCTATCGGCTAAATATAATATAAATTTACTATATTGTATTAAATAATATTTATTGATTAGATAATATAAATTTTGGGAGAAGAATTATGGAGAAAATTCAAAAAAATAATAGTTCTATTAAATAGACAAGAAATAGTTCAATTTTCTAAAAATAGGCAAGATAATAGTTAATGTGAATAAAACTAAATGTTAATTTTGTTAATTATAGTATTAACATAATATTTAAAAATGTCACATTAATGTTTATATTAATAGAATAAAAGGTATTATAAAGATATTATAAATATATATAAAAAATTCAAATGATAGTATAATATAATTAAAAGAAAAAAATGATAAAATTATATAAATATAAAATTTGTTTAATAATTATGTTACATAATAATATGTATAATACACTATAAATTATTATATTATATTAAATAATATTTATTGATTATATAATATAAATTTAAAAAAGAATTTTTTAAATTATTTTATATTAAATAAAATATAAATGAAATGAAATGATTATATAGTATAAGTATATAAAAGAACTAAATAATTATTATTTAAACATAAAATTTATATAATAGTTTTGTGAAGTTATATAAACAATGGTTGAATGTAGCCAAAATAATAGTTCTTAGATCTTAAAACTAGGCTAAATAATAGTTCTTAGTTCTCCCAAAATAATAGTTCTTAGTTCTCAAAACTAGACAAAATAATACTTCATTTTCACTTTTCCTAAAAATCCTCCAATAACACACAAAACTTCTAAGCCAATTATATTGATGAAAAATAATTTTTATAATTTATAAAATTAAATATTTT
Source organism: Sequoia sempervirens (assembly GCA_007258455.2). Classification (NCBI taxonomy): domain Eukaryota; kingdom Viridiplantae; phylum Streptophyta; class Pinopsida; order Cupressales; family Cupressaceae; genus Sequoia; species Sequoia sempervirens. The sequence continues at coordinate 171,635,505 of VDFB02075321.1, read as the reverse complement.
GCAAGTTCACTTTACAAAATTGAGTTTAATTTTTTTCAAAAAAACATTGTTGTTTTTGATTGGTTGAAAGCTAACTTATTAATAACTAATTAACTAAGAAAAACAAAACTCAATAGTAGGCAAGTACTAATAAAGAAAATAAAGCAAATATTATTACCCATAGTAAACAAATGCTACAAAATAAATATTCATATATACACTTACTTGAATTATAATTAAATGTGGGCGGGGGCCCTAGCTCGGTTGGCTAAGTAATTCCGTTGCGGCTCGACTGGTCACGAGTTCTAGTCTCCCCCGTCGTGGCGTGTCAGCCACGTTAAAATTTTGGACCCCTTGCCATTCCATTAAAAAAAAAATTATAATTAAATGTACATATGAAAATATATTAATATAAAAGAATGTAAATATAAATACAAAGAAGCTTTAAATGGAAAAAAATATAAATTGATAGAAGGAAAAAAGCGTATATATATATATGCAAAAAAAGATGAAAGAAAACTAGATAATAATATGAAGCTACACATTTCAACAATAATATTTCAATGTGTAGTTCCATATTTTCAAAAAATGTAAACAATTAAAATGCATTATTAAAGCTACAAAAATTATGAGAATTAAATATAATAATTGAATATTTTATTATTATGGCAAAGACTAATAAGAGCTACACAAGGAATAAAAATATATAAGAAGCAAATTACAATAAATTAAATAAATAAACATATAAATGGAAGAAAAAAACCTAACTATATTATAATTAAAAATAAAAGACAACTAGAAAAGGAAAATAAACAAATATAAAACCATATACATGTACATGTATATGAAAATAAGCAAAAATATGACACGATGAATATATAAAAGATAGAAAGAAGAAACAAAAGACATAAAAAAAAAATACACACAAAGCACACACACACAAACATACACATACACACAAATATATAAAAAGAACCAAAAGAGAAAATACAAAAGGAAAAAGACACGAGGAGAGCTAACAGGAGCGTGAGAAAAGGGGAAGGAAAAAACAAAGAAAGGAGAAAGAGAAAAAACCTTGAAGAAACCAACATGAACCCAAGGAACTGAAAACCAAGGAAACAAAAGAAATCAAAAGAAGAAAGGGGAAGGTGTGAAAAGAGGAGGAAGGCGAAGAAAAGGAAACGAAGGAACCAACTGAAAAGGGAGGAAGTGGGGGGGCGACAAAGGCAAGCAAGATAGGGGAAAGAGCCACAAATGAAGATGGGGGGAAAAATGACAAAACTAGTGGAGAGAAGGATGATGTTGGGTTCTCAAGTTGGATAGCAAAGGGTGCCAAGACAAGCTTAAACTCCATCCCTCATTGTGGTTAAGGTTTCGAGGATGATGATTGATTTCAATGGCTTCTTTTAGTTTCCTCTTGAAGAAATTATCTTCTTTGGATAAGATTTGGGTATTTTCAAGACAAATGTGATGCTTGGTGGAAGAGGAGTGGTCGTCTAGGGCTGATTTGGAGGTACGCTCATGCTTGATGTCGGCACTATGCTCTTTGATTCTGGTGCTAAAAGAGCGACTAGTTCACCTATGTAAGGAATGCCCCACAAACATACAACTCTATAGACTCCAGATTCAAGAAGGATGTCCTTGGAGTCTTTGAGTGAAGGGATGCATTTTCTCAAGGTTGAGAGGAGTTTAAAAGTGCAACAAAGGAATTTTTTAAGGAGGATCTTTGATATTTTTTGGGAGATGCCATCAACAAAAGAAAGAGAAACACCTGAGGTGGAGGAGGAATGGTTGGGTTTGGATATAGAGAAAAAATTGGATTTGGTTTGGTTGAAAGCCCTAAAGATTTGCTTGCTTGAATATCCATTTAGTTTGAAGACTTGACAAAGACGAGTCAACTCTTACAATAAGTTTTCATCATTGCAAATTTGGTAGCCTCTCCAAGCAAGGGTTTTAAGAACACCAAAGTTTTTGGATGGGATGGTGATGATATGACAAGTGGAGGTAGAGCTTGGTGTGGGTAGCTTTACGGAATACCTTACACCCAATGGATCCATCAAGCTTTTTAAGAAGAAGAATGTCAAGAAAGGGAAGTTCGTTGTTCCAGATTCAATTTCCTTAGTGAAGGATATGCACGAGGTTAGGCTGTTGAGATGCTTGTGGAATTCTTCTAACTTATCTTTAGAAGCCAAGTGGCCAACATACATCAGTGTCATCCATGTACCTCTTCCACCATATTGGTTTGAGAGGAAAGGAATGAAGAGCTCTTTCTTTGAAATGCTCCATGTATAAGTTGGCAATAACAAGGGAAAGGGGTGAACCCATGGCTACATCGTCAACTTGCTCATAGATGACACTTTGAAAGGAGAAAAAAGTGGATCTTAAGAAAAATTCGACCAAGGTTCCTATCTCATCATTGGAATTTTGTCTCACAATTTCTAAAGCGTCAAAAATGGGAACCTTCATGAAAAGAGAGACCACATAAAAACTCACCAAGATATCGTTGTTGTCCAAGTTTTTGTCCTTGATGAGTTGGTTGGAATTTTTGATGGAGTCATAATTGCCAACAAGAGGGGCTAATAATTTAGAAAGGAATGAAGCTAGATAGTAAGTTGGGTACCCCATAGTGTCAACAATAGGTCTTATGAGGATGCCACTTTTGTGAAATTTAGGAACACCATAGATGCGAGGGGTAACTTCCTTGCTAGGAATGAGATGCTTTTTGGTATATTCATTGAAAGAGGAAAGAGACCCCAGATGTTTGACCTTTTTGAGAAATTTGGAGCAAGGATTATGAGAGAGGATTTTGTAGTTGTTGGTGTTAGAGAGGAGATTCAACATTTTAGAAATATAGTCATGCTTGTTCATAATGACGGTGGCACTACCTTTGTCAGCTTTAGAAATGATTAGGCCTTTATTACTTAGTAATTTATTGAGGGTTAAATGTTCAAATCTCGAGGTGTTGCACTTTGGGGATTTGGCATGCCTAAGGGCAATGCCACAATCTTGCCTAACTTCCTCAGGCATGTCAAAAGGGAGAGAGCAAATGGCATTTTCAATTTCTATGAGGAAATCGACGTGAGGGATGGTATTGAGGGAGAACGCAAAGGTGGTCCCTCTAGATAGAACTTTAATGGCAAGAGGATCAAGGGCGACATTATAAATGTTGACCACTAATTTGTTGTCTCAATCTTGAAGCAAAGAAGAAATGGAGGGGTTGACGGGATGGATATGACCACAAGAGGATTGGGGAGACCCTCGAGGAGGACAATAAAATATAGATAATATGAATAGAAACATATAATTGATTTATTATAATATATAATAAATATAGTAATTATATAAAAATGGATCAAAGAGATAATTAAATAATGGATATAATCAAAAGATTCATTATAAATAAAAATTTATTAATAAAAGGAACGCGATTTAAAACGGATCAATTTTGTATACAAATAAATTAATTAAAGGCTATATAATATAAATAAAATATGTATAATTGCAATATATGCTATCTAGTTGCATTTATATATTTATAAAAATACATGTAAAACTATGAACTAAAATATATCTATAGTAATGAAAATATATATTATTTGATTAAATAGCTGATTTATTAATCAAACACCCATAGTTTGTGGATAAGTAGCTTCCAAGTGTGGCTAAGTTTAAAATTATCATTACCTAGTCAATTCCTTTGCCTCTTCTAAATTATGGCCTCCCTAATTCTTTTACTTTTCTAATAAGATTTCAAAATATGAATTTTATGATCCTTGATGTGGATTGAGTGATTAGTTATATGTGTCCATTACTGCCCATTGCTTCAAGAATATTTCATTAGATCTTATCCTACAATACATACACTATTTCAAAGTTTCTTTCCACAAGAAAGATAGGTAGATGTTTCATTTCTCACCATACCAAGACTTCAAAAATGAACACAATATTCTTGAATATTAAAAAAAAAATTAAAAAAGAAAAAGAAAAAATGCATTTCCAACCAACCACTAAGGGTATAGATGAGTTCTTAGGAATACTATGAATTTTATGATTGTATCTGTCTTTCTCTAGTTCAGATTTCAAGCTCTAAAGTTTACCACTCAGCTTATCCATACTCAAAATAAACTACATTATGGAGAACATTTCACATTTTATGCAGTTTCAAAGGATCCTACCATGCCTTATTATTTCTTTCTTGTCAAACAAAAATGTCTAATTCTTGGTATGATATGATAAAAAATTCATTCCTTGAATGACATAATAAAATGTATCCTAATACATCCTAACAGCCTCATAGAGATGAGTTTTTACAACCTTATAAGCATGGATACCATTGCTTTCAGAAACAACAACTGAAGCATAAAGAGGAGTGCATATGTTAACTGAAGGTCAGAAAGAAATCCTTGACAGTAATGAACAAAGATGAACAAGTAGTACATAACTTAGAAAATTAATCAGTCACAGCAAAGGAAAATTCATATTTGTGATATTGTGATATCCATTTGATCAATTCATTCAAGAGTGAAAAGCAAAAGAGCAACGGTTGGTAAAAAAAAACTCCATGATACAAAACTGACAACCATTAAGGCAGTATGCAGATGAGAAAATCTTCACCTCAGTCTCAGATGCTATCACAACATGAGTACATCAAAAAGAATTAAGTAGTCTCTTTGAGCATGAGTCTAAGAAGTGTCAACCACTGTCCTTAATACGGTTCCTTGACCATTATCCAAATTCAAGAAGTACTCTGATGCACAACAATGTCTCAAAAATTATCACAGTTTTCATATTCAGGTGAGGATGTTTTGTCCTGTCTAGGATTTTCAAGGTTATATATATTTCAGTAGACTGTTTATGCATCATTTGGCTGACATGGTGAGCCAGTTGAATTGATGTGCAGTGTAAGCAAATGATGCATAAACAGTCCACTCAAATAAATAGATTTGAAAAACTCAGACAACAAAAAAACATTCTCACCTGCATTTTGAAATTCCTTGGAAAATTCCAAATAAGAGGGTCAGACATTGACTTATCCCCATACAAAATTTTGAATTGACATTTCCAATATAAACAACTATGCCAGAGTTGCACACTAGCTTACCATCAATTCCAAGAATTTTAAACAACTAAATTGGAATTCAATCTGAACACAGTGTGAATCAAATGATTCATAAACAATCCACTAAAATATATATAACCTTGAGATCTATCTTTTCCCACCTGCCTCTGCCTGGTGTGAAACAGGCATTAAGAAAGTGTGAACACGCTCCCTTTTTGAAATTCTCATGCTTCTTATGCCCTTCATCAACTCCACAAATTCATTAGGAAGAGAAGCCAAATTTTCATATGGTAGGGCAGATGGGAAAAGATAGATCTCAAGGTTATCCTCTTGCTCATCTCTTAAAATATCTTTCTTCCAGAACCATGAGAAACTTCAAATTGTAATATGTAATCTGAGTCTTGAATCAGCTTATCCATCCTATTATACTTCAATTCCAATTCCGATTCAGTCTTCAAATCCTCTGTCATCTTATCCAGCTCACCCTTCATTCTAATCAGTTCAGCCTTCTTGAGCATCAATGTCCACTTGTCCCTCTCCATCCTGAAACCCTCCTCCATCTTGCAGTTCTCCCATCACAATCCCCGTCTCCTTCCCATGTAGCCACCCATATTCCCCATCCTTACCATTGCTCATTTCAAATTCAAATTCACACTCACACTCCCATTGCTCACGCAAATGATTCAGCAATGGATTAATTGACATCTCTTCAACAGCTTCAAATTTCAATTTGCTCCCAAAAAAATAAACTAAAAGCTACCGTTGCTGATATGCCAGGACATTTAAATATATATAGATATTGTTGCGTTTCCTCCATGAATTCTCAGCCATCAGAAACGCAAATCAACTTCCTAAATTTAACTGTCAGAAACGCTTCTTGGCCTGCTAAATTCAAATTCAGAAACACAAAACGCAATTAGTAACACTCATTCAGACGGTTTAAATTAGAGTGTGTGTCATCATTCAATACGACCAGTGTTGATTTAGTAATACGGCTGGCAGAGAATCTTGAGAATTCCCTGCCCTGTGTTAATTATACTTATTATGATAATGATTGGCTTTAATTTGACGTTCGACCCTGCATATCAACTCATTTTTGGTGTTATTTATATTTAGAATTATCTTTCAAATATTTAAATTCTTTTTATTGCAAAATAGTATATTCACTATAATCTTATATAATTTTTTGAAAGTTTGTCTACATTTTTTTTTTACATTATGTAGTCTTTTCAAAATTTTGATTGTATTTTTCAGCAAAAATATGGTTAAATAGCCATCAAATTTAGGCCCTAAATGGTACTGAGGGTGATGTAGGTATGCAATATTAAGGAGGGGAAAACATGGTGTTATTGATATAGAAATATGGTAATGAAGGCATAATGTGTAAGGGGGAAGGCATGATGTCTATGATAGAAGATATAGTAACGGGATCTCAATGGGTGAATGGAGAAGGCATGATGCCCTAGATATAAAAAATCTAGAAATGAGAGTAGAACATGTAAGGGAAAAAACATGATAGTAATGAGATTATAACATGTACAAGAAAAAACATGATGCCCTTAAGTGTAAAGATGTGGCATTGAAGGCATTTGATAGAAGTAGGGAATCACAGTGCCCCAAAAGTAGATATAAATGTTTAAGATATGACAAGAAGAGGATGGAGGTACAAATGCGATGACGAGGAAAGGCATGATGTTCCTCCATATCATGGCGTGATATCTTTAAAGTATAATATGGCACTATAGCCTCAGTATGTAACTCTAGGATTGTGATGTGTTAAAGTAGGCACAAGAATTAACCTCTAAAAGGCATGGTATGACAACACAAGATCATGGTATATAGATAGTGGTCAAAGACTAAGGAAAATGTCACATATGTTAACAAGTATAGGAAAATTTTCATGAGCATAAGCATGGAATGTGAAAGGACAAGGGCCACATAAGCATGAGTGAATAAGGGTAAAATGCAAAAGGATAATTAAGCAATCCAAGTGGAAGAATATGAGAAAAGGTAAATATAAATAAAGTATGCACATAAAAGAGAATGCCAATAACCATACGAAAAAGGTATAAAATAAAGAAAAGTGAAAACAATAGAACCCCAATAATATAGAAGGCATAATGGGAAGAGGAGGTTCAACAAACAAGGCATTGATAAAAGGCCAAAATGTGAAGGAAAAAGATCAGACATTTGTCTTTTATTTCATGTGTAACCTCAACATAGGTTTAGTTAGGACCAACCTCTTGATACACACCATTTACTTCCATATGATTAATCTCATCAAGCATGGGAGTTGGGGGTCCATGGATATGGTTAATGTTTATCTCCTCTTTATCCATAAAATCTTTAAACTTTATGTTGAATGCAATGCATTTATTTATGGAACATCCATGTGTGTGATGATAAGAGAAAAATTACATGTCCTTGTGTTATGGAAGCTTAATGGAGTTATTCATTGGTTTGACAAGAGGTAAGGTAATGATCATATGTAACGAAAGTTGTTTTGATACTGTATGTGGAGGCTCTTTCAATGTAGTGAATTCTCTATAGTGTGTTGATTCAAAAATTGTCTTATGATCATCATGAATATTATTAGGTATATTAAATATTAAATTTCAAATGTGACAAAGTGCTAGAGCTATATAGTTATTCAAGAAGATTATTCAAGAAAGTATACTCATGCTTACATATAGTACTACACAATTGTGAATAAAAATGATGAGGCATGTAATAGACTTGGTCCTTAAATGTTGGAAGTAAACCACACATGAATGCACATCATCATCTAAATTATAACTCAAGTTAATAGCTAATGCTTGAAATTGTGATATGCAAAATCTAATTGGCTTATATATTTATTGCTTGCATTTCATAAGGTCAAGAGCCAATTGGAGTTTACATATCATGACTTCAAGCCAAGTTTAAAATTAAAAATAGAGGTTATCATATTTGAAAACAAGTATCAAATATAAACTTTAAGGCCAAAGTACGTGTAGGTACAAGATCAAATATGTACAAATAAGCACCAAACTCTAAAATGATGATGTGTCAATGAGACAAAAATAAAAAAGGAAGATTAGATTTCAAAAATAATATGTGAAAGTAGAAAAATACAATGGAAACCCTAATAATGATAAGGCACCCTATGGATAACCTAGGCCATGTAAGATTAGACAAGTGCAGAGGAAAATCAACATTCTCTAGGATTCAATCTAGGATAATTTGGAACAACATGCATATACATAAGATTGATCAATGGAAAAAATGGGCTAATGTATTATGAAATTAAATATTAAGCTACAAAATGAAATGCAATGGTTAGGGGTACTTAGTTTGTTGAAAGAAGAATTTAGAAACCCTATGGATAAACTAGGGTATGTAAGATTGGACAAGTGCAAAGGAAAATAAAGTTTCCCTAGGCTTTAATCTAGGATAATCCAACAACATGCATATATATAAGACTAATAAATGACAACAATGGGATAATATAATATGAAATTAAATTTCAATCTACAAAAGTAAATGCAATGGATATGGGTACTTAGTTTATTTACAAAAGAATATGGGCCTTTGATGAATTTAGATTTTAGAAGGGTCAACATTATGTTACAAGGGGGCATGTTGATTTGGGATTGTCTATTTATGATGACTACCCTAGTGAGGAGATTTATAATAATTATACTTCTTTTTTCTATTGATATTCATGCACACAATACATCATTTTTACAATCACATGAGGTTGTCAATCATTACTTCCTATCTTGTGTGTCATGGTATATTAATGATGAACACAATGATAGTTCTTTATATTATATGATAAAGATGAGGATTCATTGTCTCATAGTAGATCCAATGGATTTCTCTAAGTGCCATGATGACATATTTTTTTTGATGGAGACCCACATGTGGATCCTCTCATGTTTTCCTCAAGTATATCCTTGAGTTATTTTGGAGCATGTTCTTATACACTTCTAAACAAACACATGACCTAGACACATATAAAGACAAAGAACAACATGAGGATAATATGCCCCTAGTTGATAATACATCTCCCACTATTAGACATGATATGCATATATACATATGGATATGGGATGTGTTGAGAATCATATTTCATCTTATGAGAACTACCTCATTAGTGAAATGGCTCATCCAAAAAAATGCATTAATGATTGTAAACAAAACCTTAAATAGAAATATTTTATCAAACTGAGATTACACATTCCTCTAGCACTTGATAAATTTTGACTCATCCTTCTCCAAGTGGATTTGTAGCACCTCATTTCACAAACAATGATGGTAAAGGCAATCCATTACAACATTTACACTACTTTTAAGTTATGTGCCTCTCTTATTTTTGTGAGCAACAATTTCTCGCTCGTGTGTTCCCATCAAGTCTAATTAGTCATGCACATACCACAATTGTATTCATTGTTGAGCATGCTTCTATCACTTCCTTCAAGGATTGGGCTTGTACTTTCATGAAATATTTCTATTATAATGTTGAGTGTAAGACATATGCTCTTGATCTTATGATATGCAAGCAATAAATATATGATTCAATTAGATTTTGCAATAACAATTTCAAGCATTAGCTATTAACATGAGTTATAATTTAAATGATGATATAAGGCATTTTCATGTATGGGGACCAAGTCTATTATATGCCTTATCATTCTTTCACAATTGTGTACTACTATATGCAAGCATGATAGTACTTCATCAAATAATTTTTATTTATTTATATATCCATATAGCTCTAGCACTTTGTCACATATAGATTATTAATATGATATACCTAATAATATTCATGATAATCATTAGGAAAATTATAAACCAACATACTTTAGAGAATTCACTAACATTAAAAGAACCTCTAAATATAATATCAAACCACATTTTTTTGCATAATCTCATTACCTCACTTATCTCTTGTCAAACCAATGGATAACTCTCAACTTACAACACAAGGACAAGTACTCTTACTTTTATCATCCTACACATAGATGTTTCATAAATAAACAATTCTAAATAGATAACTATGACAAGGGGGCAGGCCTAGAATTTGATGGTCTATTTGACCATTTTTTCAAGTTTAGACCGTATAGTTTGACTTGCTATATTTTTATATAATTGTATACATGACACTTTAAATTATTATTAAACTGCAAAAAATTATTATAGAAAAATATAATATAATATTTTAATTTATAATATTAATATATATCATTTTATAATGTTTATTATAAAAAGACTTTTCAAAAATAATATATAATTTTTTTGAATATTTTCTAATATGAATTTAGAAACTTAATTGTAAAAGTAAATTTAAAATTTTGACATTTTTATTAATAATTATCATTGTCTTACATTAATATATGATTAATAATATTTATTAGAAAAATATATATTAATTTAGAATCTTTTTAGCCGGTATTGGCGTGGTGTGATGGTTTATTGGTGGCATTGTTGTTCTTGCCACCAAGGTTCAAACCCCGTTGGGGTGGTATTGTTGAATGGTTGTATTTCGGTTCATAGCTCTGATCAAAAGCGTTTAATAAAAAAAAGAAAGAATCTTTTCAAAATATAATAAATTGTTTCTAATTTTTAGAATATTTTTAAGAAGATTTATTTTTAATATAAACTTAGAAACTTCTTAATATTTTTACATTTATTACTAATAATTATTATTGTTTTCTAATTTTTGAAGATATTGTATTTGTAAAAGATTTAATATAAAAAATTATAAATTAAACAATTTTTTGACAATTTATATTTTTCTTAAAATGTCAAATAGGGGAGAAGACCCAGTATCCGCCACCCATTGAATAACCGCCACCTCCATGCTCACTCCACCCCCCAAATTTTTTTTAACTTTGATCCATTAAAAAACTTTTTATGAACAAATAAAAAATTACAACACCAATGGCTGCTCATAACACAATGAGTAACTCACCAATCATAATACATAGCTAAACATGCTTTCGCATTTATAAAAAAAGTCAACTTGCACATAAAAAGGCTCATTTACAATTTAATTTAAAACATTTACTATTACAAATAGTACCCCCACTTGCAAATGTTTATCCCTCATTACATTTTATATTTACAACTACACGCACATGTAATGGTGTTTTACATGACATAATCACAATCTCCTATTAACTCTATGGGATTTGAAATGCACAGTCTTCCACACACTCCCTAGCAGATATATGTATTTACTTCATTTCCTATAGGTACCTGCACAATTAAATACAGGTGTAAGGCTCCCCAAATAAACATCAAATCCAAATATAATGCAGAATTTAGTCATATCATCTTTAAAAACCTACGTAACTTACAGCTTCAAATTCAAATGCTCAAACAAATTCAAATTTGAAACACAACAACCAAATTGAATGCATTCAATTGTCAAATTCAAATTCCTAAATAAGAGGGGGAAAGCAGCTAGCGGCATTCACAATTGCATCTTATTCTCTACAAAATTCAAAGCAATGATAGGTATCCTTTGCACATTCCTCTAATATCCCAAGTCTTAGGTAGGTACTTATAGTTATTTTCATTTATGCAGTATCTTCTTACTTTATACATTCTACTTATAGTTATTTTTCATGAACTATGCATTTAACATTTCTATTTATGTAGTGTCTTCTTACTTTGCTTTATAAGTAAATGAAAGGTCTTTTTTGGTGACGGGTTTTTACTTTGCTTTGTGTTCATTTTCTATTTTTTGTTATTTATATTTGTCATTTATTTCTGCAAATACCTGTATTTATATTTGTATGTTTTTGGTCATTTGTCATTTATTTCTACATATATGTGTATTTATATTTGTTTATTTTTGGTCATTTCTCAAGGTTGGTCATTTATCAAGGTTTAATATGTATATGTGTATATATATTTATGCATTTAATATATGTGTATATATGTGTATTATGTATTTAAAAACATATACACAGATATATATACATATACATACAGTTACTTACATATAAATACATATATACATGTATATATATATATACATACGCAAACACACACACATGTATATACATTTATAACTCTGTTTAAATACGTTTCGTTTGGTTGTCCAATACAACAGACTAGCATTTGTTTATATTTTTCTACTTTCCTTGCACATATAGCAGGCCAACATACATATATTTGTCATTTTACATTATGTGTCTCTTGTTCATTCAACAAATCGATGTATATGTCTGTATCCTTTGCCTATCCTTTGAAAATGCAAACAATGGTACTGGTTAATCATTTTCTTCTGCATCTTATTGAATTTGTAAAAGAATGTGTACAATGTTAATGTTAATATATATATATATATATATAACACAGCTTATTGAATTTGTAAATGAATGTGTATAATGATATATAGCACAACTTATTGAATTTGCAAATGAATTTGTACAATGTTATATATATAACATTGTACACATTCATTTACAAATTCAATAAGCTGTGTGTTTGAATTTATAAATGAATGTGTGCAATGTTTTATATATAACATTCTACGCATTCCTTTACAAATTCAACACGCTGTGTGTTTGAATTTGTAAATGAATGTGTACAATGTATTATACATTCATTTACAAATTATGTGTACAATGTATTATACATTCATTTACAAATTATGTGTCTATTGTCTCTTCTTCATTGAACAGATTGATATCTATGTCTGTATCCTTTAACTATCCTTTCAAAATGCAAACAATGGTACTGGTTAATCATTTTCTTCTGCATCTTTCACGACCCATGAAGGGTTTATTCGATGATTGAAAAATTATTTATGCTTGTTTATGAAATAAATCATTCCTCTTACACTCATTTTCGCCATGTGCCGTTTGATTTTGTTGGGTCATGGTGCTGGTGTTTTACACACAAGTTCTTTTGGGGTTAAATGATTTCCTCTCCTTGTTTTACCACTCACACAGGGCCTGGTAAAGTCCATTGTATCATGATTTTGTCTGTAGAAATGATAGAGGAATTTAGTGGGTTCGACCACATGTCTGCAAAAAATAATTTTTTGGGTTTGCATCGACCTTTCTATAAAAAAACCATGTGAATATGGGCATAAATCGACAAGCCCATTTATTATATGCCATTTTTAAAAAAACCGTTGCTTAGTTTTTTCCAAATTTGTGTGCTTAAGAAATTAATCTCATGAAACCCTTGCATGGAATATTCGACATCTATCTGAAAACGCACTTTTGTATTCCTGTGAGTGAGGAATTATTATTATGAAACCCTTGGTTACTTTTAAATGTGCACATTTTTGAAAACCCAAGTCTATAATCGATCTACCTCTGTTCAAATTAATATCCTATCGCTGTTGAATACAACACAACTTCTTTCATTTTTTGTACAATGTGCTTTGAACATTGATATATATACATACATATATCTATGTATATATAGATATATATATATGTATATGTACAGATATATGCATACATGTAACTATGTAATTATATGTATCCACAGATACATGTATACATATATTTATACAAATACATATAAATACATCTATATGTACGTATATATATGTAAACCCAAATTAAATGATGGAAAAGAATCAGATACCCAAAAAAAAATCATTAGTCATATGCTTTAATCGGACCCCAAATGAAGTCTAATTAGGGTGTAATGTGTTTGTTGTCTAATGCTAATGTTAGGAGATTAATATGTAGGAGTGATTTTTAATGGGCACCAAAATGATTTTATAAGGTGTAACCTGAATTAGACCCATTGAATTTTGAGCAGATTTGAATGATAAAATAAATCTAATTGCATGTTAATAGTGACACAATTAGCACTATTTTCTGTTTTGCAATGTATATTAGTGATTTTCTTTGTAATTATATCTGTGTAATTATATGTACACATACATATACATATAGATATATATGTATATGTGTGCATACATTTAATGACACAGATAAATGTATACTTATATAAATTTGTGTACATACATATGTTTGCTGATGTATGTTGTCCACGGTGTGAGGTAACGAAAAACATCATTCTCCTTTCAAAATGCAAACAATGGTACTCCTGGGTTTGTTGGTTGTTTCTAGCTTGATTTCAACTTCTTTTTATCGCTTGCAACATTGTTTTTCTGACACTTTATGGCTTACAATGTACAGGATCATTGACAATCATGGCACCAAGGAAGAAGAGGAAAAGATCGGGTGGGAGGCACTTGATTAGAGTACCTCATGGAGTGACATTCAATGTTCCAGATGTTGTTGATGAAGAGCTAGCAGTGAACATGGATGATGAAGTTATTTCTGAAAATGCAAAACAAACTAATGAAAATGATGGTTTTGAACCTGTTGTTCATAATACTTAGGTAGAAATGGAACCGCCACCTGCTAACCATGTGACAACCCTAGATCTGTGCACAAAAACTTGGTCTATGCATGACATGGAAAAAGCCATTATAGATGTTGAGGACAATCAAATGTCAATTAGGGGTTCAACAATCAAATGGGGAATCTCGCCTAGCAGTTTGCGGGCATGGCTCAATGGTGTGACATCCACAAAAAGGAGGGGGCCACGAATAGTCCTAACTGATGAAGAAGAAGCTGAAATTGTGTAGTGGTGTAAAGATATGGCTAATATTGGCCATGGCCTTCAAGTGTCATAGTTTAAGTCAACAGTGGCCCACATGGTTGGAGCAAGGTCTAACCCATTCACAAATGGGATACCAGGGAGGTCATGGTGGGTTGGCTTTCATCAAAGGAAACTCGATCTGACAATTTGAACACCCTAAGGAGTGGAAACAGATCGAGCTATAATGTTGCACCCCGAAATAGTTTCTTCATTCTATGATAACTTGGAGGAGTTGTACTACAAACACAATTATGGGCCCAAGAAAATATGGAACTGCGATGAAACAGGTGTGTAGGCTGGTAGAAATTGTGCAATGAGAGTTATTGCAAAAATAGAGATGAAATTTGTTCCACAATTAATTTCTAAAAGCAGAGAATGGATCACTGTTCTAGCTTTTGTTAGTGTAGCAGGTCAAGCTATACCTGGTTACTATTTGTTCAAGTCCAAAAGGAAAATTAGAAACTATATTGTTAACTGTGAGCCAAGGGCATGCTTGGATGACCAAAGAATTATTTGTGGAATGGTTAAAACACTTTGCAAGAAATTTCCTAGGAGGGGTGTCACCAACCAATAGACAAATTATCATCTTTGACGGTCATGGCAGCCATGTGGCATTCAAAACAGTCAAAGAAACAAAGACTATGTGAATAGATTTACTCACACTTCCAGCACATTGCAGCCACAAATTTCAGCCCCTTGATGTTAGTGTGTTCTCACCATTTAAGAACTACTTCAAACAACAAAGGAGTATATGGTTCTCTGAAAAATCCTCAACTTGACAATGGAAAGGAAGAGTTGGCAACACTTGCCAGCAAAGCTTTTGCACAAGCTTTGACTCCTAATAACATTACAAGTGGTTTTAGAAGAACAGGAATTTGGCCATTAGATTGACATGCACTTGACTTGGATATGGGGCCAAGCCAAGCTTTTGTGGTTGAAGAGGAAGGAACCACATTGGGAGTAGAAACATAGGGTGATACAACTGATGATGAGGCACAATTCATGGTAGCGAAGACTTGTTTGAGGATAGCAGGTTGGAATGAGGAACAAATTGGACAGTTTGTGGAAACCTTTTTTGCAAGCATTCCCCCAAATCCAACAAACGAAGAAGGATATTGCCCAGAAAACATTGAGGCAGCAAAAATTCAACAAGAACCAGCAGTTCAATCATGTAATTAGGTAGTTGAAAATGAAGAGAGTCTCAATCTGCCATCTGAATTTCAAGATGCAACTTTGAACCTAGGGGTGCATCTCAATTTCAGTCAAGTGGATGAAGGGTTTTCCATGTCATCACCACCAGATGTTAATCTTGAAGATGGCATCCATTACTTCACAACTGGGAGAAATTGGGAGGCTAAAAATGATGAAGAGGATGGAGTTGATGGTAATGACTCAAGCAACGAAGAGGCTGACTATGTGCCATGCATACAAGTCAATGATCAGCAACCAGCAGGCAGGAGAAGCATTTTTTTGTAACTCCCAACACAAAGGGTGCACCAATCATCTAATAGAGGTCACAATGGGGTCCTACACCTTAGTAGGTAGTCTCAAATTTTGACATCAGATGATTTCTTCAATTTGTTGAATGAACAAGAGGCACATAAATGAAGAAACCAAGAATTGCAGCAAAGGAAAAGGGAGAAAATGGCTGAAAAGAAGGCAGAAAGAGAAGCAATCCTCGCACAGAGGGAGGAAAACAGATTGGAGCGTGCTGCAAAAAAATAGAAAATTGCAGAGGAGAAGCTGAGGTAGCGACATGAAAAGGAGCTTCAAAGGGAGCAAGCAAAGATTGCTCGACAATTGAAGGAAAACCAAAAGCAGACAGAAAGAAACAGAAGTAAGAGTACTCCTACAACTCCTCTTCCAAATCAACATCCAATTTTAAGGGACATGATTAACATTTTGTCTCCAGCCTTTACTGCTCTTAGCAACCTACAAAACGGGTCTTTTGAAGGCTGCTCTCCATAGTTACAGCTCACTCCAGAGGAAAATCATGCATTGCTTGCTTGTATAGCAAGTGTCATATAGAACAATCCGCAGTCCTTAACATCTTCTCTAGTTGATGCGGAGTCAGTTGACCCCCAAGGACACACCACTTCTTAATCAGATTTGTGGATGTCTAATTAGGATTTTTTGTTGTCAACTTTTTGACCTCGAAGTGTGCTAGAGTGTTTTTCGTAAAACAGAATGCTAGTCTATTGTATTGGACAGCCAAAGGATACTAGTATGTTGTATTGGATAGCCAAAGGATACTAGTGTCTAATTTTGTAGAACTAAATGGTAGTCTATTGTCAACTTATCTACTTCGATGTGTGCCAGTGTGTTTTTTGTAAGACTGAAGACTCCTTGTCTTCTTTCCAACTTTGTCTTAATCATGTTTATACTGTAATAAATTATATTTCAGCCTAGGCATGTTTTGGGAGCTATCCAAGTTAATGATCTATGCTTTTGTGATTCGAAATCAGTTTTGTGTTTGTTGTATTCATCTATCATTTTGTTGGATATGTGTTTGTTGTATTCATCTAGCTAACATTGTTGAAAATTTAAATGTACATTAAGAAATGTATGTGATTGAAATTCAGAAAATTATGTACATATATATATATACACGTACAACTATGTATATGCATACATATACATATATATGTATGTATATGTATGCATATACATAGTTGTGTGTGTGTGTGTGTGTGTGTATATATATGTATACACAACTAAGTATATGCATACATATATATATAACTATACATCTATATGTAGCATATCCATAAATTGTAACTGTAAGTGTAAGTGGAAATCAATCTAATTCTAAATTGTAAGTTTACAATGAATAAGAAAATCCCATCATAAATCAAATCTCATTGTTTAGGTTCACGAATGAACATCATAAGAAAAAAGAACATCATAAATGAACACAATGTCTACCAGGTCACAGCCAAAGTAAACTCTTGAAAGACTTGACCTGAAATGTCATCATGCAATTTGACATGCTCTTTACAACCTCCCTAGTTGTGTATACATGCATACATACATACATATATATATATATGAACCCTCAATCTATGTACCTGCAAAACAAAGAGATTAAACACCTTAAGTTAGATATTGCAAGTATAAACAAGGATTCCCCATGGAATCCATTTACAACTCAAACTAGGAATGAAAATATTGAAGAACACAATACAAAAGATAAAACAAAGATGAAATCCTAATTTAAATAGCAAACACTTGATCCCATGGGGGAATTGGTGCCAATTTGATGTGAAAATTGACCCTTTCCCAATTCCTATGATTGCAAGCTTCGATATGTAGACTTGATGAAGAGATTTGATCCACTTTTGATGATGAATGATGAGGACTCCAAGCCAAATCTGCAAAAGAACCTAGCTAAGAACTCAATGGTGTGAGACTTGATAGATATTTGAGCATGGTAACTTTACTCAAATTGTGGATGATAAAATGAGGAGAGGAGCTCTTCATTTATAGGATTTCAAGATGGATGAATGCCCAAATTTGAGCAATGTGGGACTAACTTTCATCCAATGATATGGTGCCACTTGTCAAGCTATGAATGGATGATGGTTGTGCAAGATTTGGGGTTTGTGCCAATAAATGCCAATATTTGAAATTCAAATTTGTTGAAATGACATGTAAGAGGGAAGGGGAAAATGCAATAAATGCCACTTGGCTCAAGGCAAAGGACATGTAAGAGGTCTTAAATGCCTTGTTGGATGTACATGTTGACTTGGAATTTTTGAATTCAAATTGAAAGAATATTCCAAAAGATGCCATGTGAGGGAAAATAGGGATTTAATAAATGAATTAAATCTATTTTCATGTGCAACTTGCATTATCTAGAGGATGTGACATGAGATTAGATTAAATTAATCAAAGATTAATTAATTTAACAGGAGATTAGATGATGTGACTTATTTGACTTAGATTTATGGATTTATTTAAATCAGATAAGAGAGGAATATGATGAGGCTAATTAAATAAAGATTTTGATTTATTTAATTAAAGGGAATGGTGTTAGATTAAATCAAATAAGGTTTTAATTTATTTAATTTAATGGATAGACTTTAGAGATTCAATCAAATAAATTGATTATTTAATTAAATAGGGATAATTATATATCAGATGGATTGATTTAATTAACAAGGGAAAGTGACTGAATTAGACAAAATGATTTATTTAATTAAGAGATGAATATTGATGAATTTAATCAAATAAGGGAATTTGATTAAATGGTTAGACCGAGGGATGATTTAGGAAGAAACGATGTTAGTAAGTCAAGATTAGATGCACGATGTTAATCAGTATATTTTCGATGTCTACATTTTGCCCCTCTTTGAAGCAATGCACTTGTTGCGTTGATTCAAAGAATAAACGATCTCGATCAAAGCCAAAAATTTTTATATTTGAAAACTTGCCCCACTGCTGCATGGCGAGAGAAAACATGCCATTATAATGCCCCTCTCGAGAGATCGGACGAAAATTTTAATTTTTTGGGTGATCTCACGAAAAAAGGTGACAAGGTGCCTGACAGGTCTGGAAGGGGTCTGCGAGGCTAAAACGTGTCTAAACACAATAAAACGGTGAAAAACAAACCTCGGACGGATGAAAACAAGTTCGGTGGTCCAAAACCCTAGCAGAACAGCCAATTAGGGCCAAAAAACCCTAATTTTTAGGCTAAAAGGGGCCCGAGGGGTCACTTTCAATTCATTTTCACACACCTCCGCTAGCAAACCTTGAGATTCGAGCTCTGACCTCCTGACGATATGGTGCAACGACAGCTTCCTCTACACATTTTGGACTGAGTTCGGACCTACCAGTGGCCACCTGGCATCGGTGCCTCAGTATGTGACCCTAACTGAAGCTTCACTTTTTCATTTTAGTGCATTTATTACTGCTTTTAAGGAGAGCTCGCTTTCAGTAGCGCTATTATAGCGCCGCTCGGTGTTTAAAGTGCACCGCTTTTAGCCTGTTTTGTGTCGCAGCGGTGCTATTTAGCGCCGCAGCGGTGCAATTTGGAGTTTAAAAACTCCGCCGCTGGGCTCGGGCTCGGCTCAGACTTGGCGGGCCAGTTTGATTAAAGTGCGCCGCAGCGGCACCCTTTTTGCGAAAATTACGACGTTGGAGAGAAAAGTGCACCGCGGCGGCTCGATTTAGCCAAATTTCGGGTCCAGCATCGAAGTTTGAGGAAACTCAAACTGCGACGCCTTCATAAACTGGGCCGCTGGAAACAAGTTTGAAACGTTAAGTCAGGAATTTTCCAAAAAAATTTAACATGTTGACTTTCCCTGATGCAGGACGGGCCTAGGGAGCTTTATTCGCGGGAGCACCAGTCACAGGATTTGGCGAGCATCCTACGGGACTTGAGCGACAGAGATCAGGACCGACTGGGAGTCACCGGCCTATGGCATATTGCATACGCAACACTCGTACGCACACACCTCGGGATGTTGTCAGTGCTAGCCGAGAGGTGGCACAGCGAGACCTCTTCGTTTCATCTTCCCACTGGTGAGGCGACCGTCACATTAGAGGACGTTTGGTGCATACTACGATTGCCCATTCATGGCTACTGGGTGATCTATGATATGGAGGAGGGACGCGATTGTTGCACCCGTGTCCTCGCCATACAAGATATTATTTACTGCAAGGGGCAGATCGAGCTGGAGAGGTACAGAGTTATAGCACCTCCCTTCCGCTGGGCAATTGCGGCGATCATCTTGGGTTTGGTTGCCCCAGACCAACGAGGGCAGTATTTCAGTCCAGGTTGGGGATACTGCTGGGAGAGGATGGTCCAGGACAGGCCAGTTCGATTTGCATGGGGACCCGTCCTTCTGGCTTCACTCTACAGGGATTTGCATGAGTATGCATATGTGGATGGCGGAGCGCTGGAGGCTGGCATGACACTTCTGCATGTTTGGGCATGGGAGCACATTTCTGTGCTACGTCCATGAGTGGTTCCAGTTCCGATGGGGGCAGAGGATGCCCTAGTGGCACGATACAGAGGGGGTGTGTCATTCACACACACCGGCGAGCATGGGATCCCCTATTGGAGGCGGGTCCTGGATGAGATGCTTGTTTTTACTTGGCGCCCATATCTTGGTCAGCCTGGATGGGCTGATGATGCTACACATCTCTTCTACTACCGGTAGGACAGATACATGCAGGGCCGAGAGCACATGATGATCGAGCGATACTTGCCAGGGCGTGTGCAGCGTCAGTTTGGGGAGCCGTAGGATCAACTTGATGACGGTTACATGGCCATCTTTGCTCGGAGCCTGACACATACATCATGGGGGCCCAACATTCCTACTGCGGAGGCATTTGACAAATTTTGGCAGTTGGTAGCCCAACCTTGGGCCTACGATCAGGGCTTGGCAGACCCAGGGACTACACAGGCGTACAGAGATTGGTTCAGACCTCCTCTCTGGTTGACCATTCCAGGTGAGGATCCAGAGGCATATAGGGTTAGAGGCAGGGGGAGAGGATGAGGACGAGGACCTAGGGTCGAGATTTGGCAAGACCCACCATTGATGCCCCCAGTTCTGCCAGGTTAGGGAGATGTCCCTATGCAAGACTAGCAGCAGGATCCACCAGTCCCACCACCACGAGCCGAGGGTGAGGACCAGGTTCACGTACAACCATGAGCACAACCAGTAGGGCAAGCAGACGCATGGGATGCCTTGATTTTACAGTTATAGGCACAGGTATAGGCAGTGATGGCTGAGAGGGACCAGGCATGGGCTAAGAGAGAGCGGCTCAGAGCGGAGAGAGATCAGGCTGTACAGCAGCAACAGGTTGCATAGCTACAGGAAGCTACAGAGCTAGGCCGCAGACAGTAGATTGAGAGCATGACAGCCTTGGCCTCCTCCCAGGGTACAGTGCCGGTACGATCCTACAGGGAGGCTATCTAAGAGATAGAGTACTACCACCAGGCCTACCACGACCATGTACCTAGAGCAGACTGGGTCCCTGATTACTCAGAGCGGGCTAGTCAAAGACCACCAGAGGGTCACGATGACAGGGGTGAGGGAAGCATTCATGAAGATCGCACATGATCCAAATGATACACACTTTTGGTGCCTTATGGGCTCATTTTTTATAGCCCCGATGGGCATTTTTGTACTGATTGACATACTTGTATAGTGATCCAATTATTATTCTTGTACTATGACAGTGATATTGATGATATGATATATATATGAGCTGATTTTGATGCGATACCATGTGTACTCCTTTATTTATGCATGTATGATTCTTCTTTTATATGTTATGGATGCATTTATTTTGAATGACATTTATGCATTTAATTATGACCTATGATATGATGTGTAATGATGTTAACTATATGATGATTTATTTTATGCAAATGTGATATGTGAAATGATTTGTTTTATGGTATATGATGTGCATAAAATGCTTATATATGCGATGATTTATGGATGAATGTAATATGATGCGATGGTCATGATATGATGCCAATGCATAATGAAATTGAGATGCTTAGAATAATAAATGTTTATTATCCTAAATGATGATGTATGTGATGCAATGATATGTTAATGCAATATGATATGTTGATGCGTAATGTGAACGAGATGTGATGATATAATGTTATGATGTTATGCAAAGATGTATGCCTATATTATGGAATGCTTTTGTAGATGCTATGTGATGATTTAGATGGTAATATGAAATGTTTATAAAGTGCAAATGCAATGTTTATGCGATGATTGATATAATGCCACGTAATGGGTGAAATGTGATGATATGGATGCACCTGTTTATATGATGATGAGAATGCGATGTTTCCTATATGATATGTAATGCAATGTGCTAATGATGTCTATATGATGTGCTTATGTAATATGCTAATGATGTGTGGATGCAGGATCGGTGGTGATGATGGTGATGATGAGCAACTGTCATAGTACCTTGTTAGCGTGGTTAGTAAGACAAGAAGAAGTCATTTCAACAAGACGCATGATGACACAAATGCAATGATGATGATGATGATGATTACTTGCTGAGGAATTGGGATTTTCAAAGGGCCAAATTTTCTTATGTTTGACAACACACGTGGTACGATGCATCAAGGTATAGGAAACCAGGATGGCGTGGTACTTAGTGTGATGGACTTTGACTCGACAATCAGATAGGAGTATTCTTGTTCACACCTGACATATGGAAACCTTGCTAGGATGTATTTCGGAAGTTTCAGACATCTCAGGCCAAAACACGGAAAGGTAAACCTATCCCTATAATAGTCAACAAGTTTCCCTAGACCTCTTCCATATATGCCTAACAAAGCAAGTATTCACTGAGGTTATATTGCAAGAACGTCCAACAAGCACAACAGACAAAAGATAATGATCATTTCCCTATTCCTATTTCTCTAAATCCACTGTTTTGGGATATCATCGAGACGTCCTTGGAATGAGCGCAAAATAAGATAAGTCAAAAAGATAAAAACCAAGTAAACAAACAAACCGATGCTCTTCAATACCGCTAATGGAAAAAGGATGTGTTTTCTAAGATGATAACCAAAACTTATTGCCAAAAGATAATGCCCATTGTAGGAAGGATGCATCTTAGGACATATTAGTGTATGGTGGCACGTCATTTCGTTTATAAGGGATGATTGATATGAGACAAATTTGGATGATGTGTTATCGATACGAAGAGATAACCAACTTGCTTACTTACTGACTTAAACTTAAGACTTGACACTTTTGAGTTTTTTACTTTTAAACCTGCTAGACTTGTTTCCGATTGTTTTACCAAAGGTTGAGGATGATGATCAGTTTATTATGAATGGTATTTATTGCAGGTGCAAGCGAGATGAGGTGGATGGATTTTTTCAAATATTTGGATGTTTTTGATGTTTTGCAATGTTTTGAGGCTGTTTTTGGTATTTTTCGAGGTTTTACGAATGTTTTGATTTTTGATTTTTTGATGTTTTGGGATTTTCTGAGATTTTGACCAAGAGACTAACCTAAAGACCTATCCTAGGGGCCTCAGGGGCTGATCGATAGATTAGCCTTGCCTACGTTATACATGCAGAGACCACGTAGTTCGACTGACGACTTGACCGATTTACAGATGATGATATACATGATGAAATGTCAGTTTATTATGACGAACTCCAATAGGACTGACCTAAATGTCTTTGGGGATGATCAAAGATCAACCTTGCCTACGTTGAAGCTCAGAGACGACGTAGTTCAACAAAGACGACCTTGTTTTTGAGATTGTGGTGACCTTTTGACCTGTTTTTGGATTTTGATATGTTTTGAATGTTTTTGGATTTTTTAATTTTCTGATATTTTTGGATTTTCTTAGTTGAGATTTTAAGATCATACACGAATCCGATCCAATGAGAATGTGCCCCCAGCGCGATGCAATAGACTACTCCGATAAAAGCAGGACAAACTGACCTTGAGGATGGGCCGAGTAGTACTAGGAGGGATCATGACATGAAAAACAGGACCAAGCCATGGATGCGGAGTGGATGTGTGACGGATGGAGACCTGAATGTGATGAATGATGGAAGTGATATGGGTGGATGATACAGATCAAGCCATAAAGATCCTGGTGGATGGAAAGTTCTTATTTACACAAGGCGCCTGTTTGCCAGGTTTTCACGAGGTACTTGCCCAAAGTGCCACCAAAGTGGTTTTCACTAGAGGACGATTTTTTTGATCCATTTTCTGGTTTTTTTGGATTTTTTTGCTTTTTTGATTTTTTTGTTGTCACCAAGACGCCTGTTTGCCAGGTTTTCGCCTAAGTAACCATTTTTTTAGGACTTTTTCTGATTTTATTTTATTTTATTTATTTTTGGGATCTATACCTTGAAATAATTAGGCATAATTTTTTTTGAGATGGGAGCTATTCATTGGCTCCTACAGAGGTTCCCCTTCGGGTGTTGATAGCTGATATGCCCCTAATTGATAACTTGTTGTGATGACGAAAGGTCCTAACCAATTAGGTTTGAACTTGCCTTTGCTGCTGGGATTCGAGACATTCTTCTGATTTTCTTTTAAGACCAATTCTCTGACTTGGAAAGTCCTGCTTCTGATTTTCTTGTTATAGCTCTGTTTGAGTCTATTCTGATAGACTTGCAGATGGTTTAGAGCATCTATGTGTCTCTCATCCAGTAACTCCAGCTCGTTTAATCTTGACACCCGGTAGTCCTCATCGGTGATGAGGTTTCGCAATGATATTCTGAGGGATGGGAGCTCGATCTCAATGGGGAGTACAACTTCTGATCTGTAGACCAAGGAGAATGGGGTGGCACCAGTGGGTGTGCGGATGCTGGTTCAATAAGCCCAGAGGGCAGGATTAAGCTGCAAGTGCTAGTCATGACCTGCGTCATTGACTGTTTTCTTAAGGATTTTGAGGATGGTTTTGTTCATAGCCTCTGCTTAGCCATTGCCTTGGGGATAGTATGGGGTGGAGAAGCGATGCTGGATTTTGAATTTCTCGCACAAGTCACGAACCTCCTGGTTCTTGAATGGTGTGCCATTATCTGAGATAATGGCTTGTGGGACACCATAACGACATATGAGATAGTTCAGGATAAATTTTGAGATCTGCTTCCCAGTGATATATGTCATGGGTATGGCTTCCACCCACTTTGTGAAGTACTCAGTTGCAGTTATAATGAATTTATGGCCATTGGATGAGGTGGGTGAGATTTTCCCAATGAGATCAAGTCCCCACTGCGAGAAGGGCCATGGTGTGACAATTGGATGGAGCTCTTGAGCTGGAGCATGGATGAGGTCCCCATGCTCCTGACATTGTATACACCTCTTAGCATGATCATGCGCTTCTCTTTCCATTGTGGGCCAGTAATACCCCAGCCTCAACAGTTTCTTGGCGATGGTCATCCCACTCGAGTGTGAGCCACAGATACCATTATGAACCTCGGTTAGAGCGGTTAATGCCTCCTCAACATTTAGGCAGCGTAGTAAGGTACCTTCTATGCTTCTACGATATAAGGTATCACCTAGGATGACAAATTTGGATGCCTTTTTAATAAAGGTTCGTTTTAGGCTCGATGGTAGGTCAGCGGGTAAGACTCCTATTTGAAGATATGTATAGATGTCATGATACCAAGGATCGCCAGGACCAACGATTTCACACACATATTCCGATTCCGGTACCTCGAATGTGGGAACAAGAAGCTGCTCAATCAGAAATTCATATTTCGGTACATTGTGAGGGATGTCTAATAGAGACCCAATTGTAGCCATGGCGTCTGCTGCTCTGTTGTTGGTTCTTGGAATCTGATCAAATGTTATGTCAATGAAGGATTCCTTTAAAGTCTCCACCAGTTTCTTATATGGAGTAAGCTTGTCATCCTTAGTCTGATATTCATTATTGACTTGATTTATAATCAACTGAGAGTCTCCATACACCTTGAGAGCTATGATGTTCCATTGCACTGCTATCTTGAAACCTATAATCAAAGCCTCGTATTCCGCTATGTTGTTGGTGCAAGGAAATGCCAATTTGTATGACTTCGGTATGCAGTCCCCTTGTGGAGTGATGAAGAAGATACTAGCTCCTGATCCATGTTGTGTGTATGACCCATCGAAGTATAGTTTCCAATGGTTAGTTACGTTGAGGTTAAAAATGGACTCATCTGGGAATTCTGAGACAAGAGGATTCTCAGAATACATAGGTGCTTCTGCTAGTTGATCCACAATGACTTGTCCCTTGATAGCTTTCCTCTCTACATACTCGATGTCATACTCTGATAATATCATTACCCACTTTGCCATTCTGCCCATGAGAATTGCCTTGGATAGAAGATACTTGAGGGGATCAATTTTCGCTATGAGCTTTATCTTGTGTGCCAGCATGTAATGTCTGAATTTTTGGGATGAAAACACTACTGCGAGGAAAGCTTTCTCGATGAAGGAGTAATTTAGCTCATGATCGACCATTGTCCTACTGATATAGTAGATGACCCTCTTCGTTCTGTTTTCATCATGCTGGGCTAGGAGAGCTCCAAGAGTTGCTGTTGTTGCTGACACATATAAGATCAATGGCTTTCTCGGGATAGGTGGCATTAACACTAGTGGTGTCAGTAGGTATTCCTTGATTTTGTTGAATGCTTCTTCGCATTTTGTATCCCATTTATACGCTACCCCCTTGCGGAGTAGGTGAGAGTATGGGTTCTGCTTGTCTGCCAGTTGTGCTATGAATCGTTGGATGGATTGAAGTCGGCCTTGGAGGCTTCTCAGTTGTTTTAATGTTTTCGGTGCTTCCATCTCGAGGATTGCTTTTACTTTTGCCAGATCCACCTCGATACCCCTCATGGAGACTATGTATCCTAGCAGTTTACCTGATTGTACGCTGAAGACACACTTCTTAGGGTTTAGTCTAACTTTGTATTCCTCCAGTCTATCAAAGATAGGACTTAGGGTTGCTATATGATCTTGTCTCTTTCTTGACTTAGCTAGAATGTCATCGACATAGTCTTTGACTGTTTTGTGAATCATATCATGGAATATTAGTGTCATGGCCCTTTGATAGGTTGCTCTTGCATTCTTTAGACCAAATGGAATCATGTTCCAGCAGTAGGTCCCCCATAGACAAGTAAAATCCGTTTTATGTTGATCTTCTTTTGCTATCATGATCTGGTTATATCCTGAAAATCCGTCCATTAGTGATAGCATCTCGTGCCCTGCTGTCATGTCTACTATCATGTCGATGTTAGGAAGCGGGAAATCATCCTTGGGACATGCCTTGTTCAAATCTCTGAAGTCCATACAAATTCTGATGGCTCTGTCTGGTTTTGAAACTGGTACCAAATTTGACACCCATTTTGGATAATTGATTGGTCGGATAAATCCTGCATCTAACAACTTTTTGAGTTCCATTTTTACCAACAGAGCGATTTGAGGATGCATTTTCCGAAGCTTTTGTTTGACTGGTTTTGCTTCTGGATACACTGCTAAATGATGAACCACAGTTTCTGGATCTAGCCTTGGCATGTCAGAATAACTCCATACGAAATTTATTTGTCTTTCTTTTAGGAATGCTGCTAGGAGTTCTTGTTCTTCTAATAATAGTGATTCTGCATAGAATGTGATATGCAGGGCCTCCTCTGTTCCTATGTTGACCGGGTTGCACTTTTCGGCCAAGACTGCTGACTTCTCTTGATGGATGGCTCTTAAGGGAAGATTGAATCCTTCATCCTCGGGTGCCTCAGAGAGGTTTTCACCGTTGGATACGTCCTTTCTTTTTACTATTTTCTTGTCAGAGAGTGCCACAGTGTGGTTTTCACTCAAGGACTTGGATATGATTCTTAGTTTCTCACTTTTGCGACTGAAAGATTCAATCGTTTCCCCGTAATAAGCATGTGTGTCCAATTCCATTATAAACCCTGCCTTATGATCTCCATCTGGAATGTTATCCCTCAATCCCTTGAATTCTGAGAGTGCCTCATCATTTTCAAATATGTCGAGAATTGGTGGTCCTCACTGGTCATAGTCGATCAATTGGGGGTAGACTAAACGGATCTCATGATTTGGATGATCGGTTTCGAAGGAGAGGGTGCTAATCATACACAGGGTGGTATCTTCGAATAACCTAGGGAGATTGGATATGGTATCTTCGTCATCGCTACTAATATAAGGCTCAGTGATGAAGTTATGTGTGTTGCTACCTGTGACTATTGGTGAGTGTACTTGTACTAGCACTGGCTGAGGAGAGACATTAGCGGCTCTAATTGGAGGACCTCGGCCATGTATGGTTATTATCGGAGGGGTACATCCAAGACCAAGATTTGTTATGGGTCGCGTCTCCTGCATGATAGGTATTATGAGGTTGTCATTTTGTCCCAATCTCTAGTTTCTATCATAACCCATTGCAAGCATCATTTGTAGGCCCTTGCTTGTCTCATCCATTGGTAGTTCAGGTGTCGGTCTTTCATCTCGGTACAACATGTGAGATGGATCTGCTTCAATAACCTCTCGGCCAAGGTCTCCCCAGCTCGTGAATTCAGGATAGTCTTCAGGAGACGTTCGTGATGTGGAAGCTTGGTTTTCTTGTGGGCGTCCTCGTGATCTAGGAGATTGTGGTAACTCTCCTATCACAAAAGCATTGTTAGGAAGCTTATAGCTTCCACAACCGTCTTCCTAGATGATGAGCTTGATGTCAGAGATGGTGGGAATGGGGGGTGTCTCTATCGCAGAAGTGGACGCGAGAGTGGTGGGGTCGATGTATGGTGTGGATTGGCCTTCATCATTCTTTGGCACTTGGGGGATTTTGTAATATTTGGCCTCAATATTTTTGCAATATGAAAACAGTTTGGGATCTCCATGAATGGTAACCTCTTGTCCATTATGTGTAAATTTCACACATTGGTGGAAGGTTGATGCTACGGCTTTCATTGCATGGATCCATGGGCGTCCCAGGAGGATGTTGTATGGAAAGTCGAGGTCCAGGACCTAACATGTGGTTTCCATGAGCGTTGGCCCTACTTGAATAGGGAGTTTAATCGTGCCCTGAGACACTCTTTCTTGATCATCATATGCTCTGATTGTGATGCCTTTACCTTTGTCAATGGAATCCTCTACTATTTTCAACTGTTTGATTAGGTTGAGAGAGAAGATGTTCAAACCTGCACCCCCATCCACTAGGACCCTTTTGATTTTTCTCTTGTTTACAATGGCTTCCAAATGAAGTGCACAGTTTTGAGATGGTTGGGCGGGGAAATCTTGGTCAGAGAATGTAAGGAGATTAGGTGTTATGATATTCCCGACCATAGCTTGGAATTGGTCCGCATCAAGATCTGCGGGGACAGTGGATGAGGCTAATGCTTCCTCAAGGATTTTTTTATGGGCTGATGATATTTTTAACAACTCCATGATGGAAATGTGTGCTGGTGTTCTCGAGTTGTTCTACAACATTGTAGCTATGCAGAACGACTCTAGATGAAGGGATTCTATTAGGTTGGGATGATCCTGCAATGGTAACTTTGCTGCCTCTTGTGATGACTCCACAATCTTCGGCATAGGTGCCCTTGATGGTGATGAACATGCAGTCTTCATTTAGGGAGGCAACGACCGATTCATAAATATGATTTACACTACCCTTCCCTTTATCATTTTTATTCCCTTTGTTGCCATGATTCGGCATCAGATTTGTGTAGATCTTTAGATCCTGATTTCCGGTAGGTTGTTCCACGTTTATGATTTTCTTATCAATGAGATCTTGGATGATATTTTTGAGTCTCATGCAATTGTTTGTGGTGTGACCTTTGATCTTATGAAATTCGCAAAGTTGATTTTCGTTATACCAAGGGGTTTTGATGTCAGGTTCTTGGTAATTTTCAAATTTAGGAGGCTTGATGAGTTTTTCGTCAATCAATTTTTTCATTATGTCCTCCAATGGTTCCCCCAAGATAGCATATTTTCGTTTGGGATAAGTTTTGCGTTGAGGTGGTCCTCTTTGATCATTGAGGTTATTGATGGTTGGATTATTGTTGGGTTGATATGTTGTGTGATGAGTGTTTTGGTGTTGATTTTGGATTTGCGGTGTGGGTGTATGTTGGCGTGGACCACTAATGACCACCTTGGCATCTACGACACCATCATTAGTAACGTTATTGTTCCTTGCCCATGTGTGAGGTTTATCGTTGTAATTGGATGATGGGCGGTTGTTTTGTAGTTCGTGATATGATGTTGATTCCGTGGGTTGAGTTACAAGGGCTCTTTCGATGCTGAGCACCTTGGAGATCAGTTGATCATATGTGGTGATTCCCTGAACCTTGAGATGAAATGACAAGCGGCTTTCAAGGTTGGCTATGATGGTGCAGACTTGTTGTTCTTCTGGTATGGTCCACTTGCTTCGATTGGCCTTGGATCACCATCGTTGAAGGAATGAAGCAAAACATTCATTCTTTTCTTATTTTAGAGCGTATAGTTTTTCGAGACTGACATCCATTGCGATATTACATGCGTAGTTTTTAATGAATGCATCCCTGATTTCTTGGAATGTTCTAATGCCTGAAGGTAAGCGAGAGAACCATTCTATAGCGGGACCTGCTAAGCTTCTAGGAAATAGCTGCATCAGATAAGTATCGTTGTATGCGACCTCCATGCAATGAACCTGGAATTCCCTGATGTGATCTTTAGGGTTCCCCATCCCTCGATATTTGTCAAACTTAGGGATCTCAGATCCCTTGGGGAATGGTTTCATCTCTAAGCTCCTATCAAATGGATAGGGACACAAGTTACTTGGCGTTTTGGTTGTTCGCCCTGATTGAAGGTTGAGCACTTTGTGATAGCAACCTGAGTTGTGCCGTTACATCGCTTTGTGGATTAGGGGGTGGGATGAATGTGTTCTGGGGTGTTGCAATCGTGGTTTGGATGGATGGGTTGGTCGGTGCATTGTTCGATGGTATCGGTATGTTGTGGCGGGTGAAGTAGGCTTCTACTTGTTTTTGGATGAACAATGCTTGTTGTTGATCTTGTTGTTGTTGCGCTAGGATTTGTACTTGTTGTTGCACTTGTTGTTGTTCCAACAATGCTTGTTGTTGTTCTTGTTGTTGTTCCCACAACGCTTGTTGTTGGGCTACCAACTCTGCTGCTTCTTGCTACTCTTGGTATTGCTTTAGTGCTTGCTGATATGCTTGCATTTGTGCTGCTTGTGCAAGAAGTTGTGCTTGTGTTTGTGCTTGTTGTGCTTGATATTGAGTTTGTGCTGCTTGTTCTTGTGCGGCTTGTTGCTGCAATAATAATTGTGCTTGAGCGACCCTTTGTGCTTGTAATGCTTGTGCAGCTTGGGCAGCTTGAGTAGCTTGTTGTTGTTGTTGTTGTAGTAAAGCTTGAACTTGTTGAGCTTGTTGTGCTTGCAATGTGGCTTGTGCAGCTTGGGCGGCTTGAGCAGCTTGTTGTACGGATTTTTGTTTTTGAACTTGTTGGTATCCTCTTTGGAAAGCGGCTTGCAATGTTGCGTTGAATTGGTTTGATGTGGTGAACGTTGGTGGTGGTGGGGGTGGTGGTGGATTTGGAATGGTGGTGGATGATGATGTTGTGTTGATGTTTTGGGTGTTGGATAGTGGTATTGATGTGATTGGTCCTTGAGAGACCATGCTTTGTGATGTTAGGGGGATGTTCGATGATGTTGCCATTGCTTGTGTGTTTGTTGTTTGTTGTTGCGCTATCAACGACAAATTTTGTGTGTTTGGTGCAATGCTTTGATTGATGGTTGGGATATAGGTTTGATTGATACTTGGTAGGGGAGGGAGCCCTAAACCAAGGAGTGGTGTGGATGATAATGGAAATGGCGGAAGAGGTGGAAATGTGAGAGGTGTGAGTTGTTGTGAAAATGTCGTGGTGTCGAATAAGCCCCCTAGTTTGAGCATATATCCCTCTTCTTGTGAATTTGTGAGAAGAGGTGTTTGTGGTGCTCCATGAAAAGATGTTGATGATGGGTCATAATGTAAAGTGAGAGGAACATTTTTGTGTAATGGGTTGTTGAGTATGTTTTGTTCCAAGGTGGTGCTTGCGTCCAAGTTTTGATTGTTAACAAGGGGATGTGATTGAAGAGCATTGAGGAATGTGTTTCCCTTGTTGAAATTGGGTTGTGTTGGAGCAAACGATGTTGTGATTTGCGGAATGCTTTGTGTGATGTTTTGAGATGGAGGTGTAGATGAAATGGGAATGGTGGATGAGATCGGAGGAAATGATGTATCCACTATAGTACTCACATCAAAATCCGAAGGAAACTTGGCCCCTTGTTTTGCTAGTTCAAGCATGTACAACGAAGGGTTAAGTCTCATCATGATGTTGATGATTCTATGGTTGTCTAGATTTTGGAGCATTTCCATCATTTCCTCGCGAGACATTCCAAAGGTAAGGTCCTCCCCTTGATTTTCTTCTTGTGGATTTTGGGATGATGAGGGGATCAATGGATTGCTTGATTCGGCGGGATTCATTTCTGCGTTTGTTTGGCTAAGATCACTTGAAGCGGGAGTTTCTTTGTGGGCTTCCATACTCTTTTTGAACCATAAAACAAAGATCAATCTTCGAGAATATGGGAGATGAATCTCTTGATTCCTTGGATCGATTGTTATCTTATGTTCCAAAGTGAAAAGTTTTAGGATGCCTTGAGGATCAAAGGTGATGATATGATAATGATGTTTTGGGGATGGATGATATGGATGTTTTGGCTTTTGATAAATCTTGAATGAGACACTAGGATTTTAGGACTTGTGGATTCTTGATTTTTCTTTTTTTTTGGATTTTGAGATTTTGAGATTTTGTCCTTGATTTTTGATTTTGATTTTGATTTTGATTTTGAACAAAAAGACCCTAAGATGTTGGATGATGATCTAAGGGATAGCTTTGTTCAAAGGATGATAATTTGAATATGTGTGAGGAGAAGGATGCATCTACCCACACCTATTGAAACAAGATGATTGTTTCACTAAGCATATGAAGAAGGATTCATCTACATACACCAAGCTAGACAAGATGATTTTGATAACTTTGACTAAGTATATGCAAAAGGATACATCTACACATACTTAGCCAAAGATGTTTTTGCTAATGTTTTCAAGGATTTTGTCTCAATGATATTGATGATTTTGATTTTACCACAAATCCTAGTATCAAGGATGATTTTAATATTTTCCAAAAGGTGATTGATGAGATGGATTTTTGTTTTGATGATTTTGGAGGATGGGTGAAAAATGATTTTGATATATTTTGATCCTAAGATGAACCTAAAAAGGTACACTTTGTTTGCCTAGACCTAGGTATTGAAGAGCATGCAAATGCTTCCTAATAACCTTTGTAACCAAGAAATGATTTCATTTTGAACATTCACTTTCGGATTTTCAATCAATGATTTGTGCTTTTGGGATTTTGGAGTCTTCAACACATATGAAAGTTCACTTTGTTTAGCTTTGCTTAATGTCTTTATTTTACCAAAAAAACTTTCTTCAATTAAGTTTTCAAACTAAGATGTCCAATGTCTTAATTTCTTCAAACCCCCACAAGATATGTTATGTGGAAATTTAATGAACTCAAGGCAAGGGTTTCCTATTGTTTACTTAAGAAGACAAATTGAGATATAATCCAATGTTTAGAAACCTCTAAGGATGTGAATCCCAAGGGAAAGCAATAACATATGGATTGAGTCAATTGTATTTGTCCTCAAAAGGGTTTGAAATTTGGATAATGTTAAGTGTTTTTTTCCATGATGTTTTCGATCAAGCAATGCATTTGTAACCCAAGAATAAGTACAATCCTATGGATGTGTAAGACAATATTTGTTGGATTCCCACTTGGACAAGTCCAGCTACGCTTATCTCTAGCGGATGGTTAGATGCTTAACTCTACTGGCTCCCCTCCATGGCTCATTAATGTCAATCGGGGCAACCAAGCATCAACACCCATGAAACTCCCATGGCATGCTTTCTATCTCTACTAGAAGACCGTAAAAGTGGGGTGGCTTCAGAACGACTGTTCTTGCACCAACAAATAGATAAAAGGATTTTGGAAAATTCTAGCACATGGGTTTTAGTAAGGACTTTCCATTCATAGGAGTTGACCCAACGTGGCAAGAGTCCCCTTTCATATCCATCTTGTCAGATTCAACCGTGTGATATTGGTGTTTCTTCCAATATCCACATTTATATTCCGGCTGGAAATACTCTTGGCTTTAGAGTGTTACCAGTTGAGTCGTTCCCTTGGGTGATTACTTTTTCCCACAAGGCAGGCCCTCTAAGATAAACAAAAGCGAATGAAGAACAAAATCCGTAACTCGATCAATCTTTGATATCAACAAAGAGAGAGAATATACGCGAAAATTCCCCCACTCACACTCGCACAATAGTTTGTTCAATTTTAAGCCCAAATCGAAGTGTGGAGGTGGTTGCTTTGTCTCAACCCAAAGTCATGGAAAAAACCTTTTGATTCTCAAGATCGCTATAAAGCGCGAGAGAAGTGCATACATCCTTTTCCAATGGCTTTAGTCTAAGTAAGCCCTCACGAAAAACACAACTACACTTGTTCTTTTTAGATCCTTAAAGCAATATATGAGTTCATTTTAGAGCACCAAATCACAAGTGAAAGACATTTGTTCAATTGTTTAATCCATGAATAAAATCTAGTAAGTTGTAGATCCTAAGATTCTTTTTAAATCCATTTGCAAGAAATAAACAAAAAGAATCATTTTTAAACCCAAATGAAAGCTAGTGTTCTAAGAAAAGAAGAAGATGACAAATCCTTAAGGAAGTGTTAAACAAACACTTAAGTGTTTAAAAACACTTTGATTAGACAAGATATCATCACCATGCTCCTTCTTCCTTTGCTTTTGGCTTCCAACCTACAAAGAAGAAAAATAGTTAGATTCTGAAAAAAAAAAAAAAACATAAATTAAAAAGCAGAAAACAGAGGAAGAAGCAATCATTAAAACACGTGCTAAAAAAAAATAAAATTTCTCCCTTTTACTGTCTTCTAGCGTCGCAACTCGTGAAGGCGTCGCTGTTTTTTCCTCTCAGCAGTGCTCTTACAGCACCGCTTACCAGTCAGCGGCGCTCTGTGTCGGGACAGAGAGCATGATTGCGTCGTTGTTTTCGCCTAGCATCACAGTTTTTGAAAGCATCGGAGTTTAAGAATTTTTCAAAAACTTCTGCAGATCGGCGAGTCCAGCGGCGAAGTTTAAATTTCAAAAATTCTTGGCGGGACGAGTCTAGTGGCGGAGTTTATGTTCACGCGGTGCTATATAGCGACGCTGGCGAGCCTACGACACTAAAACAACGACGCTGACGAGCTCGCGGCGCTAAAAACAGCGACACTGAAGAGCCCACGTTGAAATTTCCTACGTGTCAAGAAAACGCAGAAATTTTGAGGAAATGTTAGAAATGTTGATGTCTTGCCCTCCTTCTAGCGCCAAAATGTGAACCCTCAATCTATGTACCTGCAAAACAAAGAGATTAAACACCTTAAGTTAGATATTGCAAGTATAAACAAGGATTCCCCATGGAATCCATTTACAACTCAAACTAGGAATGAAAATATTGAAGAACACAATACAAAAGATAAAACAAAGATGAAATCCTAATTTAAATAGCAAACACTTGATCCCATGGGGGAATTGGTGCCAATTTGATGTGAAAATTGGCCCTTTCCCAATTCCTATGATTACAAGCTTCGATATGTAGACTTGATGAAGAGATTTGATCCACTTTTGATGATGAATGATGAGGACTCCAAGCCAAATCTGCAAAAGAACCTAGCTAAGAACTCAATGGTGTGACTTGATAGATATTTGAGCATGGTAACTTTACTCAAATTGTGGATGATAAAATGAAGAGAGGAGCTCTTCATTTATAGGATTTCAAGATGGATGAATGCCCAAATTTGAGCAATGTGGGACTAACTTTCATCCAATGATATGGTGCCATTTGTCAAGCTATGAATGGATGATGGTTGTGCAAGATTTGGGGTTTGTGTCAATAAATGCCAATATTTGAAATTCAAATTTGTTGAAATGACATGTAAAAGGGAAGGGGAAAATGCATTAAATGCCACTTGGCTCAAGGCAAAGGACATGTAAGAGGTCTTAAATGCCTAGTTGGATGTACATGTTGACTTGGAATTTTTGAATTCAAATTGAGAGAATATTCCAAAAGATGCCATGTGAGGGAAAATAGGGATTTAATAAATGAATTAAATCTATTTTCATATGCAACTTGCATTATCTAGAAGATGTGACATGAGATTAGATTAAATTAATCAAAGATTAATTAATTTAACAGGAGATTAGATGATGTGACTTATTTGACTTAGATTTATGGATTTATTTAAATCAGATAAGAGAGGAATATGATAAGAGGCTAATTAAATAAAGATTTTGATTTATTTAATTAAAAGGGATGGTGTTAGATTAAATCAAATAAGGTTTTAATTTATTTAATTTAATGGATAGACTTTAGAGAT
The DNA here is from genome assembly GCA_007258455.2 of Sequoia sempervirens. Classification (NCBI taxonomy): domain Eukaryota; kingdom Viridiplantae; phylum Streptophyta; class Pinopsida; order Cupressales; family Cupressaceae; genus Sequoia; species Sequoia sempervirens. The sequence goes on along the minus strand of VDFB02075321.1, from coordinate 171,598,857 downwards.
TTAATCAAATAAATTGATTATTTAATTAAATAGGGATAATTAGATCAGATGGATTGATTTAATTAACAAGGGAAAGTGACTTAATTAGACAAAATGATTTATTTAATTAGGAGATGAATATTGATGAATTTAATCAGATAAGGAATTTGATTAAACGGTTAGACCGAGGGATGATTTAGGAAGAAACGATGCTAGTAAGTCAGGATCGGATGCACAATGTCAATCATGTATATGTATTACATACATATGTATGTATGTATGTATGTATATATATATGTATGTATGTATACATACATACATACATACATACATACATACATACATACATATACATATATATATATATATATATATATATATACATACATGTATACACAACTAAGTATATGCATGCATATATCTATACATCTATATGCAACATATCCATAAATTAATCTATTTGAAATTATAAATTTTTCAACACATACACTTGGAAATCAATCTTGTAAATTGTAAATGTAAGTTTACAATGAATAAGAAAAATTAACATTATAAATGAACACAATGTCTACCGGGTCACAGCCAAAGTAAAGTCTTGAAAGACTTTACCTAAAATGTAATCCTGCAATTTGACATGCTCTTTACAACCTCCTACTCATTTGACATGCCTGCCACAACAAAAAAATATAATAGAAGAAACAAACATGGACAATAGTTATTGAAATAAATAAAAAGACATACTAGTTAGTCAACAATATAGAACAATAATTGAAACTTAGAGCCATTTGAACAAAAAATCCTTAATTATTTGGTGTGTTGACAAACACAATTACCAAACTGCCCACCATGAACATTGTTGCAGCACCTCTCCTTGTTCTCCCATGCCTGCAAGAAAAGATTTACAACCACGAGTAGTCACAACCGAGGCTAGTAACATACAAACATCATATGACCTTTGAAATAATGCATGTACAACAACACATAATTAATCAAGTTCAACATATTAAAAGATCCATATGGAATAGATAAATATATGTAAAAACATATAAATGTTAATAGAATTGTATACCAAGATTTAATCAACTTATATTCATTGTTTCTCATCAACCTTGGATATATAAGGAATGTGCAAAGGATGCCATTCAATGGTTTGTAGTATCGAGAGGATATTAGTAGAGGAGAATAATTGTGAATGCTGGTGGTTGCTGTCCCTCTTATTTAGAAATTTGAATCCGACAATTGAATGCATTCAATTTGATTGTTGTGTTTCAAATTTGAATTTGTTATAGCATTTGAATTTGTAGCTGCCACTTACATAGGTTTTTAGAGATGATATGACTGAATTCTGCATTATATTTGGATTCGATGTTTATTTGGGGAGCCTTATATATCTGTGATTTTTTCTAGGTTTGTATGCATGCATACAGTCATACAAACATTCATAGAAACATAAGCATACATGCATGTATTCATATAAACATATACATACATATACATTGCAGAAAATCACTGATATACATTGCAAAGCAAAAAAAACACTTAAATGTGTCACTATTAACATTTAATTAAAACTATTTTATCATTCAAATCCGCTCAAAATTCAATGGGTCTAATTCACATTAGCACCTTATAAAATCATTTTGGCGCCCATTAAAAATCACTCCTACATATTAATCTTCTAACATTAGCACCGAACACCAAACACATTACACCCCAATTAAACTTCATTTGGGTTCTGATTAATGCATATGACTAATGTTTTTTTTTTGGGTATCCCATTCTTTTCCATCATTTTACCGCGTGCTCTCTCTGGAAGGTTCTCACGGCGATGGAAGGTACATACATACATACATACATACATACAATGTGGGAAAAAAACTAGCGCCATGACCCAACAAAATCAAACAACACATGGCGAAAAGGCATGTAAGAGGAATGATTTATTTCATAAACAAGCAGTAATAATTTTTCAATCATCGAATAAACCCATCATTGGTCATGAAAGATGCAGAAGAAAATGATTAACCAGTACGATTGTTTGCATTTTGAAAGGATAGGAAAAAGATACAAACATATATATTAATCGGCTCAATGAACAAGAGACAACATACACATTCATTTACAAATTCAATAAGCTATGTGTTTAATAATTAAAGAACTACAAATTGCATAAAATGATGAGATTTTCAATTTACCCATGACCATGCTGAAAGAATTGCTGCAAAACTTAGGAGAATTCGTTTTGGAGATCTTATAAAGACACCAAAAAAAACCTTCATTTTCTTATAAAGTAAAGTAAAAAGATAGTGCATAAAAATAAATGTTAAATGCACAACTCATGAAAATAACTATAAGTAGAATGCACAAAGCACATTGTACAGTAAATGAAAGAAGTTGTGCTATATTCAACAACAATAGGATATTAATTTTAACAGAAGTAAATCGATTACACACTTAGTTTTCAGAAATGTGCACAAGAAATTAACCAAGGGTTTCATAATAATAATTCCTCACTCGCAGGAATACAAAAGTGTGTTTTCAGATACATATATATGTATGTATGTATATATACATACATAATGTGCATACATACATATTTATATGTATGTATGTACTACATACATATTTATATGTATGTATGTACTACATACATATATATATGTATATATGTATGTATGTATGTATGTATGTGCATACATACATACATACATACATACATTCATATATATATGAATAACACGTGTGTATACATACATATATAATTTAATTACATCCTAATAAGAATTAGAACTACCATTGTTTGCACTTTGAAAGGAGAATGATGTTTGTTGTTACCTCACACCATGGACACACAACTTTATATATAAATATGTATATATGTACATACATACATACACCAGCACCATGACCCAACAAAATCAAACAACACATGGCGAAAAGGCGTGTAAGATGAATGATTTATTTCATAAACAAGCTGCAGTAATAATTTTTCAATCATCAAATAAACCCATCAAGGGTCGTGAAAGATGTAGAAGAAAATGATTAACCAATACCATTGTTTGCATTTTGAAAGGATAGGCAAAGGATATAGACATATATATCTATTTGCTCAATGAACAAGAGACAAGAGACACATTCATTTACAAATTCAATAAGTTGTGTGTTTATTGAATTAAAGAACTACAAATTGCATACAATGATGAGATTTTCAATTTACCCATGACCATGCTGAAAGAATTGTTGCAAAACTTAGGAGAATTCATTTTGTAGATCTTATAAAGACACCAAAAAAGACCTTCATTTACTTATCATTTAAAGTAAAAATAGAGTGCATAAATATAAATGTTAAATGCACAACTCATGAAAATAACTATAAGTAGAATTTACAAAGCACATTGTACAGTAAATGAAAGAAGTTGTGCTATATTCAACAACAATAGGATATTAATTTGAACAAAGGTAGATCGATTACACACTTGGGTTTTCAGAAATGTGCACAAGAAATTAACCAAGGGTTTCATAATAATAATTCCTCACTCGCAGGAATACAAAAGTGCATTTTCAGATAGATGTGGAATATTCCGGGCAAGGGTTTCATGAGATTAATTCCTTAAGCACATGAATTTGGAAAAAACCAAGCAAGGGTTTTCACAAATACATATGTATTTTAAATGGGTTTTCCAATTTATGCCCATAGTGACATGGGTTTTTTATAAAAAGGTCGAAGTAGACCAAAAAATATTATTTTGTAGACATGTGGTCAAACCCACGAAATTCCTCATCATTTCTAGAGACAAAATCATGAGACAATCGACTTTACCAGGTTGTATTTAATCATTTAACCCCAAAAAAACCCATATTTAGAAAAACAAAGCAAGGGTTTTCACAAAAATGGCGTATATTAAACGGGCTTGCCGATTTATGCCCATATTCACATGGGTTTTTTATAAAAAGGTCGATGCAAACCAAAAAATCATTTTTTGCAGACATGTGATCAAACCCACGAAATTCCTCTATCATTTTTGCAGACAAAATCATGATACAATTGACTTTACCAGGTTGTGAGCGCGCGGTAAAATGAGGAAAGGAAATCATTTAACCCCAAAAAAACCCGTGTAAAATGCCAGCACCATGACCCAACAAAATCAAACAACACATGGTGAAAAGGCGTGTAAGAGGAATGTTTATTTCATAAACAAGCAGTAATAATTTTTCAATCATCGAATAAACCCTTCACGAGTCATGAAAGATGCAGAAGAAAATGATTAACCAGTACCATTGTTTGCATATTCAAAGGAGAATGATGTTTGATGTTACCTCAAGCCGTGCGAACCGACAGTAGCCGTGGAGAGTCGTCGCCATCTGCATTCGCTTCCATCGTCAAGAACCTTCCAGACATAGCGTGTCGTAAAATGAGGGAAAAGAATGGGATACCCACAAAAAAAAACATTAGTCATATGCATTAATCGGACCCCAAATGAAGATTAATTGGGGGTGTAATGTGTTTGGTGTCTGGTGCTAAAGTAAGGAGATTAATATGTAGGAGTGATTTTTAATGGGCGCCAAAATGATTTTATAAGGTGCTAACGTGAATTAGACCTATTGACTTTTGAGTGGATTTGAATGATAAAATAGTTTTAATTAAATGTTAATAGTAACACATTTGGGTGTTTTTTTTTTTAAAATTTGGTGGCTATAGCTAGCGGATACTGGGACGTTAGGTGACGGTGAGTGGATGTCACTTGTCTTTTTGACCTCCGCGCGCATATCCGATGCTCCCGCACTCTACCAAATTGCCCAGAAGCCAAAGCCTTAGTTATAAGCACTTAACTCGTGAGCGAAAAAAACCCATAAAAAAATTTCCGATTCGACATACGGTTTGAATTCTACAGTTGAGCGAAATTAGCCCTGGCAGATACTGGGTATTCTCCCCTAAAAGACATTTAAATGACCAAACTATCATGAAATTTTCATATACCAAATAGAGTGACTGTCAAATTCCAGGCCTGCAGGGGCATTTTCAATATTCTCTGCCCACCATTTTACTAAATTTACTGCTGAAGGCAACACTTGTCAATGTTCTGGCCTAAAAAGCGTTCTGTATATTGAATGACGATAATAATTCTAATTTCCACTGTCTGAAGAGTTTCTATAAAAATAAAAATACTAATTGCTTGTTGTGAGTTTCTGAATTTAGCAGCTTAACGAGTGTTTCTGACAGCTGAATTTAGAAGTTGGTTTGCGTTTTTGATGGCTGAGAATTCGTGGAGGAAAAGCAACAACATCTATATATTTTTAGATGTTCTAGCAATGGTAGATTCTATTTTTAATTTTTGGGGGCAGATTGAAATTTGAAGCTGTTGTCAAATAATCCATTGCTGAATAATAGTAGGTGGATGAAGAAGTGTAGCAAACACTTGGGTGAGCAGTGGGAGTGTGAGTGTGAATCTGAATTTGAAATGAGCAATGGTAAGGATGGGGAATATGGGTGGCTACATGGGAAGGAGATGGAGAGTCTGATGGAGGAGTTGCAGAGGTGGAAGAACAAGTGTGTCAAGATGGAGGAGGGCTTCATGATGGAGAGGGAAAAGTGGATGGAGGCATTGATGCTCAAGCAGGCTGAATTGATTAAAATGGAAGGTGAACTGTATAAGATAGCTGAGGATTTGAAGAAGACTCAATTGAAATTAGCTTTAAAACAAAATCAAAGATATTAAAAAAAATCTAATGAAAAGTTTTTTCATGCTTTCTGTTATTTGGAAGTTGTTCATATGATTCTTAGGGTTGTGCCTTTTTACCACTCAACTTTTTTATTTGTGAATGTGTGTAATATTTATCTTTATTAATAGATTATGACGCTGATTCATTAAATAAATAAAAAATTACTTATCTGCTAGAATAGATATCAACTCATTATACTGACTTGTTATCAATTTTGTGTACATTTTTTCTCTCTCTCCTGAGTTCTCAAAACAATGTACACATTGAATCACAACCTCTTAATATTATTTAACACTGAACCCATCTCCCATCTCCCACCCATGTTACAATTTATTATGAACATGAACCTAATTAAATGTGAATATTGAAAATATTAGGAAACAAGAATTTTGATATGTTCCAGTGGTTTGTGGGAAATGTATTTTAGTTCTTGTTGCTAATGTCCAAGAATATTGTGCCCATTTTTGTTAGTCATGAAACATCTGCCAGTCTTGCTTGTGGAAAGAAATTCTGAAGTAGTGTATGTATTGTGGGATAAGAGCTATTTTGAAATTCGTGAATTGTTAAATTAATATCAGACATTTCAAACAAGAATTAAAGAGTGTGCTTGTAACCCACAGTGTGGTAACGTGAAGTAATTGGCACTAATGGACACATATAACTAATCACCCAATCCACATCAAGGATCATTCAATTCCTGCTTTGAAAGGTTACTGGAAAAGCCATGGAGATTTAGAAGGGGCTGAATATTCTGACTTGGTGATGATGATTTTTAACATAGCAATTGGTTATTTGTTTGATTAATGACTAAATTATTTAATCAATTCTGATTTAATTAAGTAAATAATGGATAATATCATTTTCTCAAGCAGTGGCTTGTGGCTTCTATTCTTTATAGCTGAAAATTGGTCTAGTAAGGGTAAGGTTGCATGGAGGGGGCTTCCTAAAAAATTTCAGTGGGTGATGTTGAGATTTTTTAAGAATATTTTAAAACGGGTGGTCTCATAAGAGATTTTGGGCAGCTTTTACATTAATTTTGGGCAACTCTTACATTAAGGGAGTTACAGTGTGGGTCTCATGGGGGGCTTGGGCTTCTATTTTCATGGAGCAGGAGATCTCATGGGAAAAAAATTTGTGCTACAAGATTAATTGGAATCTTTTTTAGAAAAATAGCAGCCCCTACCTTTTAGGACTAAAGATTTCAGCTGGTAAAATTGCGGTGGGGGTAGAAATTGCCCCTCCATACAGCTTAGGAATTTTTTCTGCCACTTGTCTATCATCTAAAATTTTAAATTCTTATCAAAAAATCAAAATGAGAGAATTTATCAAAGCACTGCAGTTAATTCCTTAAATTTTGGAGCTTAAAATTTTAAGGTGAATTGCAATCATGAGACTGCCAGCTTTAAAATTTTCCAAAAAAATCTCACTTCAATTTTTTAGGAAATCCCCCTCCATAAGACCTTACCTTAGAGAACGACATAAAAAAGATCTTTTGGGAAATATTATTCACCCATATAATGGTTGCAGATTGAATTCCATTGTACTTGTTTAACATCCCTGGGTTTGATAGCAGGCTAGCGTGCAACTGTGGGATAGTTGTTTCTAATAGAGAAGCCAATTTCCGTAGTTGTTACTCACAAATGATGTATTGTCCAAGGAAGCCCAGCAACCATATTACCCTTAACAAGTGATTCAAAAATTTGTATGGGGATAAAGGTCAACACCATCCATGTGGCCAATCTATTATTTGTAAGTCTCTATGACCCTCTTATTTGGAATTTCCAAGGGGATTTCGAAGGCAGTATTTGTGTTTGGGTGAGAATGCTTTGTGCTGTGTAAGTTTTTCAAATTTATATATTTCAGTGGACTGTTTATGCATCATTGGCTTACATTGTGCATATCAAGTCATGTTTTTCTTTGGCCTCTATGACCCTCTGATTTGGAATTTTCCAAGGAATGCTATATCCTGTCTAAAGTTTTCAAGGTTATATATCTTTTAGTGGACTGTTTATGCATCATTTGACTCACACTGTGTTTATATTGAATTCCAATTTATTTGTTTAAAATCCTTGGAATTGATGGCAGGGTAGTGTGCAACTCTAGTATAGTTGTTTATCCTGGAATTGCCAATGTACTCAAGTTGTTGCTCACAAATGATGTATTGTCCAGGAAAGCCCAATAACGAGATCATCCTTACCAAGTGATTCAAAATTTTATCTGGGGATAAGGTCAATGCCATCCATGCATTCAATTGATTTTTTCTACGCCTCTATGAGCGTTTTATTTGGAATTTCCCAAGGAATTTTCAAATGCAGTATCTATGTTCAGATGAGAATGCTTTTTGCTGTCTAAGTTTTCCAAATTTATATATTTCAGTGGACCGTTTATGCATCATTGGCTCACAATGCACATCTATTCAATTTGAACATGATGTGAATCAAATGATGCATAAACAGCCCACTGAAATATATATAACCTTGAAAACCTCAGACGGGAAAAAACATCCTCACCTAAATACATGAAAACTATGATAATTTTTGAGGCATTGTTGTGCATCAGAGTTCTTCTTGGACTTGGATAATGGTCAAGGAACTGTATTAGGGCCAGAGGTTCAAACTACTTAAACTCATGCTTAGGGAGATGACTTCATTCATTTTGATATACTCATGCTGTGATAGCATCTGAAACTGAGGTGCAGATTTTCTCATACTGGCTTCATAGTCAGTTTTGTATCATCGACTTTTTTGACCAACCGTTACTCTTTAAATTTTCATTTTTGAATGAATCGATCAAATGGATATCACAAATATGAATTTTCTTTTTCTATGACTGGATTAGTTTTCTAGGTTATGTATTACTTGTTTATCTTTGCTCATTATTGTCAAGGATTTCTTTCTGACCTTCTCTCAACACTAGAGGAGAAGTACATGCACTCCTCTTCAAGCTTCAGTAGTTGCTCAAAGCAACGGAAACCATGCTTATGAGGTTGTAAAATCTCATCTCTGTTAGGTTATTAGGATACATTGTATTATGCCATGCAAGGAATGTATCTTTTACTATCTCATTCCGAGAATTAGACATTCTTGTTTGACAAGAAAGAAATAACAAGGCATGGTAGGATCCTTTAAAACTTTATAATAAGTAAAATGTTCATCATAATGTAGTTTTGTTTTGAGTATGGATATGCTGTGAGTGGGAATTTTTAGAGCTGTAAAGAAACAGTGGTACAATCGTAAATTCTTAGGATTACTAAGAGGTCAAAGATAGATATTTTCCTCTATCCAATTCAATTTGAAATTAATTTTTGGGAGTTTATTGTAATTTTGTTAGGAAAATAAAGGTGTCTTAACTTTTGATTTTTCTTAGCATTGATTACTTAATTATTTAATGTAACAACTATCTCTTGTTGTTTTGTCAGTTACAATTTGCAGTTTCTATTTCTGAGGAGTCAAGTTGGAAGTTACCTTTTATAGGTCGAGTTGTGCATGAAGGCATTTTCTATTTTCATGTTGAGTTTGCATGAAATGTGAGTTTTGGAGGTGCAGCTATCTTTTGGAATTTGCAGGTTTTGCATTTGCAGATTTAGTGACAATTGGCAGTTGCAACAGTGCATGTGGTAACAATTGGAAACTTGCCGTTATGCATGTGTAGTGGTTTTGGCGCTTTCCATGTTGCATCTTTAACCTTTGGCATTCGATTTTAGAAATGTTTAATTAATGCATTGTAAGCTCCTATATATTGAACACTTGTATTTTGGAGTTGGATGAGAAGATTTTTTCATTGTTGGGTTATGCTGCCAGATTTCCTCTAGGAGAGTAAGATGTAATCTCCATGTTAAGGTTGCGAGCCTATAGTGTGTTGTAACCATATTGTTGCAGGTTAATACATTGGTTCGATGCTTTGAAGTGTAGGGATTTTTATCCGAAAGGGTTTTCCCCACATATATCATGTTTTATTCTCTTCTGTCTATCTTTCTTCTATTGTTCGTGTTTCTATTCTTGAAATGTTATTTCACATGTTATGCTGCTGAAATTTTCCTAGATCTGAAACTACATCATCTTTCCTCTATGGGTTAATGCATGAGAAATTAAACTGTGTCTATTTCCACTTTAAGGCATAGTAGCTTGTGCTTGTATCGGGTTGTTGAAATCTGATTTGTTTAACGAAACATAAGATACTGAAGGTGCATACTGATTCTTGGAAGGCTTTTTGAATTCATCATTTCCTCTCAAATTTGATCTCTTTTTTGTTTTATTCTCAATTGTTTGTCTATTTGTGTACAATTCTTGGTGAGAAAGATCCCAAGTTTTAGTTTCATATTCAAAAGGATTTTAATTTTTTTGCTACAACATGAGAGCTAGGAATTTATCATTTCTAAGATTGTGTTGGATGCAAATTGGTGAGATGTTTCTTCGTAACTGATTCATTTTTGGGAAATTGTTCCACATTTCTTTCTGATATATTGTTACAGAATCATAATTCTTAGATGCTTGTTTCTTATGCCATTCTAAGGACTCTGATAGTATTATGATGATAATTGTAATATTGCTCCCACTTTTCAAATTTCTCTATTGTCTGTTAAGCATGAGCAAAGTTAACACCATTTAGAAGAGACTATTAAACAAAATGGCTAGCATTGTAGACCTTAAAAATATGCTTTTTACTGGGTTAAGGCTTGATATTCGACAGACAAGTTAAGGAGATTTTATCCAAAATTACATGCCTACCATGTGTTCAGTTGACGTGTTGCTTTCAGCCAATATTGTCTGGACAATCTGTCATTGTAATCAGAGGATTGGAATCGATTACGCTCATCGTAAGGAAAATGCGTGACCGGGAGCGCTACGGGTTCTTGCTTCTCCTGATAACTATGCAATTATTCTTCAAGTGAATACAACGCGCTAGAACTCATCCATTTGTTTGTTCTTCTTGCAATTTGTATTTAAATATTATTACGGCTACTAGAGCACAAATGGATCTCTCTTGGGGTTTCAAAAGACATGACAATTCTGTTTGAAGTGAATTTCAAGGATTGGAACTCATTCTTTAAGCTTATGTTCCAGGATGAATTCAATTTTATATTTTACTTAAATGGATCCAATTCTGGTGAACTTTCTGCTGCAACTTGCGTATGGAAGAACCAGCTGATATTCAAACAAATCAAACAAGCTTTGCATTATTTTACATAAAATGGATGTTCAAACAAACAAGAATTTGTAGTAAAATTTTCAAGGGTCGGCTGTTCCAACCTGAAATTGTGTTATATGCATCGTGATTCTATGAATAATTGGGATTATCTCAACAATATTACCTTAGTACTTGCTTCTTGTTGATATGTTATAACAGTTGGTGGAAAATGTAATTTTGTTTTTGATTAGATAAATGCTTTTGATCAGAGCTATGAATTGAAACAAGGTTTTGGAAGGACTCTGAAACTTTGCACAACAAAAAAGACAACAACATGAAAATAGAACCAATAATGAAATAACCCTTAAAACTAGAAAGGCCCTCAAGAAACAAATAGAAAAACTACACTAGAGGGATAACCATAACAACAATCAAGGAAGTTTGAATCAAACCTCACCAAAGAGCTTGGAAGTGGATTTAAACCCTGACCCTTTTTGAGTCATCCTGCCTTTTTTGAAGAAAACCAATCTCAACCAAAGGACATGTAATGCCAATTTTTGGTTTTCTCTTTTCCTTAAAGGGGGGTTCCTTCATGTCCCCAACAAGATCCACAATTGCAATGCCCGACTCCTTTCCTTTATTTTGGAGAGAAGAACCAAGTATAACCAAAGGACACACAACATTTGGTTTTACATTTGGTTTTCTCTTGTCCTTAAAGGAAGACTCTTGAGCTTTTCTTGTAGGGCTCATAATTGTAGAGACCAAATCCTTCCCTTCATTCCTCATCACAAAGCACATTGTAACAACATTCTAAAAAACTTTCCCATGATTAGGTTTCTATTTGATATCTTGGCATGGATGGGAGAAGTGGCCTACCTTACGACAATGAAAGAAAACATGTGAGGATGACTCGTATTGGATTTTTTGCGTCTAGACACACAACTTGGAGCACAATTTAATAGTGTTTGGCAACACCTTATCAATATCAACACAAACACAAAATCTAGCAAAAAACAAATGTTTCGTAGATTTCATGCTATTGTCAATAGCTAAAAATAGACCAAGAGCATTAGCAATAGGTATGATGATTGTGTCCCAGTATTCTAAAGGAAGGCTTGGGAGCCTAACCCAAACAGAGACTCTACTAAATTTCACCTTGTTAGCATCAAAACTAGTAGACCATCTTCTAAATAAAAGATTAGATTTTCCAAGGAACCAAGGACCTCTCTATAGGATTCTTGTGCTTTCCTCACAGGTTTGGAAGGAGAATAAGAAAAATCCACTTGTTATGACAGCCAACCAAAGCTGATTAGATTCACACCATCTTTTAAGAGCCTAGCTATGGACAACATCAATATTTGGATGAAAGCCCAAGAACCTCCCAATGAGGGAATTCCCCATGCAAGAAAAAACTTTGTCAACATAGCATTTGGAATCCTTAGCGAAGCACACGAACCATCCAAGACAAAGGATTCTTCTCCTCAACAAAGAATAGCAACATGCATGGGTATGTCTAGGGAAATGAAGGACCAAAAGGGGGTCTTAAGTGGCCATTTTTTTTTAAATCAAGAAAAGTGATCTTGGATGAGAAATTGAAGATATTTATGCTCAAAATTTGAAGATGCAACAAGAATAAGAGTCATAGTGTTCTTAATCTACTTTCTAAACTACTATTTTTTTGAAACTGGTGGAGATTAAGGGGTTCAAATAGGGGATCACACAAAATTCTCATTTTTTTTATCAAAAAAATATAACATAGTGTCTATTGTGGCCCCCATAAAATGTTAACGTTGTATAGTATTACAAAAATTGCTTAAGTGAAAACTTAGCTAACACCATGTAGTTTAAACTCGATTTTTCTATGAATTTTTTAATGAATATATGATTTTTTAATAATTTTCAAAGTGGACACATCGGAAAAACAAAAAATTGAGCATGTTTCCCCCTCAATTTTTTAGAAAAGTTCTAACTGAAAATAATTTTTTTATTGTGTATAGAATAAAGTCTAGTTTCTAAAAAAGTAATTTGTTCCAAATTTTGATGAATGTATAAAAAATGAAAACAAAAATATCAAACGTGGGTTTTTGACAAAAAAAATTGACACTGACAAGATAAATTAAAGATCAAAACCTTAACATACTTGAAACATAGAAAAAATTGTATGGTTAGAAAGCTAAGAGAGATCAACATTACTATGTTATTTTTTAACTTGGCATTAAAGACATGAAAACTTGATGGAGAGCATGTTCAACATTGTGTCTTTTTTTTAAGAATTTGCAAAAACCACGTCTACGGGCATTGACATGTAATTCTAACCCTTTGGGTTGGGTGCCCAAGGAAAATCCAACCCTAAGGGTTGGAAATGCCCAAAGCAAAAAATAACGTGAGTACGCTATAACATACTCACATTTTCAAGAAGAAAAAATATCTCTCTTTCTCTTCCCATCTCTCTACCTCCTTATATAGATCACACTCCCCCTCTTCCTTAGACTATTCAAACTATATATGTGAAATAAAAATTTAAGTACATAAGTGACATTTATTTTCTTATACTTTAAGTTATATTTCATGTATATAGCTTCAAGATGTTTGAGAATGGTTTCAGATCTCTAGATGTTATAAAATAGATTCTAGATTTTGGAAGATATTATATTTTTTCAAACTTAGTCAAATTTCAATAATCAACAGGGTCTTATTGTCTTTCTCTCTCTATCTCTATCTATCTCACTCTCTATCTCCCCCAAGCTCACTCTCTCTCCCTCTCTTCCGTCTTTTCCTCTCCTTCCCCCTCTCTTTCTCTCTCTCCCTTCCTACCTAACTCTCCCTCCCTCCTTCCCTATCTACTCTCTATTTCCCCTTTCTCTCTCTCTCCCCCCACCTCTCCCTCTCTACCTACCTCAAGAGAGAGAGGGGGAGGGAGGGAGAGGTAGATAGAGATAGAGATAGAGGGAGAGGGAAGATAAATATAAGTAGAGAGGGAAGGAGGGAGGGGGAGAGAGGTAGGGAGTGAGGGAGGGAGAGGTAGGTAGAGAGAGAGGGAAGAAGGGATGGAGGGAGAGATAGGGAGGGAGAGAGATGTGAGAGAAAGAGAATTAGTGAGGGAATGAGAGAGAGAGAGAGAGAGGAAAGTATTGACTCAAGGGAGAGAGTGAGATACAGAGAGGTAGAGAAAGGGATGAAAAGAGAGAGGTATAAAGGTAATTATTGAGCTTAGGGGAGAGAGAGTGAGATAGAGAAAGATAAAGGGATGGAGATAGGGAGGGAGAGAGAGAGAGAGGTATTTTTTCTTCTTGAAAACATGAGCATGTTGCATCATAACATGCTCACATTATTTTATGGGACCAAAAAGTGGTGTGGCCACTTTTTGGTCCCCCATCTTTCTGCACTTACCTACATTATAAAACCACCAACCACTAGCTCAACAAAAGAAACCTTTGCTTGCTCTTCAATGAAAGGCATAATATCACACTCCAAGGAAAAATTATGGCAAAAAACAAAATGCACATTTGGATCAAAAGCTTGTAAGGAAAGAACTAGAGAGGGACTTGAAAGTCCCTTCAACACCAGTACCAAAAGCATGAGGTACCTCAAAAAAGGTGAAAATCTCACCAACACCTCCCTATAGGATCCATGTATGCATTGGCAGGACAAACATTCTGGACCCTAACACTGTTATGCCCCCTTTTTGTAATAACTTATGTTATGGACCAAAATGGAAATATTCTATTTCTCAAGCCTGTTTTGGTCAAAAAAAAATAAAAAATCTCTTCTTCTTTCCCATTGTGTTAGTCTAAGGTCCCCAAAACCTATAAATAAGGAGGCATGCCAAACCTTCTAATTATTTTTTTAGTTGTTGGAGATTTGGAGTTCCTCATCTAGGTATTCCTTCCTGTCCAATTTTGAACTTAACTTATTCCTCATTAAACTTTTAGACTTCACCAATTTGACACGCCTTTCCTCTTTACTTTGCTTTCCCTTATGCTTTTCAAACTATCAAGGTTCCTTCTCTTGGCATGCTTTTCCTTCCATCTTTACCCTTTCCTTGGCTTTCATCATAAGTTGAACTTCCTCATCTAGGAATACTTCATGTCCATCCCCCACTCATTTCCCTTGCCTTCTCAAACTTCTAGACTTGACTATGCCAAAATGCCTTCTACCCAAACTCTGATCCCCAACTAGTGGTATGTGTCATGAGGTATCTCTAACCCTTGAACTCTGAAACTCTTACATATTTGCATTGCTTATCTCACCTACCTTACAAATTGTCTCAAAGCACCATTCATGCTCAAATATGATGTGGAAATTTTTAGAAATGGTTTTCTTCTACTTAAAAAAAAATATATTATTAGGGTGTGGATCCACATGTACATCCAATGATGCAAATAAAGAAGGTAGTTATTGTTTCAAACCTACAATATCTCTCACCATTATTGTAGAGGACATTGCAAGTCACAAGAAACTTTACCCCATGTCGTTTGAGTACATCCAAGCACATGTGGCACAATGTAAGGGGAAAAATGCCCATTAGGTATGGGTGCTCTTTATTGCATACCAATTGTGAGATATTGGAATTTAATGTAGGTTTCAACATTCTTCATGTGGATATTAAGGATTTAGAGGTATAGAAAGAGATTATTATACATTATTTGATTCAAAAATCCTAACTAAAAATGTTATCTAAGAGTTTGTGTTCAAGTAGCCAGATCTGAGGATGGAAAAACCCTAAATTTGTAGGAGACTAGTGGACAAAAAAACCTTTTGGTTTTGTGGGTAGAGGAAGAAACCCCTTTTGTTGGAAGAATGATCTCACTCAGAGATCATATTTGAGCTTTGATGGTAGTAGATCCCAACATTGAGTTTGCATGACACTTGGAGTTGGTGTGGGTGTAAGCCTTGCATGCTCTGGCTTGCTATTGCTACTGTAGTAGTGTATTGTAAGGAATCTTAAACACGTTTATCATAACAAATTCAATTTCATGATATTTATATTCTTCTTCTTTTTGTGGGTTCGAGTATAGTTGCTTACTATTGTTGGATTTGTTGGTGTGCATATATTATTGGCCATTGTATTGTAAGAAAATATTTGCAATTTATATTACATCTTTATGGGATCAATTGTAGTCTAGGAAATTTATATTACGACATGAATCATGTTTTGTAATATGGGATTAAATGTTAATGCAAAAATATGAAGGAATATTGAGGTTCTTTGTTGAATTCTATTGACAAAACCTAAATTTGAAGTTTATCGGTTCAAACAATTAAGTCTGGGTTTGTTAGTTTGGGCAACTACTCAAAACTACAACACATTTTGTCTTTCTTTTGCTAGATTGGCCTATAATATTATGTTTTGAGTGTATTGTGTAAATGCAAAGGGAATTTTTTGAGTTTTGGTAAGAGATTAAAAAAATATTTAAAAAAAATTAAATTGCTCAAAGTTTTATGTACAGGTCACTATAGTGATATCATAGAAGTTGATTAAATAAAATTTGAAGAAGGTTTTAGAAGTAATTGCATTAATATTTTATTGGAAACATTACAATGGTATTAGAGTTGATTTTCCTATCAGCTTGTGAATCATGGGGCTATCAAATATTATTGACAGTTCCAATATAGAGCTTTAGACCAGTTTCAATGCATTTGAAACTCCCTCTACATAGCTTCAAGATAAATTCATTTTTAACCCTTCAAGGAATTGATGGGATCATTGGTAGAAGATACTATTAAATGGTTTACAAGGTACCAAAATCTACCAAAATTTTTGAAGGAAATATTATTATTTATAAAATATGTATAATTTTCTTTTCTAGATTGTCCAAGGTGGATTTTTTTTTTTGGACAAGTGCAAAAAAGAACAAGAAAAGAAGAATAGCATAGTTTTAGTTGAAGCACATGGGAAAGAGAAAATATCCCTATAGAATGAAAGCATGTAGAACTAAAGCCACAACCAACATCAAAGTATAAATCATATTGAAAAACATCATTCTAGAGTAGTTCAAAAGAAGGCTTACACAAGAATGGATATCATGTGCCCCCTTTGACGATAGGAAAAAGGATGTTGCTTAGAAATAAGCAAGAATTCTAGAACATTTGAATTCACATTGCTTGAGGACAAGAAATTTTGAGTAGTGTGCATTGGTCATGTCTGATTTTTGTAATAACTTGTGTTATGGATCAAAATGCTAATTTCTTATTGCTCATGTCTCTTTGGTCCAATTTTGTATGTGTTTTCTTCTTCGTTTCCACTATGTTGGTTTAAGGACCCAAAAGTCTATAAGAAAGGAGACATGAACAACCTTCTAAGTATCTTTCAATCATCAGAGGTTCAAAGTTCCTCATCCAAGTATACATTCTTGTCCAAGTCCAACCTTTGCTTGGTCCCTATTAAACTTTTGGACTTCACCATCTTGGCAAGCCTTTCTTCTCAACTCCACTTTCCCTTATCCTTGTTATACTTTAGGACTTCCTCCTAGCATGATTTTTCTTTTATCTTAGTATTTTCCTTGGCTCTTGTCAAGAATTTAAACTTCCTCATCCAAACATACCTCATGTACATACCCCACTCATTCCCCTTGCCCTTTCAAAGTTCCAAACTTGACCGTGATGGCATTCCTTTTGCCCAAACTATGGTCCCCAACTCTAGTTGTATGTGTCATGAGGTATCTCCAACCCCCTAAATTTGAAACTTCTGCCTATTTACACTGTTCAACTCACCTACCTCCCAAATTGTCTCAAAGCCCCATTAATGATCAAATCTAATGTGACGACTTCTAGAAAGGGTTTTCTCTTGCTTAGAAAATATCATTTAATGTTAAGAAACATATCCATGTGTACATCTAGTGATGCATATAAAGAATGTGACGATGACTACCATTAAGAAGATAATTAAGGTTTCAAACCTATGTGACCTCTTTTCATTAATGCAAATGACATTGCAAGTCTTAGGAAACTTTCCCGCATGCCTCTTGGGTACATCCAAGCACACATGATAGGATTTTAAGTGTGATTTAAGGATAAAATAACACTCGTTAGGCATGGGAACTCTCTACCACATACTAGTCACGAGATATTGGCATTTAATGTAGGTTTTGACATTATTTCTATGGGTATTAAGCATTTAGAGTCAAAACAAAATATTATTATGCATTATTATATTCATAAAACCTAATAAAAAAAATCTTTGAGAATTCATGTCCAAGTAGCCAAATTTGAGGATGAAAAAACCTAGATTTGTAGGAGACTAGAGGATGGAAACCTTTTTTTTTTTGTGGGAATAAGATGAAACCCCTATCACTGGAATAATGATCTCACTTAGAGGTCATATTCAAGATTTCACAATAGTATATCCCAATAATATTGAGTTTACATGACACTTTTGCTATTGTGATTGTAATCCTTGCATGTTTGGTTTGTTATTTTTGTTGTAGCAATGCATTGTAAGCATCTTTATCCGCCTAAATACATTATAATATCATATCCCAAGGTATTGAAGAGAGATAGGATTGCACAAGATCCACTACCTATATGAGTGAAGAAAGTTACAACAAAGAATATAATAGCTATTTCAATAAATAAAATTGAAATAAACATGTAGAATAATATGATTTGAAATTCCACATGTAAGATTATAATGGTGTAGGTTCATCCCTTCAATCCATCAAAGTGTGAAAATAAGATGCATAATTATAAAAAAATACTTAAGAAGAGTCCTAACATATGACAACCACATGATGCACCAAGTGAATAGCTATTTAAGGGGACCAAGTAAAACATGAATTTATAATATTAGAAGATAATTTATATTAACATGACACATATAGGTGTGGGAGGCTGGGTGGGCACCTTTCCCAATATCATCTTGTGGAAAGGTCGGGTTTCTATAGGGAAAGTAGACGATAACATTGGGTATGTTGAGTTGGCAATCTAAGGTGGCAGAGGAAAGTATTTTCATAGGGTGTTCGATTGGAAATGAGGTCCAGGAAAGTTGGGTTATTCGATGGCCAGTGATATGATGTTTCATTAATGTCTCTTGCTTATCGTGCCATTTTTTCTAGCATTAATAATGACAACAAGAGGTAAATCTATGGTTCGATCAGACTGGATACAACATGCTTCCTTGCTAGCATTTCATGACTCCACATCATGTATGTTAGGCATCAGGTGGAAGGAGTGCAAGGAAAACTAGGTGGCACACACACTTTTGCACAACGTTGTAAGTGTGTTAAGATTTGGCGAAACAAGAGCCATAAATAATGAAGGGTGGCACAATTTCGCCAAAGTTTGGCTTTATTTTCTTGGCTTGCACTCTATTTGTGAGTATGGTAGAAATATCCAAGTTCATAGTGGAGATGTCTATGGAGTCACTGGTGAGCTTGGACCTCGACACCCCAATCCATTTGGACTACAAAGCTCGACAAATCGCTTTCAAAGCGATAACCAATCAGTGGTTAAAGAGGATCATGCTAAGGATTGATCATCATACAGTGGTAGTGGTGAAAATGATTTTGGGCAAGGGAAATTTATCAAACCTAGAGACATTTTGGGTTAACACTCACATTGTCTCTCGGTTCTTAGCGTTTATGCTTGATGTTCGCACACCAAAAGTGGAGGAAAAGGCGATAATCTACAAACTCTTCAAGAAAGAGCTTTCGGGAGGGTTGAACGAGATCCTGCACGCGAAATTCCTAGGTCGTGGCACGTCTCAGCCTTGTGATCTCCCACCAATAAAGGTTCTTGGTGAGGTTGTCAAAGTTTACCCCCTACTATTGGAGATAAAAGGAATGGCCCTGGTCAAGCACTGACAAATTGTGGCTTATGGGGTAAGTTTCCTTAAGAAGATGTTGATGCTCAAACTTGTGAATGATTTCGACTAGGTCCCTTCATTTGATTAATTTACTTAAATGAATGGTTTTTAGGTGGTGGGTAGGCAGTTTAGGGTTAGTAGTCTATGAATATAATTATCATAAGGGTGGTGTCTTTTGTTTTTTTGTTGTTATGAACATACTGTAATCACACATGGATTTGGTTGAGAGTCAGGTTTGGGGTTTTGGGATAGCACGATGTTGGTTGGGAGCTGCATGTTGGCTAGTTTTTTTTTCTCCTTTTTGATAGGTGGTTGGGGTTTTGTTCTGGAGCGATGATTGGTAGTGGATGGGTCTGAAAATTTTGCACTGGTGATGGTTTTCTATGGTTCTTGCACTGTAAACAATTGTAATAATCTTTTACAGTTAATAGAATCCTCCTTATCTATAAAAAAAAAATATGACACATGTAGGTGAGAGAAGATGCCTCTCATAATCTGACACATGTGTAGGTTGACACCTACACAAGTCAACACCTACCTCAACAAGTTTATCCTAAGTGCTAGGATTAAAAATGCATTCTAGCATTATCCCATAAGCACAAATTAGGTAGTTTGTGATGATGATAGTATTGGGTCTTATAAATGAGGCCTTGTTAGGTACCCATGCACACAATGATCACTCAAAACTAGTGAAATGGGGAAAAATCATAGGAAATAACTCTCCCCAAAAGAGAAAAGGAAAGAAGGTAAACTATGAGCTTGCTTAAAACATCTAGATCAATCTTGTTATCTATATGATTATCATATTGAAAGATCATGAACAGTAATAAACTATCCATACTAGGATCAAACATGAATGGAGGTTCATTAGTATCTCCATACATCTCTCAAATTTTGGTCTATGATGTGTGCAAACATCCATGATACATGGCTATTAACATTAGAACTAATCAATCCTAGGACATGATCATAATATAATACCATAGTACTCATTTTGACTTAGATGGATTCCCCTACATTATATCTCTCATGATGGAACTTTATTTAAGCTAGTGATACAAAATTTCCCATATATGAAGCCCCCCTTATAGATTCATCGTGGCATTTTATGCTAGTGTAACATTTTATACTCTATGGCTAATTTGCAAGATGAGTGTTCAAGGAAAAAGGTGTACTTTATCTTGTGACAATGAAAGAGACAAGGAGTTTAAAACTAAAATCATAAGGATTCTAAAAATAGAATATTCAGTTGAAACCAATATGTCTAACTCAAAGAGAGCTTTCCAATTATTATAGAAAGTCAAAATTTTGATGTGCTGAGAAAAATTTATGTTGGTATTATTGAAAGATTCTTGAAGAGGGAAATGAATATCTTTTTCAAAGATAGAACTTGTAGTAGAAATAGAGGTTTCCTTGGATATGGAGGAGCCACCAACAACCTACCAAATCTAGAAAGTTCACCAAATTTGTCCAAAACTACCAAAGTTGACAAAAGACCAAATTTAAGAAAAAAACAATAGATAGAGGCCAATAAAATTTTGAAATCCAATAGTTTTTTATAATAAAACTAATTAAAAACTATGTTTTTTTCAAAAAAAACTTACTTTTCAATCATGTTAAAGTTTTTAAGAATGACTATTTTTAATACTAAAAATGTAAAGAAAAAAATATTTTTAATTAAAATTGAAAACATTGGGTCTAGGGGAGTTTGTAACCCTCATTGTCCCCATTAATATGTGGCAAGACCCAAAGGGCTACCAACACCCTCATTAAAGAGGGGTGTGGAGGAGGTCTTGAGGAGTATGCACCCCACCAATGGGTAGGTCACACAATGAATGGGAAGGGGATGGAGTGGAAACCCCAGACTCCAATTTATTTAAAAAAAATTCTAAAATAAGTTTAGAGATTGGAGGGAGGTGTTTTCCATTCTCCCAAACATTTTTTTAATTTTTAAATAAATGTTCTAGATTTTTTTATTAAGAGTGGTAAACGCTTTTGACCTGGGGCTATGAACCGGTGAGGTCACAAACAAGGGACCTCATCCCCAATATAAATTCTCACTAATTACACCCAATGGGGTTTGAACCTTGATGGCAAGAATAACAACATAACCATCACACCATGCCATTATTGGCAAATAAATTTTCCATATTTTAAAAAAAATATGTAAAAAATGGAAAAAAAGGTATGGTACAAGCCAAATGCATAGACCTATATTTTTGAATTACAAACCAAAATGAAAATTATCAAATTAAAGGTACCTCTTGAGTTTTTTTGAGACTTCGGACATAATGGAAGCATCAAATTCATGCTAGGATGTCTTCAAGATGTATTTTTCCAATTCAAGACTCTTCAAATTATTGATCTTCTATAGATAAAAAAAAATTCTCAGCCTATGACTCTAATACCTTGTAAGATTCACCTATAATGGAAATGAGATCACACAAGACCAATTATATATGAGTGAAGCAAGTTATAATAGTAAATACAAGAATAAAATAATATAATATAATGAAATATTCCACATGTGTAAGATTATAATAATATAGTCTCATTCATGTAGTCATCTAAGTGTAAGAATGAGAAGAGTATTTAAAATAAATACTCAAGAGGAGTCCTAAGATATGAGAATTAAGTGATTCACTAAAAAAAAAATAGTATTTAAGGAAACCCAAGCATGAATTGATATTAAAAAAAAAAATTCATATGAACATGACATATGTGGGTGGGAGAAGGTGCCTCTCACATGTGTAGTTTGAAACTTACACAAATTAACAGCTACCTAAGAAATATTATCCTAAGCACCAGGATAAATAAAATAAATAATACATTATAACATATAACAAAAGCATGGACATGTCCTAGGAATTTTTGGAGCCTATAGTAAGTGCTACATGCAAGGTTACAGGGAAATGACATGTTGATCAAGAATGTGCATGCTATCCAACAATTTCAAGAGATCTAAGTTGCTACACAAGGTATATAAGTTATTGAGAAAATAGAATTAGTTATTGCACAACCTTCTAGTTGTTGCACCAGAAGATAGAGTACCATATAGGAGTGTGGTTGGTGATAAAGGTTTGGTGGTAATATTTTTTTAGGTAGTAGAGATGAGATTAATAGGTGGTAGATTTCTCATTTATGTAAATGAGTGTTTCTCAATAAGGGATGTTTGTTTAATTTTCTAGTAGATTTTTTTTTCCTTTTAAGTATGAGTTTGTTGGTTTACACTAGTAGTGGTCATTTATCATTTTGATTGTCACATTTTGTTTAATTAGCTTAGTTAAATCATTTAATTATTATATTAATTCTTTAAAAATAAGCAATTAGGAAAGACAATTTGGTTACCCTAATTATTACTTGAAGGGTAATTAAGAATGATTATCATGATGATGATTATTAATATATGTTCTATTTCATAAATGCATCATGAAATGTTGACATTTTTTCATATTGGAGAGAGAGTATCATCAAGAATGATTTAGTCAAAGGTGGTAACTTGTCATGATGGAATCACACACACGCAAACTTAGATTCATATAGCTAAGTTGAATAAGATTAGTGTATATATGTGTTATTTACCACTATATGGTTGCATAAGAATGGATTCTAAACAAAGTAATCTAAAGGGCCTCTGTTAACATCGGGTCATGAGCCAAACTTAGCACAAGAGTGTGTTGTCGGTTGATATGTAATTGCATTTTGGCATCTATCAAAATGGGCCCTAAACCAAATAGGATTTGATACAGGAATGCAAGTTTCACCATTAAAATCATATATAAATACATACATATATGTATGTTTATTGTTTAAAGAGGCTCAAAAATTTTGTTGTATATATGTTGCATAGAACTGTATGCATGCATTATAAGTTTTATAAAATACATCCCAAGATCTATGAAATGAATCCACACCTTTTATTTTCAGAATGAATTTTCTTTCTATACATACGTAGATATAAATATAAGTGTTTGTATATGCACATATAAACATATATGTATGTCAATTTACTATTAAATATCATTATATCTTAAGATTAATAATATCATAGTAAAATAATAATTTAGAATATTATTAAATAATATTGTATTCTAGTAAAAGTATTTTAAATATTCTTATTCTATTTAAAAAAGAGAGATATTAATAATAAAATAGTTTTTAAACAACAAATATCAATAAAGACATGATAATACCTTACTTTAATCTTAAAAAGAGAAACAAAGTTAGCCTTAATAAAGAGAAAAGCTACGAATTTCATAAGGAATTTTGTTGGTTTATAAGCCTAAGTAATAGTTGGATGTCACTTGTAAGGAAAAGAGATTTTAAAGAATAGATGTTAAAATCCATATAAGCTTCCTCCCACGTAGCAAAGGGTGGGAAGGGAGGAAAAGGAAGGAGCGAGGAAGGAAAGGGGGTTCGGGGACAGAAGGGAGAAAGGGATGACAAAATATTATCACATGGAGTTGGAATAAATCAAGAAAATTGGCAATGTGGATATGTTAGCTCTTGCAGCAACCTCCCTAATTGTTGGATAGTGGTGGCCAAGAAAAGGAGTAAACTTTGCAATAGATAAAGAAGGTCAAATAGGTTTTAAAAGAGAAGATAAGGGTGTTGGTGTAATCAACGATTCATTACAACAATCTCATATATTATTCTATGTCTTCTATGATTCACTACCTGTAAGGGGAGATAAAATTGCAGTCTTAAGTTGCCACCTGCAATCCTAGATGTCAGTTTGAAGCTTGTATTTGAATTCTAGTATTATGCACAATGGGGGCTCCTCGAGCTACAATGAAAGTGTGGACAACAGGGTCAAGTGTAAGTTAACACCAAGCGTAGGAAAATCATGGTATCATGCTTATATTTGTAAATGATTCTTTAGTATATTTTGCATATACAAGAAATCAAGGTTAGATGATTCTACTTTATCTCTAATTTTGCAATCGAAGCTTGAATATTTAACTACATTATTCTAAATTTTTTGATGGTGATTTGGTTGTAATTATGCAATTGGTGATTTTAGCACAAAGAACACATAATTTAGTATATAGGGAATAATCACAACCTATACTATTTAGTATTCATTCAAATGTAGTGGAGAACATTCTTTAGAAACTTGTATGGTAAACAACCTACATGAAGAGTATAGATGGGTTGATGGACTTGGTGTATGGTTGATACAAGGGTATATGACAAAAGATTTTATGTTGGAAAAGGTAATTGATGGGGTTGCATTCAATATGACTGCAATCCATGTATGTTTTTATATATAACTTAATATATAATATACATTGCATCAAATAATTAGAACTGTATTGTAACTATCGTTGGGTTTTTGTATTGTTATGATCTCAATCTTAGCCTGCATTATATGCAACTGAAACCCATAACCCATTTATAGACAACCCAAATATAAGTAGTAGACATTTGGAGGATTCTCATCAAATAATTGGAACTGTATTACAATGTTGGATTTCCATGTTATTACTATGATGAGGGTACTCCCCTTACAAAACCACACACACACACAACTAAACAAGAGAGATAAATAGAAAATGTAGAAAGAAAAACTTGCTTTTTTATTATCTTGATGAATTGAAATTACAATACTCAAAAAATAACATACTATAGCCACACGGGCCTTCTCATTACATAAATTTACAAGCAAAAAACCACGATCTGCACTACCGAAGCTTTCCTCTGTAACTCATGTTCTCCCTCTTTATCCAAGAAGTGTAACTTCCTTAGAATATTCTTGAAGTTGTAACCCCATTTTGGTGTCAGAAATTCCACCGTCTATTTCACACTCTAGAAATTTTTTATTTTTTTAATATCATATTTATATATTTACAACTTCTCATGGTCATAACTTTGATCTTACCGCCATATTTTCAATTGTAATATATTGTTGGAAATCTTGTGAAGAGATCCACAACCATCTTTTGTCGGATCTAAAAGATCAGAGATTTTTCTATCCCATTAGTTGGTCATTTAATAAATGATTTAAATAACAAAAATTATAAGACTATCGTGTGGTCAAACTGTTGTTTTGGGTAATTAGTGAGCTATATTGCATATAAAACTGCTCTTAAGTGGTTGTGATTATGGAAAAAACATTTTTATGTTTTGTTATTTGTTCTATCACCTTTCTAGAACATATTGAAATTTTAATTTTGGCCAAAGGATGTGAAAGATATGGCCATTTAAACATTGCCCTGTTGCTGCAAATTACAAATTTAAAGGTTGTGAAATGGCTTATATGGCCTAAGTATGCAAACTTAACAATTAGGAAGTAATAGCTTGGGTTCATAAATTGCATAGTAATAAGTATATCGAGGGAACATGTGGTATATTGAGTAGCCATCTTGGTGTACTATTTAATAAATATCATTACTTTGGAATTACATTATTAACCAATGCCAATATAGGCTTTGTCTTTTGGTTACTGTTTTACCCACCTTATAGAATGTCAAGGCATAATTGTGAGACGATTGAGACATTCTAGTTGTATACAATGAATTTCATTGATTTCCATGTATAAGTGTGTTACCTTGGTGGATTCACCTCATTCTCCATGATATGTTTAACAATATACAAGTGCATTGGATATGTAATGCATAAGCATATAGGTATGCTAATTGACAATGAATCACATAGTGAATTCAATTCCATCATTCATGTTAGTTGCATACTACTAGATCCTTTGTGATCGATTGGGCTTCTCTAATGGAGTATCTGCACAGTAAAGCTAACGCTTCATGGTAGGTTGGATATCACTTGATGCTCTCCCTTTCTTCCACTTCAAGTTATAGAAGGAAATGGTATAGGTTCTATAATGCATATGATGATATATTGTTTATTTTGTGTCTTATTTATTTAGATGAGTAAATGACTCTTATTGGAATACTTATATTTATCATTTACAACATGATAACCTTAAATTGTTATGAAAGAGCATGGCTATTATAATTAGATTGGCTGCATATTTTATCAATCTGATTTTAAAATGTGTGTACTAGCAACTATAACTTATTATGA
This sequence comes from Sequoia sempervirens, assembly GCA_007258455.2. Taxonomy (NCBI): domain Eukaryota; kingdom Viridiplantae; phylum Streptophyta; class Pinopsida; order Cupressales; family Cupressaceae; genus Sequoia; species Sequoia sempervirens. Next base: position 171,572,189 of record VDFB02075321.1, on the reverse strand, counting down.
TTCGAGTTTTATGCTTATGCCAAGGTACTAAAAATGGATCTATGATAATGGTAATAGTTCTAGAATCACTTATATTTTTTTAAAAAAATTAGTCAACTATTTTACTCCTTTAGACTAGATCTACATTATCTTCATGTTATTCACTAATTTCCAAACTTCATTAGTGATTTATTGGGTGGTTCTTGCATTGGTAGTCATGTTTAGTCAAGCTCCTTGGGTGACCATTTTTTATTCATTAAGGAAACACATTCATCTTCACTAAAGGTGTGTCAAACACCTTTCTTGCTAGAGTGTGTGTTTCATTCTCTACGAATAGTTATGGTAGTTTAGATCCATAAATAGGTTGTTTTAAATTGACCTTGTTGTGATATACCTTGTTGTAGGTTCCCATTCATGCCAACAAATATAGAAAATATCATAGCATCAGTGGAAGAGGGAAGTGTGGGATTTGAAGAGGAAAATGTAGTGAAGATAAATTGAGTGATGGAATAAGGCTAATAAATAGTGTGAAAAACCATTGATAGAGAGGAGGAGGTTGGAAGGAAAGTGATTGTTATACCTTTTAAAGCCACACCTTGGGGTTAGTTTAGTTAAATTTTGATTGCTAGAAAATAATTATGCTATCTATTAGACATAAATAATTAAGAATATTTAGTTTGTAGTTAGAGCCAAACCCATACCATGTTGATAAGTTGGCTAAGGTTGATTAATAAAGGATGTTAATAGTAGAAAATAATGTTCTTGTAAGTGTAGGGCAGTTGCTTAAAGCACCATATTTTTAGCTTAAATATTACATGTTAATATATTAGGGTTGATGCAATGAGTTTAGGGTTTGTTGTAGGTGTGGATGACATATCCATGTTAAGGAGTTTTGATGGTATGGTCCTTGTTGTACCCCAAATTAAAAAATTTGCTGCACTTAGGCATTTTGTAAATATTGTAAAATTCTTGTCAAAAACTGACAAAACATCAAAAAATGGGATTTTGCATGTCATGCATGTTGGCTAAAAAGTCAAAAATTTCAAAATCTGACAATCTAGGTTTGCTCAGAGTGACCTTGTCTACAAAACCCAGATCTCAATTTTTTAGCCCTAAGTTTTAGGAAATTTTCTAAAAATAGAATTTTTTGGGTTTTTCTAGGTTTCTTCTCAAATGGATGCTAGCGAAATTTTCTAAAAATAGAAAATTTCTACAAAATAGAATTTTTGGCTTCCAGGGTTCAAACTAATTTTGATTGGTTGAAAATACTTCTTGATTCAATTGGTCCAGTCAGAATCGTTAAAAGACCATTTTTTCTCTTGTGGATCTATTCTGCTTTTTCAGAAGCTAAAATAGGAGCTCTAAGGGCATTAATGGAGGATGCTCAACTTCCATGTGTCATATTCAAGGTCTTGAGCACTGCACATATCGATAAACAGTGAAAGATGTTCACGAAATGGAGAATGAAGGAGGGAAGATGGAAAATCTTGAAAATAGTGAAATTTTGTCTCTAGAGAAGCTAGGCGCCCCAGTCCAATCAAGACACCTAGTGTTGAACATCTGAAATACTGAGAGGGGGGTGAATCAATATTCCACAAACCAATAACAAAATCCACTTAACCATTATTACAATTTTGACTGAATCAGCAAGAGAGAACATAGAACCAAGTCAAAGCAATCACACACATGAACACCAAGATTTTTATGTGGAAAACCCAGAATGGGAAAAAACATGGTGAGGGTTAACTCGCGATATATTATATCCGAATACAAAATATTACGGGGCTCACTGTCGTTAAAAGGCTCACAGCCTAAGTACAAAAGATGGCTCATTGCCAAGATACAATGATGGTGGCTCACTGCCAAAAGAATGAATTGATGGAATACACCTTCAATGTGCAAGGTTTAGTTCCACTAAAGCTCAAAATAAAGAATATTGCATCAATCAACAAATTTGTACTACTGATAAAGCATTTAGGCTTTGATCTTTTCTTCTGTTCACTTGCTCGCACACACACTTATACTTTTTCTTTCTTGCTCTCTTCTATGCATATCTTTCATTCCTCAAAGCATCTTATATATATACAAGCATATCTTATTCATCAATTAGGTCGGCCTAATTGGATGAACACAAAATAACCAAAACCATTCTTTGTTGGGACCAAATAATATTTATCCATGTAGTGCAATATGCTAAGTCAGCTATTAGTCTTCATAATATATTGCATTCACTAAGTCAGCCAAGAATGAAACACAATTCTCCAAACCAACAAATAATCCTCAAAGAAAACTCCTTTTGGACATGAGAACACATTAATTTCCCATCATACTACTAGTAAAGAGACTATTAGCCAAAACCACAATGCAAGAACGTTCACCTTAGTAGAATGCGAAGTCTCCAACACAGTATACCTCACACAAAACAATAGTAGGATACAAAGTTAAACTCTGTCAAAGATAACTTTTTGTTCATAGCAAAAGACGTCTCAAGATCCACGAAATAGCAGTCTGAATGAGTCAATAAAACATGTTTAAGAGATTAGAGTCATATCAGATCTTGTGATGAGTTCCAGACCCAAACACCAACATACTGATCCATGACAAAGGAGTATTACCGACAGAGAACAACTTCCAGTAAACCAAGAAAACTTCTCATATAGTTATCTCCATGTAGTTATTACCATGTTGACATCAATGACAACATAGGAACAACCAACACAATCGTCCATACTTCATTCTCATGTTGTGAAGCTTCCAACAATCTCCCCCATTGGCATTGATGGCAACATGCATGACAAAAACTTTATCAAGTATACCACAACTTAATGTTCTTACTACTCCCCCTATCAAAACTATTCTTCACAAAAAAATATTCCGCTGACTCTTTATCTATTCATCTCTTTATCTCTCTTTTTCTCATGCTTTCTCTCTCCCCCTTTGAAATCAATGATAAAGAAAGGGATTCGGTAAAAAATATATATATCAAAATGTAGCCGAAAAGATATGAACACAAAATCAACCTGAAGAAGAACCTCTGAGACTCTCCAAGATAGCCTTCCATGACGCTTTACCTTCTTTACATGAACCTTTTGCACTAACAAGAGTTTTGTAAAATAGCTCAAGCTTAGTTAGATACTCTATACCATTTGTTAAAGTATTGGGACTAAGATTGATCTCTAATAATTCATCAATACAACCAAGAGCACTAGAAACAATAGTATTTTTGTATTTAATCATGTCTTTGAGTGCCACAAACTTCTTGATAACATATGTTCTTCGATCTTGTAGAGAGAATTTTTTTTCCTGAAGTTGCACAATGTAGGACCACTTCTGATTATCTTTATCTTCTACTAACTTGTATGTATATGCCTGAGTTCTCAGTCGATACTCACTCATCCTTATCTCATTTCTCATATCCAATGTATTTCTAGACCAATCTAGACAAAAGGAAAGTAGTTCATGTGCCTCTTTTTCACAACCTTGTACATTTTCCAATTCCATCATTACTCGATAGTGTGCATTCACACATTTTCCTTTGATATCATTCAAATCTTCTTTATTAGACCTAATTCCAGCAAACTTTTCAAATCTGGAGATGTATACTTTCAGGGAATTAATCATGCCACGAAGATTCTCCACAACAAAAAAAGATGAATCAAAATTAGCATTGAGAATAACCTTCTGCAAATCTTCCAAAGCTCCCTGAATATTTTCTCATTCACGCTCATGCTCAAGCTTACTTTCTTCTACATCTTCTAGATTCACTACACTCTTCCTTTTCTTCCTTGTTTCGGTCACGCTACCAGAGGTACTTTCTACATTGATATGCTTAGGGCTTTCCAAGAGAATTTTAGCATATTTATCAATTTCATCCTTTGGCACTTCATAATCCAATTCAGATATCTAGACTAACCTTGATTCAACTGCTTCCATGTGACAGAAATTTGTAGACACAAGAAAATTTATGCTTCTGGAGTATCTTTCCACAACACTTACTGGAATCCTAGACCTTTTATTCATCCTCATCTGAAATGTTCCAAAGAATGCAGCAAGGGTAGATTCTTGTGCATCCAAAATACCAAGATTTATCATGAAGTTCCTAATTTGATAGGCAATAGGCTTTGAATTTGATCATTCTAACCTTCCTATTACTGGTAACTCTTTCAAAAAATAAAAGAGTAGACAAACAATCAAATTTCCATACCGAAAAGTATTCTTTTTTCTCTTCTTAATCTCCTTTAAATTCTTTAAAAGATGTATGTGAAGTAGTTCACACAAGTCATATTCCATACCTCTTAATACCATATCAACAGTAATATTCACTGTAGCAGTAGAAATTGTAGAGTCATTGTTAGGGATACAAAATTTATGACCAATGACCATAGCAGCATACCTTATTACCAGATCAACAATCGATCTCAAACCAATTTCTTTTCCTTTATAACTCGCACATGTAACCTCAATTATTTATTTCTCATTCATAGTCTTTAGTTTAGGAACCGTTCTGGAGGAACATAGACCAATTACATCTCTAATTGCTTCTCTGGTAACCAAATGTGCCTCATCAATCCACAAAGATTCATCATGAATTCTACTCAATACCATTCGAATATATTTCTTCTCAAATTCGAACAAAGGAACTTTCCTCCAAACATCCAACTTTTTCTCAACTAATATGTTGTAGGCATCATGATTCTCTCTCAATTCATTTTCCCAAAGCACATTCAACTGAACTGGCGAAATTTCTTCAATCTTATTGTAAGCAAATGTATAAATATCTTTTGTAGGAAACACTCTCAGAGGGATGCAAGAGAATACACCAATAGATTCTTTTGACACATTCCTCATATATCTCTTCAACCTAGCTTTATCCACACAATTCACAATCTTTGAATTATCCATCAATAAAAGTGAAAGATTGTGCAAACAGGAATACCTCTAAAAATGCCAACCAGAAATGTATAGACATCATGTTTCTGGAGCTCACTTCGAATTCGTCTGTTATTTTCTTCAAATTTTGAAACTCTGAATTCCCTTCCAAACTTCCTTTACACGCTTATTTGAAAGTACATAGGCCTTTAATTTTATCTGATCTTATTCCTTTCATTCTGAATGATTTTGCAATAAATGTTTCAACTTGCAAGTAGATTTCCTTGAAAACTATGTACGCTTCTATTCTTTCAAATTCTGCAGACCTCATTCTTCACACATGCAACTGATAAAATACTTTAATCTTGTTATCACATTAAATATACTTTTGTCATGATATGACACAAGTACCAATAAGGGGGCTTATTATATTTTCTAAAGATTGCTCCCCCTCAGCCATTGCTTTCATTTAGAAATTGACAGGAGTATCTGTACTGGAGGTTGACACAGATAATATTGATGATTCCTTTCTCCAAATCCTTTCCATTTCTTTTCTTGTCATTTCTGGATCATAGGTTTGATTATTCTTCTTCACTGGATAGATGTTCTTCTTCCTTCTACTGTTACTACCAAGATGCTCCAGTTTTCTGCACTTACAACAAGTAATGTTCTTCTTCCAACAGACTATCTTCATATCCATTCTTCTTGCCCTTAGAATTATTCACATTATTTTTATAGTCCTTTTCCTTATGACGAAACTTCTTGTAGGAATGACAAACACCATTGAAGTATAAATACCTTTTTGCATCATGTCATTTTATAGGAGTTTTTCCAGAATTTCTTCTTCACTCCTTGAATTTTTTATCTTTGTACCACATCTTCTTACCAGTGAATTGCTTTGCTTTAGAACTCTGAACTTCTTCAAACCCTAAACCGTTCTTATCCCTTTCCAATCTTTGAGAGTTAATCAATTCATCAAGCATCACCGAGCTTATCTTAAATTTGTATTCAAAACTCTTTTCCCTTTCCGGATTAGATCTCAAGATTTCTACTTCTAATTCAAGCTTTGTGCATTCATCCATCTTCTTTTCAATTTCATTTTCCTAACATTCTTCAATTCTTTTCTTCTCATATAATTGTTCCAACGGGCCAGTGATGATTTCTTCTCCTTCAATAGATCACATGCATCCAAACTTGTACTTTGTAGCTTTTCAATGTGCTCATTTGCTTTTATCAACTTGTCCTTCAACGCTTCCATTTCTTCTAAAAATTCAGTAGAGACTACTTCCAAGGGAAAAAATTTATCAAGTTCAAATTTCAGGACCTTCCTTAGGTTGTTAGGCTTCTTCCGAGGAACCAAGCTCTGATACCAATTGTTGACCATCTGGAATACTGAGAGGGGGGGTGAATTAGTATTCCACAAACCAATAACAAAATCCACTTAACCATTATTACAATTTTGACTAAATCAGCAAGAGAGAACATAGAACCAAGTCAAATCAATCACACACATGAACACCAATATTTTTACATGGAAAACCCAGAATGATAAAAACTACGATGAGGATTAACTCACAATATTATATCCAGATACAAAATATTATAGGGCTCACTACCAGGACTCACTATCCTTAAAAGGCTCACAACATGAGTACAAAAGATGGCTCACTGCCAAAAGAATGAACTGATGGAATACACCTTCAATGTGCAGGGTTCAGTTCCACTGAAGCTCAAAATATAGAGTACTACATCACTCAACAAATTTGTACTACTGATAAAGCATTTAGGCTCTGATCTTTTCTTTTGTTCACTTGCTCACACAAACACTTATACTTTTTTCTTTCTTGCTCTCTTCTTTGTATATCTTTCATTCCTCAAAGCATCTTATATAGATACAATCATATCTTATTCATCAATTAGGTCATCCTAATTGGATGAATACAAAATAACCAAAACCATTCTTTGTCGGCACCAAATAAGATTTATCCATGTAGTGCAATATGCCAAGTCGGCTATTAGTCTTCATAATATATTGTATTTGCTGAGTCGGCCAAGACTAAAACACAATTCTCCAAACCAACAAATAATTTTCAAAGCAAACTCCTTCTAGATCTAAGAACACATTAATTTCCCATCATACTACCAGTAAAGACACTATCAGCCAAAACCGCAATGCAAGAAGGTTCACATTATAGAATGTGGAGTCTCCCACACAATATACCTCACACAAAACAATAGTAGGATATAGAGTTAAACTCTATCAGAGATAACTTTCTATTCATAGCAAAAGACGTCTCAAGATCCAGGAAATAGCAGTCTGAATGAGTCAATAAAACATGGTTAAGATATTAGATTCATATCAGATCTTGAAATGAGTTTCAGACTCAAATACCAACATACTAATCCATCACAAAGGAGTATTATCGGCAGAGAACAACTTTCGGTAAACCAAGCAAACTTCTCATAGAGTTATCTCCATGTAGTTATTACCATGTTGACATCAATGACAACATAGGAACAACCAACACAACCGTCCATACTTCATGCTCATGTTGAAAAGCTTCCAACACCTATCTATTCATGCCTTAGCCACATTTTTAGTCTCCAACATTTGATGCATAGTCAAAGGTGAATGTAGTTTCCAGGTACGGAGCGGTAAACATAGAGTGAAGCAAAAGTTGAAAAATTGAAAATAAATTCTAACAGTGGAGAGTAAAGGTACCCTACTAGCCAAGGGATCCCATCATTTCAAGGCACCAGATGTTATTGTCAGGGTTTATGCCTCTAAGATATTTTGTTCAAAATTCTTTTGGCTTGGCAGTGAATCCAGTAGCAAGTCCATCGAATTAATCAATTAGCTGGAATCTCAGATCAAACATAAAAGTCTTGACAGAGAAGCAAAGTGAAAATTATAAAAAAATCATAAAAAAAATCTATCTTTGGGATTCTTGGGCGCCCCAGGTAACCAGGGGCACCTAGGGTTTTGAAAGGTCTAATCCAGTTGTTAGGGTTTGCAAATATGATCATTGTCTTCAGAATTTCTCATGATATCCAGTGAATGTCTTAGCCAGATCATCAAAGTCATCAGTCATCTGCAGTTACAGATCAAATAGAGGACAAAGAATGGGGTACCAAGTTTGGAGGTTGAAGACCTCGTGAAAATGGTTAAGTTTGGTGATCATGGGTGCCCCAGGTAGCCAGGGGTACCCAAGCTTTTGAGTAGGTAAAAGTGGAAATTAGTGTTTGTCACCTCCATCAAGTTTTCTTCAAATTTGAACTGGATCTTCAATGGAATCATCAGTGAACTCATCAGATTTTTCGAGCACCAGATATTGCAAATTGAACGGAGGGGTAAACTTGTGCAAAATGAAAATTCAAAAGAAAGATTAAAAAAAACACAGAAAAAATCTAACTCTAGAGGAGTTGGGTGCCCCAGCTAGCCAAGGACACCCAAGATTTTGACCCCCTAAAATCAGTTTTCAGGATTTATAGCATTGAGAAAATCTTCCTCAGAATTGTCTGAGCTATCCAATGAATCTAGCTGTCAGTTCATTGGGACAATCAAGCATTTGGAAATGAGAATTCATCTGAAGGAAAAAAAGTAGTGTAAAATTGAAGAACATGAAAATGGCTATCTCTGAACAGTAAAGGTGCCCTAGGTAGCCAAGGACGCCCAAGATTTTGAGAGCCCATAATCAGTTTTTAGTAGTTACAGCCTCCAATACAATCTTCTCCAATTTGATCAAGCTCCGCAACGAGATCATCAACTAGTTCACAGGATTCATCTGTCATCTAGAAATCAAGATCAAAATGAGGTCAAAATCAAGCAAAAAGTTGAAAATTTCAAGAAAATGACTAATTCTACAAGTAAAGGCGTCCAAAGTTTAATGCTTTAGTGAAATTTCCAAATTTCATCATTCATCATGCAAACAGCGTCTACATTCGACGAACTTGGCTCAAGATTGGCTTAAAATATTTAAAGTTGGAGAATAAAGCATTTTTTATCCTCAAAACCTATTTAAGAAGGCCTTTGCATTCATTATTCACATCTTTTATAGGTTAGCATCTAGAGGAGGAAACATATTATTTTGTTCATATCAAGATTTGGAGGCTAAAATTTGGTGATTTTTCAAAGTTCTTCATATTTTCCAGATTAGGTTGCCCAGAGGCTCACTTTCTCATGCTTCAAATTTCTAGGGCATCATTTTTCAAAAGAAGGGGTCATCTTTTTCAATTTTCAACAATCTGGGTCAGGTTGGTTTTTTATTCTCTATAACTTTGGGAAATTTTAAAATTTTCAAGAACCTACTTTTTCCACAATTTTTGGGAAACCCTCAATTTTTCCAAAATCTAATCAACTAGGTCTCTCTGAAACATGATTCTACACAATACCTAGCTCTCAGCCTTTTTTGGGAAAATCCTAAAATTTTAGGTTTTCTGCTTTTTCAATTGACCATCAAATTTTTCCAAAATCGGATGATTTGGGTCTCTTCACAACGAGATTGTTAACAAAACCTAGTTCCCAGCTTTTTTTCAAAAAAATCTTTCTTTTTTAAGAAGAAAAATCAGCAAGCTATTTTTAACTTTTGTGCAGAACTTGTTTGAGCATAGTCGAGTTTATAATCAAACTTTGAGTTTTTTAGCATGTAGTACTCTCCCATGGAATTCAAAACCAAGTCGGTGTTGTATCATGATTATCTGAAAACTTTTGAAACTAATTTGCATCATATAAATCTAGTGTTCGATTTGTGTGCTTTGGAAGATGCGGGAAATGTTGCAGTCAGACATCCTTGTCATTTTGGGTTGCTTGTAGTAGCTTCAATCCCTGTCTTGATGCAGAGCCTTGAGTTTGTAATTTCTTGTGTCAATCATTACAATCCCACAACACGAGAAATCCAAGCAGCAGATGAGCGGGTTGTTTGTAGCCTCAGGCTAGACGATGTTGAGAAGTGATTTTTCAATACCACCATGGAAAAAAAACATCATCATCTCAGTCGAAAAAAGTGAAAGGGTGTTGTATAAGCAAAAGGACAAAGGTGCTCCCACAAAGTTGGTTTACAATTTTTGGGAGATTTTGATTTTTGCTGAAATCGCATATTTTTAGAAAATATAATGATTTAAGCCTTAAAAAGTTCCATTTAAAGCATTGCAATTGAAGATGGTTTGATCAAACTACCTTAGATCAAACCCCCTTGGATAGAACCCCACTAGTTTTAAACCATACCTATAATGGAGTCTCATTTACACCTATCAAAATGCTGATAAAAAACCACTTTTGATTTACCCTTTGGGGGATCAAATGAATTCATTTAAAATTTATTTTTGTAAGTATGTAGTTCTTATTATAAGCTTCCCAAAAAGTATAATTTTAAATAAATTTAATTTAATTATTATATATATATATATATATATTTTGTGAATGTAGGTTTTCCAGCGAAGATCAAGCTCTTTGTTCTGCACATGTGGAAAAATAGCAGATTATCAAAAAAAATTTGAAAAATATGAGTGCACCAGATATTGAAGTCCTTAATCCAACAAAAATAAATAAATTGAATTTCGATACATACAAAAAAAGTTACGCATTATACGGTTGCGCTATGTTTGAATTGTAATTGGTTTGACTTCGAAACTTGATTAAAGAAAAAATAGTCAATAAAAAACTATCTAACCAAGTGGAAGCACTAGATATCGGAGTTACAAATCTAAATTTGAAAGATTTAGAATTTTATCCTTCATGGAAAAAAAGTTATGCCTTATACGGTGAACGTCACTTTTTAAAAATGTTGCTTTCTGAAAAAAAACTAGTTTTTGAGGGAGATGGAAAAATAAGTGCAATCTGATTCCAAAATTTTTGAAAAAAATATATTTAGAATCTACAGGAAAAATGTCATGAAACTCTAGTTTGCATCATCTTCAAATTCCTCACGGTTTAGCCACTATAGGTGCCCGAAAGTGAATATTTAGTTAAAAAATAATATTTCAGTGTCCAATTTGGGCAAAAATTGTAAACCACTATTGTGGAGAAAGCTACAAGTATTGGAAAAGAGTTGTACAATACTCTTTCATTGAAAAATCAGGAGAAGTGTCAAAAGTATAAAATTTGTAGAAGAAATGGAGGAATGTCAGAAGATGATCACACACAGGGTAAAAATATATGTTGAAGCAAGATGATATATTTATAAAAGGTCATCACTCCAATTGCAAAGCCGCTAAAATTAGCAAGATTTGATAAAGCAGCAAAAGATGTCAAAGATTTTCTAAGTTTGATTATAGAAGGTGAGGAAATCTTGGAAAAGAAGAATATTGCCTTAGATAGTATCAATGCTCCAAACAATGAGGCAGTTACCAACTTTTTGGTGGATATACTTTCCCAAAATACCACTGGTTGAGTTATATTTTTAGGACAACAAAGATCTCCAAAGATAGATTTAAAGCAGCAGTTAACTCGATGCCTTTTTTGAGTTTTCTTACTATTCTTGTCTCATGCTTATCTATTCTTTGTGAGAGATGAATCAAGTCGTAATATTTCGAGCTTTCCCTGCTTTTTTCTTTTAGTAGGTTGTTAGTTAGTTGTCTTGTTTTAGTTTTACAAATAAAGTTTGCAAGTTGGAAACTCTTGTTGTAAAAGCAAGGAGATTTTAGGGTTCCCTACTCCTCGCTTGTGTATAAATAAGGGCAACATTTCCCATTTTTATTTAAACTATTACTGTGATAGAAAATTGTTGAGCCTATTTTTCATGCAAGTTGTTATTCAATGTTTGTTCACTTAGTGTAAGAGCAAGCTTGCATGCCTACCTTTTGCTGCAAGATATTGTTCATTTCATGTGTAACTTGTTTTAAGTGTATTCTGGTTTGATTGCTAAACTGTAATCCTATTATTGCTACAATCTTGTTGTCCCAAAAGTGTAATCATTATTTGAAATTTGAGAAAGGAAATCTTATGCTTTGTTTGTTGCTCTGATCTACTGTCTTAGATTTTGTTTTATGTGTTTCACTTATATAATCTTTATTTCAGCTTGCATCTAAAAGTACAATGAGTATTAAAGTGTGTGTTGGGAGTGATTTTATGTGAGTTTTGTGTTGAAGATTCATTCCTTGTTTACTTCTAACTCTCATGCTCTAAGTTTACTTGAGTTGGTAGAAGCGTCATTAGAGTAGGCTGTCATAGTTGAATTTCAAAAAAAGAAAACTTCAGCTACGGTGCTAGAGTTTTATAACCTTGTGCTCTTAGTTGAGAACAAAATATTGGAAAATAGTGTATTTTACTTTCTTTAAGCATCATCAGCGAAGAGGGAGCTTCCCCTCCTAATTTGAAGAGAAATTCATCTATGCATAGTTGTTTGTTTCTAATCCGCATCCCATAGGTGCGAATTGAAATGCCAACAGTTTTTTGGTGCCCACCGTAGGGCACGAGGCATAAAACTTCAAGAAAGCTTACACTTTATAACACGGGAATGACCATCTAGCATCCTATTTCTTTTTTCAAGAACTTGTGATCCAACCAGAAGCAATGAGTGATAACAACAATAATGCTGGCATAAATCAAAGACGTCCACCCCCATTACCTTGGGGTAACAATATTGGACCTTTGGCTTTGCAGGAAAATCATGAGTTACCTAAAGGGTCAAGGAAGCACTTTCCTTGGTTTCATGTCGATGGGACTCAATGCCCAGATGAACAATTCTCTGTGTTCACAACGGCTTGCGTCGTCTTGCACGTGGCACATGAAGACATCGTAGTGTGTCTCTTCGTAGAGACTCTTGTGGGAAATTATATTGAATAGTTCAATCACTTGGAGCCAAGCATTATTACAAGTTGGGAAACTATGACTAAGAAATTTTTGGCAAGATTCAAGCCTGCTAAAGACAGTCATCTATTGTTTGCTCGACTTGCAAATTCAAAGATGGAGCACAATGAACCCATGAGGGAGTTTGTAGCAAGATTTAATCTTGTTACATGACTTTCTTCTACACTTAATCCATCACCAAATATTTTGATGAGTTGCTTCATAAATGCTCTTCCATTAGAGATAGCCTTCTTCCTCAAGATGGAAAAAGAGACAAAATTGACAGATGTGCAAGAATACGCCATCAAGTTGGAAGATAATATGATCACCTCCGACAAGATGAAGAAGGATTCTATCAAGCCTCTGGTTCAAAGTTCTGCAAATCCACTTCTAAAGAAGGTAGCCAATGAGATGCTTGCACTACCACCACCACAATATCAACCTCAACCACTATATCAACCTCAACAACCGTATCAGCCTAAGAGAAATATTTTTTAGCTTTTCAATAATTACAGGCTATAGTTGCCAATACCTCCACTAAGACAAACATTTGAAGATGTACAAAACACAGTATTTTGTTCTTTCCATGAGACTGATGCACATACTAGTATTACATGTCTTGAAAATTTGAGAATGAATCAAATCACAGGATATGTTGATGCTGCACCTAGTTCTAGTTTTGTCCCTACACCAAGTTCGAATGTTATCTTACCACAGACAGACAACTTTGATGGCGACTCTATTGCGAGATACTTTGAACCCATTATTGAAGAAAAAGAAGAACTCCACCACTACTCTCTTGTAGTAAATCATGGAAGACATTCAATACCTGTGTTTACACATGCTTTGCACTTGAAAGCATGAAAGGAAGAAGAAGAGCGGTTGAGAGCTAAAGAACAAGAAAATGCCAAAGTGATTGCTAAGGACCCATCTTTTAGCAAATTTGGACATTATAAACTCCATGATGAAGAACAAGGTTAAGATTTCACAGTTGGATTACCTTCGTGATCATCCTAAGTAGCTAGACATAATAATACAATATGTAAAGAAGGAAGCTTCAATTTAGCCTACATTGCTCGAGTCATCTATTCCAACAGAAGAAAAGCCTAAACCCTTCTATATATCTTTATACATAGGAGGATTCAAATTGAGAAATTGCATCATAGATTTAGGAGCCTCAGACAACATCATGCCTCTACAAGTGATGAATGCATTGGGACTTTCATGCACTAAGACACAGGACAAGTTTTATTCACTTGAGTCTAAGTCGGTGTCATTGGTCAGACAATTGGAGGACACTCAAGGAAGGTTGGTAGCCTATCTTGAGAAAAATATTATGACAACCATCTTAGTGGCTAACATTCTAGCCAACTATGGGAAGTTGTTGAGTTGGAGCTTCTACAGAGATCTTGGTGGTGAGATACAATTAGATTGGTCATCAGCGACCATTCCTATAAAGAAGGGAAAAATCAAGATAGAACTCGAGCTCAAATCTTGATTCATAGTGGTGAAATCCCCAAACCCTCTAGCCCAAAATTTATATCAAGAAACGGGTCTTAGTAATTATGTGATGTTGTTAGAGATAGAAACTGAAGACCAGAACATTGCTTGTCTTGAAAAAGAAATTGATAGAGGATACAAATTTATGGACAATGCATTTCAATGGGGGTTGTTCAATTGTAGTTTCAGGAGCAAGGGAAATGATCATCTCCCCTAAAGGACAGTTGTACCCACTTGAATATTGCCTGCAATTGGAATTCATTGAAACTAAAAAAGAGGCACTTTTGTTATGCCTCAAAAATGTTGAAGACATGGGAATCAAAATCCTATGTATTAAAGGGGATGTAGAGCTAATCAATGAGCCAATCAAAGGATATTTTTAGGTCAGAAAGGATCACCTATGACATTATAGAAACTAAGTTTGGAACGTGATTGGCTGGTTTGAAGCGTTCAACATCAAAGATATCTCAAGGATAGAAAAAAAAAAATGATGACTCAGTGGTATCGGCTTCCCTCTTTGTGCCATATTCTGACTTTTGTCAGGGTGCCTTTTCCTAGGCTTATGAAGATATGAGAATCTTCATTCCAGAGGAATTATCTCCTGCAATACCCATGAGAAGAGAAGTAAATCCTTTTAGGAAAAAATGACATCCTTTGGGGATTAAGTAATTTTCTTTTGTTTTCGTGATGTGTTTCCCCTTTTCGTAATGTGTGTTATTTTGTGTTTCCCCTTTCTATGAAAGTTTCATTGTGTTCTAGGTGATTAGGCGTCTTGTTCTAGGTGATTCTAGGGAAGTTCCAACTTATAAGTGAACTTAGGAAGTCTTGTCCTAGGTGATTTAGGGAAAAGTCTTGTGATAGGTGATTAGGAAATGTTCTTGACTCCATGGACCAATGGATAAGGCACTAGTCTATGCTTAAAATTCCAAAGATTCCTAGTTCTCCTATGCCATAAATATCTGACATGGTCTCCAGATAGAGCCAAATGTTGTACCCCAAATTAAATTTTCTGCTACAATTAGGAATTTTGTAAAAATGGTAAAAGTCTTGTCAAAAACTGTCAAAAAAGTTGGAAAATGGGATTTTGCATGTCATGCATGTTGGTTAAAAACTCAAAATTTTCAAAATCTGATGATCTAGGTTTGCTCAGAGCAACCTTGTCTACAAAACACATATCTCAATTTTTCAGCCCTAAATTTTAGGAAATTTTCTAAAAATTGGGCTTTTTTGGGCTTCTTCTCAAATGGATGCTAGCAAAATTTTCTAAAAATAGAAAATTTCTACAAAATAGAATTTTTGGCTTCCAGGGTTCAAATTGATTTTGATTGGTTGAAAATACTTCTTGATCCGACTGGTCTAGTCAAAATCATCAAAAGATCAATTTTTCTCTGGTGGGTATATTCTACTTTTTCAGAAGCTAAAATAGGAGCTCCAAGGGCATTAATGGAGGATGCTCAACTACCAAGTGTCAGACTCAAGGTCTTAAGCACTGCACAGATTGAGAAACAATGAAAGATGTTCATGAAATGAAGAATGGAGGGAAGTTGGAAAATCTTGAAAATGGTGAAATTTTGTCTAACTTTGAAGAAGCTAAGCACCCCAGTCCAGTCAAGGCACCTAGTTGTTCATGCCTTAGCCATATTTTTAGTCTCTGACATTCGATGCATAGTCAAATGTGAATGCATTTTCCAAGAACAAAGCAGTGAATGAAGAGCGAAGCAAAAGTTGAAGAACTAAAAATAAATTCTAACATTGGAGAGTAAAGGCGCCCCTACTAGCTAGGGACGCCCATCATTTCAAGGCACCAGATGTTGTTGTTAGGGTTTATGCATCCAAGATATTTTGTTCAAAATTATTTTGGCTCTGCAGTGAATCCAACAACAGGTCCATCAGATCAATCAATCAGCTGGAATATCAGATCAAACAGAGAAGCAAAGTGCAAATTATGAAAATCATCAAAAAAAAAATATCTTTGGGATTCTTGGGCGCCCCAAGTAGCTAGGGGTGCCTAGGGTTTTGAAAGGCCTAATCCAGCTATTAGGGTTTGCAAATATGATCATTGTCTTCAGAATTTCTCAGGCTATCATGTGAATGTCTTAGCCAGATCGTTGGATTCGTCAGTCACCTGCAATTGCAAATCAAACAAAGGAAAAATCATGAGGTACCAAGTTTGAAGGTTGAAGACCTCGTGAAAATGGTAAAGTCTGGTGATCATGGGTGCCCCAAGTAGCCAAGGGCGCCCAAGCTTTTGAGTAGCCAAAAGTGGAAATTAGGATTTTTCACCTCCAACAAGTTTTCTTCAAATTTGAACTGGCTCTTCAATGGAATCATCAGTGAGCTCATCAGATTTTTCAAGTAGCAGATATTGCAAATTGAACGGAGGGGTAAACTTGTGCAAAATGAAAATTCAAAAGAAAGATTAAAAAAAACACAGAAAAAATCTAACTCTGGAGGAGTTTGGTGCCCCAACTAGCCAGGGGCACCTAAGCTTTTGACCCCCTAAAATCAGTTTTCAAGATTTATATCATTCAAAAAATATTCCTCAAAATTCTCTAAGCTATCCAATGAATCTAGTGGTCAGTTCATTGGGACAATCAAGCATCTAGAAATGACAATTCATCTGAAGGACAAAAAGCAGTGTAAAATTGAAGAACATGAAAATGGCTCTCTGAATAGTAAAGGTGCCCTAGGTAGCCAAGGACGCCCAAGATTTTGAGGGCCTAGAATCAATTTTTAGTAGTTGCAACCTCCAATAAAATCTTCTCCAATTTGATCAGGCTCCGCAACGAGATCATTAGTCAGTTCATAGGATTCATTTGTCATCCAGAAATCAAGATCAAGCTAAGGTAAAAATCAAGCAAAAAGTTGAAAATTTCAAGAAAATGACTAAAGTCTGCCAAGTAAAGGCATCCAAAGTTCAATGCCTTAGTGAAATTTCCAAATTTCATCATTCATCATGCAAACAGCGTCTAAATTCGATGAACTTGGCTCGAGATTGGCTTAAAAGATTTAATGCTAGAGAATAAAGTTTTATTTATCCTCAAAACCTATTTAAGAAGGCCTTTACATTCATTATTCACTTCTTTTGTAGGTTAGCATCTAGAGGAGGAAACATATTAATTTGTTCATATCAAGATTTGGAGGCCAAAACGTGGTGCTTATTTGAAGTTCTTCATATTTTCCAGATCAGGTTGCTCAAAGGCTTGCTTTTTCATGCTTCAAATTTCTAGGGCATCATTTTTTCAGAAGGAGTTCAAACAACATCTAAATTCGATGAACTTGGCTCGAGATTGGCTTAAAAGATTTAATGCTAGAGAATAAAGTTTTATTTATCCTCAAAACCTATTTAAGAAGGCCTTTACATTCATTATTCACTTCTTTTGTAGGTTAGCATCTAGAGGAGGAAACATATTATTTTGTTCATATCAAGATTTGGAGGCCAAAACGTGGTGCTTATTTGAAGTTCTTCATATTTTCCAGATCAGGTTGCTCAAAGGCTTGCTTTTTCATGCTTCAAATTTCTAGGGCATCATTTTTTCATAAGGAGTTCATCTTTTTCAATTTTCAACAACCTGGGTCAACTTGGTTTTTGATTCTCTACAACTTTGGGAAATTTTAAAATTTTCAATAACCTTCTTTTCTCGCGCTTTTTTGGGAAAACCTCAGTTTGTCCAAAATCAAATCAACTGGGTCTCTCTAAAACTACATTCTACACAATACCCAACTCTTAGATTTTTTCGAGAAAATCCTAAAATTTTAGGGTTTCTACTTTTTCAATCAACCATCAAGATTTTCCAAAATCGGACGATATAGGTCTCTTCATAATGAGATTGTTAACAAAACCCATATCCCAACTTTTTTTTCAAAGAAACTACCTTTTTAAAGAAGAAAAATAAGCAAGCTATTTTTAGCTTTTGTACATAAATTGTCTGAGCATAGTCGAGTATACAGTCAAACTTTGAGCTTTTTAGCATGCAGTACTCTCCGATGGAATTCAAAACCAAGTCAGTGTTGTATCATGATTATTTGTTTAAAACTGATTTGCATCATATAAATCTATTGTTTGATTTGTGTGCTTTGGAAGACGTAGGAAATGTTGCAGTCAGACATCTTGGTCATTTTGGGTTGCTTGCAGCAGCTTCAATCCCCATCTCGGTGCAGAGCCTTGAGTTTGTAATTGCTTGTGTCAAGCATTACAATCCCACAACACGAGAAATCTAAGCAGTAGATGGGCGGGTTGTTTGCAGCCTCAGGGCGAACGATGTTGAGAAGTGCTTTTTCAATACCACCATGGACAAAAAACATTATCTCAGTCGAAGAATGTGAAAGGGTGTGGTATGATCAAAAGGACAAGTATTGGAAAAGAGTTGTACAATACTCTTCCATTGAAAAATCAGGAGAAGTGTCAAAAGTGTAAAATTTGTAGAAGAAATGGAGGAATGTCAAAATATGGTCACACACAGGGTAAAAGGATATGTTGAAGCAAGATGATATATTTATAAAAGGTCATCACTCCATTTGCAAAGCCGTTGAAATTAGAAAGATTTGATAAAGCATCAGAAGATGTCAAAGATTTTCCAAGTTCGATTACAGAAGGTGAGGAAATCCTAGAAAAGTTGAATATTGCCTTAGATAGTATCAATGCTCCAAACAATGAGGCAGTTACCAACTTTTTGGTGGATATACTTTCCCAAAATGCCACTGGATGAGTTATCTTTTCAAGACAACAAAGATCTCCAAAGATAGATTTAAAGCAACAGTTAACTTGATGCCTTTTCTAAGTTTTCTTTTTATTCTTGTATCATGCTTATCTATTCTTTGTGAGAGATGAAATATCAGATTGTAATAGTTGGAGCTTTCCCTGCTTTTTGCTTTCAGCAGGTTGTTAGTTATTTGTCTTGTTTTAGTTTTAGAAATAAAGCTTGCAAGTTGGCAAGTTTTGTTGTAAAAGCAAGGATATTTTAGGGTTCCCTACTCCTCGCTTGTGTATAAATAAGGGCATCCTTTCCCATTTTTCTTTAAACTGTTATTGTGATAGCAAATTGTTGAGCCTATTTTTCCTACAAGTTGTTATTCAGTGTTTGTTCAATTAGTGTAAGAGCACACTTGCATGCCTACCTTTTGTTGGAGATATTGTTCAGTTCATGTGTAACTTGTGTTAAGTGTATTATGGTTTTATCACAAGATTGTAAGCTTGTTATTGCTACAATTTTGTTGTCCCATAAGTGTAATCATTATTTGAAATTTGAGAAAGGAAATCTTATGCCTGCTTTGCTGCTCTGATCTACTGTCTCATATTTTGTTTTATGTGTTTCACTTATATAATCTTTATTTCAGCTTGCATCTAAAAGTACAATGAGTCTTAAGGTGTGCGTTGGGAGTAAGTTTATGTGAGTTTTGTGTTGAAGATTCATTCCTTGTTTACTTCTAACTCTCATGATCTGAGTTTACATGAGTTGTTAGAAGTGTCATTAGAGTAGGCTTAGTTGTAGTTGAATTTCAAAAAGAGAAAACCTCAGCTACGATGCTAGAGTTTTATAACCTTGTGCTCTTAGTTGAGAACAAAAAGATTGGTAAATAGTGTAGTTTACTTTCTTTAAGCATCATCAGCGAAGAGGGAGCTTCCCCTCCTAATTTGAAGAGTAGTTTATATGTGCATAGTTGTTCATTTCTAATTTGCATTCTAGAGGTGCAAATTAAAACGCCAACAGTCCTTTAGCTAGAGGCATTCCATTTTTCTCATCTATGAAGATATAGATTATTTCATTACACATAGCTATAAGAGGAGCTACAAATATATATGTTTTACAATAATATGTAGGTATGATTGTAATCCCATTAAAGAAATGTAACCTATATGAGTATGGATTAGATGTGTGATGATCATGATTCACTCTTCACGGATTCTATAGAATTCATGGTTTCTTTAGAGCATACTTATGATTCATATTTGTATGTGATGCAAGTTTGTTCTCTAAATTTGATATTTTTAATTTAGGTCATTTATTACATATCATAGGTGTCAATTGGAGGTGGTAAAGTATATAGAAAGTTAGTCATGAGCATCCCCATTTAAATCCATATGTTATATACTATAGAGTAACATAGTTTCCTTGAGTTTATGAATCAAGTCTAATGATCCTTGCCTAGATTAAAAATTTACCTAAATAAGACTTCCATTACTTGGTCAATACATTATTTAATGCAAACCATAGAATACATTAGGCTATTGACTACACTTGTATAGGGGGTGTGTATCATGTTCAATATCATTAGATGTCAAAAGATACCATTCGACTAGACTTTTGATTCTTGTAAGAATGGAACCACTCATTGGTTTGCAATCATATATACTAGATCTCTATAAAATATAATTAACATACTAAGCAAAGTTTCATTTTTTACATATTCCTCTTAATATCAATCCTTAATATAAACTAAGTAGCCCTTAAATTACTAATATCAAATTATAAAGAAACTAGGATTCTAAAACCGTAATATTTTCTACATGTTACCAATCAATACAACATTAACATGTTGAAAGCTAAAGGGGTTGCATGTTGCCTTCCCTACCTCCCATTCTATTTTTGATAAGACTATGGTTGTCACATGAATGGGTGGATCCAAAATATGGTCAGATGTGATCATAATAAAATTATATTATGTTAAAAAACCATCATAATAAAATTTTGATGATATTTTGATTGCTTCTAAAGTTAACAATTTACAAGAAACTCTTGCATGTTCAAAAACCTGTGATGGTCTTGCTCTAAATATCTCATATTAAAAATTATATTTTTCTCTCTTAAAAATCGAGAATACACTTCTTGGTAACAATTTTCTCTTTTTGTGCTAACATTGACCCTGTTAGTATATGAGCCCTTAAGAAATGAAGTCTCAAAGGTCATGTGCTAGTTAGTTCTTTTTCTAGGGGAGAGGGACCCATAATGGAGTAGGGTCCAATAGTGGGGATAGAAGTAGTCCTCAATGGGCCCCATAGTGGAGCACTTTAATATCCAATTGCAAAACATTTTTTATCCATAAAGTATGCAAAGTGACAAATCATGTGATGCCACATCAGTGCACCAATAAAACATGACTTAGTGCACCACTATCAGTCTCACTTTTTTTGGGGTCTTTTTGGATACCTCAACAAAAAGTATGCTGATGTGGCATCATATTTGATGATGTGGCCCTAAAATGAAATATAGAAGCACATGAGTTTCCAAATAAACTATTGTACAAAATTGGGAGTGATTTGAAATTTCCATGTAGGATTTTGAGAAACGTGAAGTTAGGGTGCTCCACTATAGGCCCCTCTCCCCGAGTGACATGTTTTTGTTCAATTTTTTCTTTAGAAGGATCTCTTTAAGGTTCTTATGGGTGGACCTTGGTTGTTGGGTAAGAATATTCTTTCACTTTGTAGATGGAGACCAAGGTTTGGCCCCCCTATTTGGGTTCATCTTCGTAGTCTACCTTTATATTTTTTGGATAGGGAGATTTTAATTTGGATTTATAATTCTTTTGGACATTTCCTCATATTATAAAAAATAATGGAGAAAATAAGGCTGATTTTTGCTCACTTTAGTGTATTATTTAAATGAATAAGGTTCTCCCTACATCTATTATATTAGAATCTAAATTGGTTAAATGAAATCAACCCATTATTTATAATAATTCCAAGTTATTTGGTAAAAAAACCTCTCATGAAGGTCAAATTATTAATGAATTCCATGATAAAACTTTGAAAAATGATAAAGATTTTAAATAAAAAAATAAAATGATGAAAAATAAACTTTCCCAAAAATATTTAAATAAGTATCCTTTTGAAAATGAGTTATGTAAAATTTTAGATTCACTCTTTGATATGGTAATATACAATAATGATAAGAATTTTACTTCACATGTAGGCACTAGAGTGGTTGGTTTGCGGAACTTATTACTCTAGCCAATTTTTGCTCAAAATATAGAAACCTCTCTTTAACAACCACTCGTTGACGATAAACAATAGATGAACACCATAAGTTTATTACATAAAAATTTAGGGTGTTAAATTGTAGATTTTTTTAGTTAATCCAATTGTGTTGAAACATGTTTTCTAGAGGGAGGTGATGTTAAGACTAATGAATTATTTAGTACACCCAAGATGGCTAACAATACTCACCCATTATAGTTTACTAAAAAATAGTATGAGAGCAGGGAAGTACAACAAATAGAACATAGATTGAAGGAGGAAATTATTATCTATTCCTCATGTTACAAGAACTAATTCTACTTTAGATAGAGGCATAGAATGTGACAAACATAATATTGCAAGAAATAATTGCTTTCAAAATATAAGGGGAAGGGTCATTCTAGGAAGAACATAAAAAAAAAAATGAATGTTGGGTTGAACAAAAAGGAGGAAGGCCATCTCAAAGAGAAACAGTCTCTAGAGAAATTTTCAAAGAAATTGCAAGTGAAAGGAAAAATATATTGGAGTTTTCTACCTTAAAGAATCTTAAAAAATGAGCATTTCATCTTGGAATATGAGAGAGCTTAGTATTTTTGAAACTCATCTAGATATTATTCTCATCCAAGAAGCTAACATGTTTGAGAGTAGCCTTGAGGATATTTCTAAACATATTTGGCCTAATTATAATTCTTTTATGAGTGGTACTCAAGGTTCTTCTAGTGGCATTACTACTTTGTGAAATCCTAATATGGAAAGCTTATAAGTTCCTCTAAAAATAGTCTAAATGTTCCATTTTATTCTCCCCATTCTAATCATGGAGTTTATTAAACATTTATATCCCAACACTAAAAATAGCTAGACAAAAGTTATGGCTAAAAATTATAGACCTTAAGAAAAAGAATGAAGATCTCTACTAGGCCTTGGCTAAGATTTTAACACCCCTTTTTAACTTTAGATAAATTAGGTCTCATGGATTACATAAATAGTATGGCTAATTTTTCTAAGTTCAGTATTGTTGTTAGTCTTATGGATATTGATCTCAATGGATCACCATTCACATGGTCTTATGGAATAAATGGTGACAATTTTATTCAAGTGAAGCTTGATTGATTTCGTGTTTCCTATAATTGGGGCATTAGAGAGAATATTTCTCTTTTTTCTTTGGCACAAGTGGGTTCAAATCGTAATCCCCTACTTCTAAATTGGATTGAGCAGTCTTTAAAAGGTCATTGTAGTTTTAAATATAATATTATGTGGGTCTCTCATCTTAAATTCATATATCTTATTAATAATTGGTGGAAGGTCCATATTCCTAGATCTATTATGTTTCATTTGGCTCAAAAATTAATTAATTTTAAGAAAAAGGTGAAATATTTGATTTTTTTCTCTTTTGATTATATCTTTGAGTAGAAAAAGGTAATCATGAATATATTATTGGAATTACAAGGAATTGTGGAAAAAGGTAATCATGAATATATTATTGGAATTACAAGGAATTGTGGATATAAGAAGAATGGATGATGAGGTGTGTTCTATGGAAAAGACACTATGTAATGAGTGGCATAAAATAATGAAAGAGAGGAGATTTTTTGGAAAAAAAAGTCCATAGTGTTTTGGCTTATTGTGGGTGAAAGAAATACTTTTTTCCACCAATAAAAAACTCATTATAAAATTTGGAAGTCTCTTGTAGAGAGATGTTCATAAAGATGAGGTTAAGGCATTAGTATTATTGTTTGGCTCAAAAACTCATTTTTGGGAAGATATTTGGTTGGATCAATAAATCTTGAAATATAATTAACTATTTAGTTAGTTAAAGGATACCCTTAACAACTTTTTTGCCCCTTCAATGTTGTATTATAGAGTTGGTCAAGGATTCTCAATTCATTAGAAAAATATCCTTGAATCCTTACTTTTGGATGAAATGTTACTCACCATTACTTTAAATTTTCAAGCCAAATCAATTTCTTATAGGCTTCCATTTTTTCACAAAGATGATTTTGTTTGGATTTGGACATTAGGCAAAATTCACTATCACTTATACATATTCTTTGTTTTTGGACATCCCAATTGCTCATAGATTTTGAAAGAACATTTGGAATCCTAAATAGACACCTAAAATAAATTTCTTATGGTGGATTACTATTCATGTTGACAACAAAATCCTTACATAGGATAATCTTCAAAAGGGGGGTTCCATTTTCCTAATAAATATATTTTATACAATAAGAGAGAAGAGACTATTGTTCATCTATTTTAAATTTGTAATCATTTTGCTACCATCTAGAATAAGATTATTTATAAACTATATATTTTTTTGGGTTATGCAAATCTCTCTAGTTATATTTATAGAAATTTAGAATTCTCCTTATGTTCATCTAATTTTTAAAGAGTTATAGTCTAGAATGTTGATGATTTCTTTAACTCTATTATTAGATCTATTGTAGAGAATATTAATAATATCAAAAAAAAAAAAAGAACCTACCACTTTTGTTTAAAATCAAGAAATCATAATTGATTTTGGTTGGGTTAGTAATAAGGACTTACATAATTTTGATAATAGAAAAATATCATTAGACAAAACATGCATTGGTCTTCACCTCCTTTTGGATAGGCTAAAACTAATTTTATGGTGTTTATAAAGGGAATATGAGAGTGACTTGTTTTGGAGGGATTATTAGGTGAAACTCTAGTATACTCATTCTTGCTCATAATATGGTATGAATTTTTATATCCAGCTAAGTTTTAACATTGACATTATAAGATATTATATGGATGCATGAAAATCCTATATTGAAGGTTAAGTCTAGAAATATTTACATCATGTTGATAGATACACATGATATTTTTGATATACTTAAACTCCTCTAGCAATTATCCCCTTATGTTAATTATTGATAGTTCATTCTTTGCCACTTGTGGTCTAGTTGGCTTGAGCCCAATAAAGCATGTTTTAGATTGTTTATTATTTTAAAAAAGTATGTTTTCAGGTTTTTTTAATAATGGTGCTATCAAATCACATGTATATCTTATGTGTAATTTTGTTGAAACCATTGAGCATTTATTTTTTATTATAAATTTGTTAAATTTTGTTGGTTTTCTTTGTTAGGGGATATAATGGGATGGGATTGTAGGTATAATATTACTTAGTGTGATTTTTTCATGAAATGTTTAGACAAGGTCATTAATAGAATGTGACTTATTTAATCTACTAAAGTTCTATGTCATTTGTGAAAGGTTACAAATGATGAGATATTCCAAGAAAAAAGAAGGAATTTTACTAAATATTTAAATCTACCTTGACTTCAAATTTTTTCTTGACTTATTTTTATTTCTCTTTTGGAATGACCTCATAAATAAACTACTAGATCCTCCATTGATTTCCATTTCTTGTTATAATAATGAAGGGAATACATCTTCAATATTTAATTTAGATGATTTACTAATAATGGCCATAACAAGAGTATCCCATGAATAAGACAATGAATATAATGCATAATACATTTATCTTCTTCATCCATTTCAATAGATCAACTAAGGCTAACTAGCTCACCACAATGTTAAAAGCATGCAAATGCTCTATCACGAAGTCATCATCATTCATCATAAGATATTGTAGCCCAACTCATCCCATAGTAGTATTGTAGTGGCTTCTACTAAGTCTCTTTACCTTCATATTCATCTTTGATCACTTTTTTGTCCTCATATCCATTAGCTAACTTCCCAACTCAATAATCCACTAATTTCTATCCATAAAAGATATTCCATTTTAGACTCCTATATCTCAAAGTTCTAGCCATTAGACTTCTCTATATGTATTTTATGAAGTGCTTGTTAGTTTTCTTCACATAGTACATTTACTTTTGTAAGACTCCCACTCAATGAAAGATTTGTCATAGACTCAAGATTCCCTTTCTCCTTAATAACTTGGTAGGCCCTAGCTCTAATATGAGATGAAGGGAAAATACTAATAAGTTTGTGTAATAGAAGAAATGCAAACCGAATCTTAAAACATAATATGAAGAACTAAAGGTACACTCATCATATACACAAGAGACTATACTCTAGGAAATCATTTTTGAAAAATCACTAGAAAACAACAAACACTTATCGTATTAACTCAACCTTTCACAATACTATAAAATATTTTATAACAATATTTAAAACTAATCCATATACAAATATTTATAGACATATTAATATAAAAACCACTTACCATTATTACAATATAATAAATATACAACCATGGATTATAAACCACTCATAAATTGATTCTAAAGAATACACAATCAATAAAAAATGTACAACATACAAAATATAAAACATACATTTAACATTCTAATGGAACAAATTTAATCAAGAATCAAAGTGCAAACATAGTTATATTTGAAAAAAAGATATCCCTCTTCTCCAACTCACCCACATGTTAATGGGTCATTGGTCTTTTGGTAAAGTTGAATAGTTTCGAATGAGTCCATCAGAGATCCAGTCCCACTAAGTGTAAGGTCTCTCTCTTAAATAATAAGCTATCAAGCACACTCAAGATTCTTTAACTTCATTTGTCATGAATGTACCTAAGGAATTTTGATATAGTAATCTTGTAACAAAATACGTCTCTTTAATAAAGAAACAAACTTTTGGCATGGACTCTTTTTTAAATCTTAAAAAAATTTGTTAAACTACCGCCCATGCGAAAGTCCTCAATCGTGATCACTCTGCACAAACCTTTATGAGAAAGAGCCAAAGCTGGTGGCATATTCTTTTCTTAGCCAAGCAGGCACGTCTACTTTTCTAAAGGGTCAAAACCAACCAGTCACAACTACCATTTCCCATCTAACATTCTCGAGTTCCCTCATCTCGCCCTAATCTATATATAACAATATACTGCTGCCTTGAGGAAGAATTCATTGCAATGAAAATGGAGATCGCATGGTGTATCTTTTCCTTGGCCGTTTTAGTTTCTGCTAATCTAGCAGAAGCTGTGCAGGCTTCATCTGCTTCTGATATCAATGGTGTACTTGCGGAAGACAACCCAATCCGCGAGGTAACAGACCATGAGTTTGAAAAAGGGTTGTTCAATGCAGAGACCCATTTCGCTCATTTTGTGCAGAAATTCAATAAGAAATATTCAGGGGAGGAGGAGCATGCCCACCGCTTTTCCATATTCAAGAACAATCTAAGAAAGGCTATGCACCACCAGAACTTAGATCGCTGGGCTGTTCATGGTATTACCAAGTTTTCAGACTTGACAGAGGAGGAGTTTCATCACCAGTATCTGGGTCTCAGGGGGCCCCCCTCCTTCAACTCCCCTGCCCCTGTGCTGCCCACTGATGACTTGCCTGAGGACTTTGATTGGAGAGAGCATGGAGCTGTTACTCCTGTCAAAAATCAAGTATTTTCTCAACAAATTTTTACCCCTTTTTTGGTCCTCATGATAGGTTTAACAATAGAAAAGCAGCATAAGGGATTATCAATCATTCATGTTTGTTTAATTTTGATTAATTGGCATGTTTGGTCAACTGCTAAGCAGAGTCTTTTGATGATGAATTGATTTTACCTTGTATCTGAATTAGATTGCTTCCCAATAAATGTATAACAGAGTTGCCAAACATTTCAAGTGAATATATATCAAAATATGAAGCTTCTTTCATCTCCCTTATACAGGCATACCTGTGATGTAAGGTTTTTGAGAAAATCTTGATATAATTTTGTGCAGGGTAGCTGTGGATCTTGCTGGACATTTAGCACAACAGGAGCCATGGAAGGAGCCAATTTCTTAAACACTGGAAAGCTGGTTAGCCTCAGTGAGCAACAGCTTGTAGATTGCGACCATGAGGTCTGTTTCTCTTGTAAAGTAGTTGATATTTTCTTATATAATATTTTTTTTAAAACCTGCTTGTCCCATGGTATGCACTGAAAGGTCCAAGTAAAGAGTTAGTCTGTCATTTTGTTGTGATTTTAGCTTGGTTAAAGATTGATTCATAAAAACATGATGATTTCAGACTATTATCTTTAAAACAGATTGTTGTAAATCAACCTTATATTTTCTTTTTGGGGTTGGCAGTGTGATCCTTCAGAGCCAGATGAGTGTGACTCAGGCTGCAATGGTGGGCTTATGACAACTGCCTATGAATACGCCCTCAAAGCTGGTGGGCTACAAACAGAAGAAGACTATCCATACACTGGAGTTGATGGGACTTGCAAGTTTGACAAAACCAAAGTTGCAGCCAAGGTTGCTAACTTTAGTACTGTCTCCATTGATGAAGATCAAATTGCAGCCAATTTGGTCAAGAATGGTCCATTAGCAGGTGAGAACTAACAAGCCTACTTCCTTCTCTTATAACTAAGAAAATAAGTTATACTTTGTGCTGATAAATACTTTTGGTTGATGCAGTGGGTATCAATGCTGCCTACATGCAAACTTATGTAGGAGGAGTATCCTGCCCCTATGTTTGTAGTAAAAGAAATCTAGATCATGGAGTATTGCTTGTAGGATATGGTGCATCAGGATATGCCCCAAGTAGAATGAAGGAGAAGCCATACTGGATCATCAAGAATTCATGGGGTCCTGACTGGGGTGAACAAGGTTACTATAAATTGTGCAGAGGATACAATGTCTGTGGAATCAACACCATGGTTTCTACTGTTGCTGCAGCCACAATCAATGATGAATAGACAAAATTTTGTCTGTCAAACTTTGTACAGATTTATATTAAGGTCAAGTTTGACCAAGTTTCTTTATGTATTGCTCATTCAAGGCTGAAATTGTTATGCTACTCCCTGTGAATAGTTTGAAAGGAATTGCACAACGTCTATGACTTAAAAGTTTTAATGTTATAACATTTTCCAACCTAGATTGCTCAGGCAACTGGGACTTATTGAATTGGAGAATAAAGAAAAATTTCTTCATTATATTTTTGTATATATAAATGTTGTTTATTTCTATATATAGGTTCTATGTTTGGTTATTTCCCTTCCAAGTATATTTATTAATTATAAATAGTATTTCAAGTTTACTGTTGAAGTCAAATATGTAATTAGCATAAAATGAAATTGTTATGTTTTGTTAGTTTGTGGAGCTGATTATTTTGTTAGTTAACTTGTTGGCTCTTGGTCAGTTGTTCATGTTTTTGTAATGAAACAAATTGCACAATAGAATAATATAATAGGAAATATGTTTCAAGTACTTGATAATAATATGTCAATCCAAAGGGGCAACCTCTTAAACCATTTTGAGAGGGCTACCTCCAATAGTCTTCAATAAGAACACAATACTCAATATGATGATAATAAACTAGACACCAACTCCTATATTCACCCTACTTATGCCTTGGATGACACACAGACCAATTTAGACACTTAAATATAACACCTAGGATGACATAATTATCTAACTAAAAATATAATAATGATCATATACCTTAATTAAGATTTAAGGTAGCCACAAATACTTGATAAAAATATGCCACTTCAAAGGGGCAATCTCTTAAACCATTTTGAGAGGGCTACCTCCCATAGTCTTCAATAAGAACACAGGACTCAATATGATAATAAACTAGACACCAACTCCTATATATACTACTTATGCCTTGGATGTCACCTAGACAAATTTAGACACTTAAATATAACACCTAGGATGACCTAACTATCTAA
The DNA here is from genome assembly GCA_007258455.2 of Sequoia sempervirens. Taxonomy (NCBI): domain Eukaryota; kingdom Viridiplantae; phylum Streptophyta; class Pinopsida; order Cupressales; family Cupressaceae; genus Sequoia; species Sequoia sempervirens. Next base: position 171,542,451 of record VDFB02075321.1, on the reverse strand, counting down.
ATGAGGATATAATAATGATCATCTAGAAACTCAATCATATTATCAACCTTAAGGCACAACAAATCAATATAATGGTTCCTAAAATGGCGGAAGGAATGGAAGGAAAAGCGTGAAATGTTGGTTTGAATTTGAATGGAAATGGAGTTGCAAATGGTGGAAGGTTGGTTGGCAATTGTGATGTTGTTGGAGAGGTGGTCAGTGTCAGTTTGTCTGTGAGACATGGCCTAGTGGTAGGACTTGTCCAAAAGGCGTTGGGTGGTGAGTCAGGCTTGCCAGATGGAGTTAATATTGAGGTACCTCCAAACCCTAGAGATATGTCATCTTATGTTTCTTCCAAGGATATTGGCTTGGGTTTGTGTGATGAGGGTCATAAAGGTTCTGAAGGAATTTTCAAGAATATTTTCTCAAAACAAACCCAACGATGGTCAGCTCTTTTTGGCACTAAACCTAAAGGGAAAAGCTCTTCCCCTCTAGTTCAAGTTTCTTTGAATCTTGTTTCAGGTGAGTTTTCCATTTATATTCCTGATAGTCTTATTGAGAAGGGTATTTCTCTTATGGAGATGACTTTAGTGGGTAACTTCTTGGGGCCTAGGCCGAATATTGATGTGGTTAGATCCTGGGCCCTTAAGAAATGGAGAAGTAAGGGGCAAGTGGATATTGCGGCTATGGCTAAAGGTTTACTTTCCTTCTCTTCTCTTATGAGTAAGATTTGGAAAATATCATTTCTAGAGGGTTGTGGCTTATTGGTAAATCCACTTTGGCTCTAAAGAAATGGGAACCAAGTTTTGATGCTTTAAATTGTTCGTTTAATATGGTTCCTATCTAGGTTAGATTATCTAGTCTTCTTATGGAATTATGGGATGAAGAAGTCTATAAGGGCATTGCTGATGCCTTTGGTCAGCTTTTGTTTATTGATAAGATTACTATATCCAAAAGACGCCTCGTCTATGTTAGGATATGTGTTAGTGTGGAATAGTTGACCAACCGATTGGATTTGATCAAGATAAGGTCTAAACTTGGTGACTGGAAGCAATTGGTGGAGTTCAAATCTATTCATTTTGCTTGCTTCTAGTGTAAAAATGTGGGTGATTGGGAAAAACACTTCCCAAGAAAGAAACCCTAACTTAAACCTAAAGTTTGGAGGGAGAAGTTTGGCAAAGTTGCAAACAATGTCTTTTCTTTTGAGAAGGTTTCTAACCTTTCAAGGAAAGCCTTAGAGGAGGGGATGGAGCCAAAAATTGCATCAATGAGGTAGGTTTTTTAAACCTCAGAGCCATGATCTTTGATTGTCTTGAGGGTTTCCTCTCCAAAGAACAATCAGAAAAAAAAATTCTTGGCTTCTAAGGGAGCTAAGGCTAAGATGGTCTAGAGGCAAGAGTTGGAAACTTTGATCCCATAACCACAATATTTGATTATGTTGGGGGTTTCCTCTCCTTCACAGGACATTGAGAAGGAAGTTTCCTTGGATTCTAATATGGTTGAGGCTGAGATGATCTAGAGACTAGAGGTAGATGGCATGCTTAACCATGAGATGACAAAGGAAGGTGGAGATGGTAGGTCTGAAACCCTTCCATCATTCTAGAAGGATAGTCTTCAATGGATTAAGTTGAATGAGCAATCTAAGAGGGATATTTTGGAAACCCCAGTCAAGGAACTTGTGGTAAAAGGTAGGAATAAGAAAAAATCTCTTTACTCCTTTCCTTGCATCCAAGGAGTGATCATGAGAAACTATACAAAGCATATTGTGGATTTGAGCAAAAGGGCCAAGGTAGACCCTCATCCCAAAAAACAAGAGAAAGGGAGAGAAAAAAGGAAATTGTAGAGGGTGTTCAAAAAGCCATTTCTGATATGTACTCAAAGAGCATCTCAAACAAGAATTCATGAAGATTATATCATCACTAGTAGAATTTGGCAAATAAATGACCAGGTGACTAAAACTTTTAGTCACAACAACCAAAAATAACTAAATTCTACTCATTTTTTGCAACTCAACTATAAATGAGTAAATAAATGACTAGTTTGGTCGTTGACTGAAAATTATTTAGTCACACAAATAAAAATGACTAAATAGTTAGTAATTTATTTAGTCACAATCCATTTGAATAAATCATTTAAGGAGTCAAGAATATAGCCCGCCAAAATACTCTAAAACTTTAATAAGCATACCCTAAAACTTTCATCCAAATCTTATTTTCAGGCATAGCCTGCCAGAATGGAGATGTCATTTTAATAAACATACTCTAAAATATTTGTTGAAACATTATTTTCAGGTGTAGCTCGCCAAAATGGAGAAGTGTTTCAGTAAAGAATGATAGAGAACGATAAAGATGTGTGTGACAGGAGGCATAGGATTCATTGCTACTTATCTCATTCCTGCTCTACTCAACAAGGGTTACATTGTTCGCGCTACTATTTGTAATCCAAGTATGTAATTGACATATATTTGCATAATCTCAAATTCCTTCAGATGCTTTTGAAGTATCAATGTATCATATATAGGGTTTAGAATGATTTCTTTTAATTTAATAAATAAATCAGATGTTTTTTAAGTATCAGTGTATCCTATATAGGGTCTAGAATGATTTCTTTTAATTTAAAAAAATAAATAAATGATGTATTTTCCTGTGATTAGATAATGTGGAGGTCTCCTAAATTTTCCACATCACACTGTCCTCTTTGGCACTATATTCATTACTCTAGTTACTAGGTTTTTGCATGTGACATCTTTAATATCTTCGTGACCGTGGATTTTAAATAGATCTCAGTCTTTGCTTTAATCCTTATCATGGTAACCCTTGAGTTCCATAATCCACCTTCAATCTCTTCTAAAAATGATGTCTTAAGCTAGACCACATAGCATGCATATAAAACAAGTCCTACATACCTACCATTGTTCCAAACCACCACTCACTACCTTGCTTAAAATACTACCTCCATAAGCACAATAGCATGTTTTAAAATCATGGTTGCCAGTGATTGACCATTAAGGTCACTACTTTCATCAAGATACAATGAGTTTTTGTCTTCAAACTCAATGCATTATGCAAGATAACATTGTGAATTGTTTGTTGTGTACGATTTGATTTTCTTGCACATTTACTACTTTGCTAACTTCCTTTAAGACTGGATATTGCACCCTCAGCTACAATCTCAAACAACTCACTCACTGTCACTTGAAGATTCCTTTCATGAGCATCCTTCTATAAAATCAAACTATGCCCTATAGACTGCCTACTTACTTACTACAGGGGAATCATTGTTTCATGGTATTGTGGGTTTTAAGATCCTTCAACCTTATTGTCACTACTTCACAGTCCACAAGGTATTATTCACTATTCTCCCATCTTTGATGGGTCTCAAAACACTGCTCAAACATGTAATCCACTACCTCCATTATACAACGGCTAAGAAGAAACATTGAACCTTTGATTACCATAGTTACTTCATTTGGACAGTCATTCCCTGATTGCATTTGCCTTGTCTAACATTGCCAAAATCATTTGAAAAACCCTTAAGGCCAGCCGGGGGGTAAGGAAACTTACTGTTAAAATCTCCACTTTACTATGCAAGGTTTGAGCTTTATTATCTTGTCACTGCTTAGCCTCCTTTTGACTGTCACACCTCAAGTGACTATCATTCTTCTTATCATAGATTGCATTTACAAATGTCACTAAGCTACATAGTGTGCTTGTTATTGACTACAATCTTTAGATTGCAAGATTTTGTTATTGGCTACAATGTCTCAATCTTTTTCGTATTGCAAACTCACTAATCTGCTAGAGTTATTGTTTATGTTTCTATAGAGGCCTAGGGTTTGTACCCTAGTCATGCTCTTACCAATGCTTTTGTTGGTATTTAAAAATGACCTTAAATCTTGGGTCAAAAAAATAGCTGTCTTGACAAGGTTGTGGTATGATCTTGGATTGTATCCTAGAGTGTGTGGGAAGCTTGTGTTTGATCATTAAGGTATGTAAACCTAATCAGGGAAATGTATCCTATATAGCATGGGTCTTGCTTTAATACTTTCCATAATGGTTATTAGCAAATCACATTATTATAGTTTGGTAACCCAAGATTGCATTCAAGTATGTAACAAACTTGGTTTGTAGTTTAAGCTGTACACTTTTAAGTAACATTCATAAGGTTTAGAAAATCTTGATCACTCTCTAGAATAGCCCATTAAACATGGGTTGTGCTTGAATGCACTACATAATTGATATAACACAACCACTTTGCATATCAACCAAAGTTATAGGCTCTTTATTGCAGCAAGAGGTAATCACTCTTGGATCATGCTATCATTACATCATAACCTGTTAAAATTGAGTCAACCTAAATTTACCCAATGATGATTAACACCTAATTGTGATGACACTGATTTTTATATGAATTGTACTCATATGAGTGCCTCCAATTCTATCACAACATAGCCACATTAAACTTGGGTCACACATGAATGCATCATATATTTGTTATAGCACAACTGTGCCACATGACCAATAGAGTTATGGATCACATAATTATAGTCACAAGAATTTGTTCATCAGTTGTGCTCTTATGGTGATTCCATTACCGTTACAGCATAACCCTTTGGACTTATATTGCTCAAATCCTTACATTGCTTATTTTCTCTTTGGATGGATTGCTTCATGGATTTTTTGTGATTTATACAGCTTTTGTTTAGATAGTAAATGACATCGGATTCTTTCTGAAGTTGAAATGATTTATTAATTATGGTTTTATGATGATTTTGAGTTTTATTTAAAAGGGGTTAATATGTAGCATTTTTATGTGTAGGAAGAATAGACCGTGATGCAATGTTCGAGTATGGACGGTTTAGGAAAAATTAGATTGTTATCAGTGTCATAACCAGGTTGGAGAGTACCTTGAGCCAGTGTGAAACACTTCAAGGTGTTTTCGGTTGGAAGCAGAACTTAATTGTAGGAATTTCCAAATATCGGATAGAGGAAGCTCCTTTATTCTAAAGATAAAATCATAAATCTTCTTGTCCAATTGGACATCCAACCTGAGATCTTTAATATCCGATAAAGTTTGTACATTATAAAGATAAAATCATAAATCTGCTGGATCAATTTTAGATTTGATTTGAGGTAGTGAAGCTCCGATAAAGGAAATTCCTACGTTTTAAAGATAAAATCATAAATTTTATCGGTCCAATTTGAGATCTAATTTGAGGTCATGAAGCTCTGACAAAGAAAGTTCCTACATTCTAAAGATAAAATCATAAATCTGCTTGGTCCAATTTGAGGTCCAATTGTAAGGATTTTTCTTTTTAATTATACTTTTTGATATTTGGCTTGATACAAATTGTTACTTTAGAATTATGGTATTGCTTTAATTCTAATGTTTTCAACCCTCATTTTAGGGAAGAGCTCTGAAGATGGTTCCGTTAGATGGAGACTACACTTTTACACCATAGGTTCCGTCTAGAAACACCAAAAGCTTAGTTACTGTCATACTCAGGTATAGTAGAGTTTGAGGTGATTTAGACTTAGTATTTTATGCTAAAATGGATATGTTCTAGCCTATAGTTAATTGTTGTAGCATAACAAATAGGCTAAATAGTTGTTCATATACCATAGTTTCAAATTCTAAATTGCTATACCTTATTCTAGGAGAAAATCACAAGGGGAGTATATAGATAAGACACCATTGTTTCAAATTCAAAATTGTTGGCTCTTTCACAATTTTTTGATTCATTTATTTGATCTAAGACAACCTACTATATAGAAGATTCTCTCAAAATCACAGTAAAATCCTTTATTCTGGGATGACCAGGTTCAGAATCTTTCCCATCATAATAATGAACAAAAGCATCAATCATCAACCTGAAGTTTGCAAGAGTTTCATCAAATTCTACTTTTCCACTCTCTTTTCCATTTTGAATTTTATTCCCAATATCATCCATGAAGAAATTCCTCGACCTGTAGATCCTTTTGTTAGCCATAACTTTACCAGGTGTCGATGATAGCTTCAAGTTTTTGCCCAAGCAACAATTGACAAAATTCGGCCTTACCAGATAAAAATTTGGTAAGGCCGAATTTTGTCAATTGTTGCTTGGGTAAAAACTTGAAGCTATCATTGACACCTGGTAAAGTTATGGCTAACAAAAGGATCTACAGTCCGAGGAAGTTCAAGTTAATGACTGATGCTTTTGTTCATTGTTATGATGGGAAAGATTCTGAACAGTCATCCCAAAATAAAGGATTTTACTGTGATTTTGAGAGCATCTTCTATACAGCAGGCTGTCTTAGATAAAATAAATGAAGCAAACAATTTTGAATTGAAACAATGGTGTCTTATCTATAAAATCCCCCTAATATTTTCTCCTAGAATAAGGTATACCAATTTAGAATTTGAAATAATGGTATATGAACAACTATTTAGCCTATCTATTATGCTACAACAATTAACTACAGGTTAGAACATATCCATATTAGTATAACATAGCAAGTGCAATTCACTTCAAACTCTGTTGTGGTAGTTGCTTTGTAAGGAAGTTTGCACTCCATGAGCATTCTCTGTGCACATCAGTATGTCAGTTATTATCTCGATCTCCTTTGTGATCAAAAGAATAGTGAAGTTCATTGCATAACTCATGACCATTTTGCAGTGCTATGATCCAGTACTCTTCTACTTCTTACTCACTGTTTTTTGTGAGCAAAAGAATAGTGAAGTTCATTGCATAACTCATGACCATTTTTTAGTGCTATGATCCAATGCTCTTTTACTTCTTACTCACTGTGTTCTCAATCACCATGTGCAAATGACTTAGAGGACGGATCTTTGTCACCATTTGATAGTAACTTTCATTGTTTTTGGACTGCTTGTTATGATTCAATCATCGTTTGACAGTGTTCTTCCTTTCTCAGTCCTATAGGACAGAGGACAATTCATATTTTGCAACTCTCTAACAATAGTAAATAGATTCAGTAAAGATATTTTAAATTTTAGAAGTGGATTTTTTTTGAATTGCTAAAGCCTCTTTATCAATTTTATAACTTAAAATTATTTAAACTATTTGAATAGCTAAACTTCATATTATAAATCTTTAAAGTAAAATAGAATCAGGTACTAAAATGATTATAGAGAAGTTGAATGAAAATTAGTAAATTACTACTGATTTAGCTTTTCCTTTTGCGTGTTTACAGGGTTATTTCTTCTAGCATTTGTTAGGCTTATTTTGGATTCTATGAAAATAGCAAAGGCAGTTCCACATCCAGGTCTAAATAAGGTGATGACCCATCCTTCTATGATGAAGTTTGCAAGATACACCCATGAATAGATCTAAAATATCATATTTTTAAACCTTCATATATTTGAGATCGTTGCAGATTTGATTTGATTTTTGTACAACTGGACGGATCTAAAAAACTATTGCTTGAAAATGATGTAAATGAAAATGTTATTTGTTCAGAATAATCTAAGAGTAGTATTTTTCACTTGCACAATTTTTTTTTGTCTACCTTAAGATAGCCATTAAAATTATCATTTTGTTAATCATAATATTTCAATGTATATTTGTATTTTGTTAGATTGTATTGGATAGTTAATGGTTAAGTTTTAAAAATAAAAATAAATTCAGCATAATTGACTTTCCATGTACTTCTTTTCATCACTTGTAAATCTAATTTTTTGTTACTTTTTGTGATCATAAAAAAAAGAGATGATTTTAGTCTCTGTGAAATATTTTCATGCATGTTTGAGATCTCTACAAAGTGATGAAAAAGGCCTTAGGGTTTGGTAGTGTTTTGAGTATCCTTATTGTTTTGATGGTAATGTTGTCACTAAGTTCTCTCCTTGCCCAAATATAGTCACCTGAGAAACTGCCATGATGCTCTTCACTATAAATTACTTTGTTCTCTCTACCTTCTCACTACAGGTCTAATTCTTCAACTCTACCAACTGCCCTTCCATCTCAGTGTCTTTTCATGCTCTTGCATCTATTCTCTTATGAATTTATTCTTATAACTCTAAAAACTATCACTAGGTCTATTATGACTGTTAGGTCTTTGAGGGTATATGATTTTCTACTACAAACTCTTAGATTGTCATACTTTTGATGACAATTCTCCAAGGATGTTTGCTCACTGACTTAACTCTTTGTATATTCTCATTATGCATTGAAAATTCATGGTTTCTAGTTAACTATTTATTGGTGTAATCATTGCCATGTTTCTTGGGACTATCATCCCTATAGGATAGTTTCCATATATATCTGAATGTAATTTAAAAGGTGCCCATAAATATTGATAAGTTTCATAAGACTGTTGTGTCAAGGTAGTAGATGGTCATGACAAGTTTCATAAGACTGTTGTGACAAGTTTCATAATACCGCCATTCCACAAGAGCCAAGAAAACACAGTGTGGTGTAGTGGTAACATCCTGCATTACCGCAAAGTCCAAGCAATAAATGTGTGGTATGGTGGTAACTCAAATACTTCTCCCGCATCTACACAAGAGCCAAGAAGGAAAAGTCTGGTGTAGTGGTAACATCCCGCATGATCACGAAGGCCAAGCAATAACGGTGCGATGTAGTGGTAACATCCCACATTACCATGAAGGTTGAGCAATAATGGTATGGTGTAGCGGTAACATCCTGCATTTCCATGAAGACTGAGCAATAACAATGCGGTGTAGCAGTAACATCCCGCATTACCACGAAGGCCAAGCAATAATTGTGCGGTGTAGTGGTAACATCCCACATCACCGCAAGGATCATGTCAAAATGATGTAGTATCACAATTAAACTATAAAAAGAAATATCATATTTATTTGAGGCACTTTTTTGAAACAATTTGCTTGCCTTGTCTATATTGCTTCCAAATTTTCATGTATGTCTAGCAAGGCACTAGTAACTACAACATATGACAAAAAAATCCCTGTTGTAATGCTTTGATGGATGTCCCTTCGTTATTATTGGATATCTGATGTAGTGCACATTATTATAGTGTAAGCCTATTTTTTAGATTATTTCATTTAGCATCACCAACATTTTCCACAAGAACATTGTCCCTGTTTAAAATGATGGAAATGGTTCACATCTCTCAAAACAATTTCTCTTGCAACAATCTTGGAGATGAATTTAGATGTAGTGTGAAAATTAGAACATACTCAAAAGTTCTTAACAACTCTAATAGTTGTTGTTACCCGATTTTCACCTACGGGCTCAATCAGGCGGAGCAATCCATGTTTTCAAGTGTTCATGAAGGCCTAATGGAAGAAAATTTGCATCAAGGCTACATATTTTCTAACTTGTTTGCTTCTTGTGCAACTGCAAGGGAAAATTATGTTTTTAATTCGGCACATGGTTTTAATGTGGCTCCCATAAGGGTTGAGCCCAGCGTGCAGGTGTTTGGTTTTTGGGTGGGTCTTCATCTTGTGTTTTTTCCTTGTTTTCCCACTTTTATGTTTTGTTTGCTTTGTGCCCCTTTTCTTTTGTTCTGTTGGGGGCAGAACCAGAACCGAACTGAACTCTGGAACTTTTCTAAAGTTCCAGGTTCCGTTCCCATCCCGATCCCAGTTCTGTCGGGCTTGTTTTTGTCTTTCCTTTGTTCTTTATTTTTTGGTCATGGGGTGTTTTCTCCCCTTCTTTTTTCTTCCTTTTTCGTCGTCTTTGTATGTTGTCGGAGTCGGGGTCGGGATGGAATCCGAGCTTGAAATTTGATGAAATTTTCAGTGTCGGATTTGTTTTTGCCCCCACCCCCATTGTGTTTCGCTCAGGATCAGTTTTGGTTCCGATCCTACCTTGCCTTCCTTTTTGTTTGGGAGTTTCCTTTATTTTGGCAGACCCGGGACTCGGACCAAAACCGAGCGATGGAACTTTTCCGAAGTTCCAGTTCCAGTTTTTGTTCTCATCCCGGCCCCAGTTTCTCTCATTCTTCTTTCTTTGTTCTTTTCATGGCCGGTGATGGAGGGATGTCTTCTCCTCTTTGATCTTCCTTGTGTTTTTCTTTCTTCCTTCTTACTTTGTATGTTGTTGGGGGCGAGATCGAAACAGAGTCCGAACTTGAAACTTCGGAAAAGTTTCATGTCTGCATTTGGTTCTGGGTCCGGTTCCGCCTGCTCTTTGGTTTTTCCCCTATTCTGACTCTGGTCCCATTTTGGTTTTCATCCCAACTCCAACTCAACCAAAGGGTTCGAGCTTAGGAAGCAACGAAGGTGGTCTCGTTGAGAGAGTTGCCTTCGGCATGAAGTTTGGCCGAATGAGGAAGGTCTTGCCAATAGAGGGGTGCCTTCAGTATAATATTTTAAGTTTGGCGTGAGGTCTCCCCAACCCGATGGTGTCTTTCCAAAGGATGATGGGCTCGATGAAAGCTCTTGCCGAAAATGGAGAGTCTTGCTGATAGCGATCAACTTGCCATGGAAAAGGATATCGGTAGGACTCTTAGCGTTCGCTATGACCTCCCGTCGACTGAAGATTTCTAGCTGACCCAATGTGTCTCTGATGATAGTTTGGGCGATGATGAGGGCGAAATCGGTATGACTTTTGCATTCGATATAGGGTCTTGTCGACTGTCGCATGTCCTACCAATAGCTGCTACGAGGTGTACTCGCATCGGGGAGACACGGTTAGTGTCTCACTGACATGCAATTTTGATGAAGCGATCTTTGGACCGTCTGGGAATCTACATGGCATGAGTTCAACCAATCAAAAGGCACTAGGGAAAATCAAGGGTAGTTTGACTGATTGACTTCCCCTGTAAAGAAATATCAGCGGAATGTGTGCAGCATGGATCGACTCGGTGAAGCAACGGCGCTTGAATCTGACAGGTAAATCTGATGCTGCTTCTATAAGGGGGCCAACTTGTGAAAAGATCTAGAGCAGGAGGAGAGCCAAAGGGGAAGAGGCCGCGAGTCACAATAACAGCTAGGAGGTCGGCTAGCAAAAGTGGGTCGACATTAATGACCATGCCGCAAAGCATTCAAAGCGGCTCTGATGAAGTCTTGAGGGTGGACATGAGGGCTGTGAGTTAATGCGATCGTTGTAAAAGTTCTGAAGGCCATGCCTGGGAGCAAGCTTTCACCAACATGATCAAGGTATGCGCATTTAATGCCTCATTAACTTCATTCCTAAACACTTCTAGGGCCAACGTGTCCAGGCACCGACTCATTTTTGAAAACCCTGAGACGGGGGCTGACACCTTTTTGGTTTTGTTGTATATATGGCATTTTTGCCTCTTTGTAAAGGAGTTCTTAGTGGAGAGACTACCCAAGAAAGCATTATCTAGACTATGTAACTCATTTTTTGTATGAATACTACAGGTTTGTAATACAGAGACTCCTTATTTTCTCAATAGAAAGTCATTTCCTTCACCAATTCTCTTTGTTGTTTAATATTGTTTGTGAGTTGCATGATAAAATTCTGTGTAATCCTCCATTTTATCAAATTCCTTCAGTACTGCATGCAAAGAATATCATGTCATAGTGCAGGTTTATGTTAGTGATCTCTTTCTATTACGTTTATATCTGTGAAAACATCCTTGTTTTCCTTGTGTTAAGCACTAGAACAGTCGGAACCTTACATAGACTCGCTTTTATAAGCATAAATCTCGGTGTTGTGAGATTGTTTAGCTCTATTGATATTTTCTATGAAATTTCTACAGTATTGTCATATTTTATCTTTGGTGTATCACCTGTTAGTGATAGGTTTTAAATTTCAAGTATATCCTTCTTACTCTTTTCCTCATCATTCTTTAGTTTTTCTCAAGTTATCTTAAGGGGAACCAACCCATAATCTGGAGGTCCACTTCATTCCCAGGTCACCCACAACCTTGAAGTGTTCCCATGTGTCAATAGGTTGCTACAATTAATAGCTTAGCAGGGGTGCAACTTTATTTTGACAACAGTTTTTGGCACGCCCGGTGGGACCAAGAACTGACTGTGTCAGTTCCTTTTATACCATGTATTACTGTTGTTGGTGTGTACAGCAGTACTTTCTGCCTTTGGTGGCAATTTTTTAACATACCTGGCAACTCCAAGCCCAAAGTAACTGGTTTCAGCAGTCTAAGTGCGGGTTAAACGGTAGTATGTATTACCATTCACCATTTCATGAAGGTATTGTGCCTGCATCTATTTATCAATCATACCCTATTGAGGATACCGTTAGTTTTACTCAAAATAACTATGTAGCAGCGGGTTACCAGTAAGCTAAATTGGCCTACCACCCACCAACCCTTGCACAAGTTATGCAGTGGCATGCTTATGCTCATCAACAACCCCAGGAGGGTTATTTTATCTCCAATCAGCAAAGTTATTCTTCATATGAGCCTCAAAATTTGGATATAATGAGTATAGGGAATATGTCTTTATATTTCCAAAAGCAGTTTGAAGAAATTGAAAATCAACAAGAGGTCAATAGGCAGCAGGAGGAGCTTGCTTATCAAGCTTATATTCATCAGCAGAAATACGATCAACAACAAGAAGAGATGGCCTATCAGACCTACCTTCATGAGCAAGAACTACTGACGCAGAGGAAACAATTTGGGGAAAAGCTCAAAAGGGAGTTAACAGTAAAAGAGGAGCAAATGAAGCTTTTGCTTGCTCAAACACAGAGGCATGAGGTCCAAGTAGCTCCTTATATTCCACATCATCCTATTCAGGAGGAGGTTCGTAGCTTTAAATTTCCAAGTTTCAAGCAAAATGAGTCTCTTACCCCCTTTGAAATCAAGGTTCCAAGTTTTAGAGATGTTTTACCAATACAAGAGCCTATGCTGGTACAACTTGAATTTTTCCAGCCACATGAAGTGCCTATTCTCCTTCGAGAAATTCAAGAGATTCCTCAAGTTCCCTCTATTTCAATAGCTCAATCCCTACAGGAGCCCATGAACTCTCATTTCCAGTCATATCAAGAGCCTGAACCAAGTAATCAAATTACTGAACAGCCTTGGCAGCCTTCTTGGACCAAGCATCATGACTTCAAAATGCCAAGTCTAGTTCAAGAGGCTCCCATTCCAATTAGAGATCCTTTTCTATTGCAAAGTCAAGTACATGTAGCAAATCAAGCTATGAATCTTCATGAATAGTCACCTATTCTTATTCAAGAGGGACAACTTATGCATGCATGTCCTGATACCATTTGCAAAATAGACTTGCAGTAGGAGGTGAACGAACATGATCGATCAGGACAGCGGGTTGAGGAGCTTGAAAAAGGTATAAAAGGCGATGATTTCATGTTCTTATCTGATGAACTACCTTCCTTTATTGAGCAGGAAGATGACAAACAATGTGATGAGTTGTTGGTTGAGTTGGAAGTTGCTCATCTAATTCCAGAAAGTAATGTAAATAATGATTGTGAAGAAGCCATATTTTGGAATGATCTTGAGTCCTTTGTCTTAAACTTAGATGACAAATGAGATCAAGTTGAACATGTTTTAAACAAGGAAATAGAGGTTGACTCTCAGGATTTAGCTAATTTTTTTGAAGAATTACCTGAATTTGTTGATGAGGATAAAGAAAACACATGCTTACTAACATCAGTTACTACCCTTGAGCAGCAGGGTGATAAGACTCATATGGAACCAATTCACAATTATGAATCAGATGAGAATATTTTCCTAAATATTATAGAGGATTTTCGCTCTAACATTGATGAAAGTTTGATGCCATGGGAACCGATGGTATATGATTAGCCTTTTTGGGTAAAAGAAGTAATCATTCCTTCATAACTTGATGACAGATCACCATCTCTTTCAGATCAGATTAAAATTGAGGCAACAAGAAGGAAAAAGGGAAATCTTACACTGCATGCAGTGGAGCAGTCTAATCGGAAAGATGGAGTTCCAATAACTTATAAATGTGATGGCAGCAGTGAGAGGCCAAGTTTTATGCTCTATAAAGGGTCTCTGATCAAATATTTGTCCAAGGAGGGGTCTACAGAATTACAACAATTCATGGTTCTGCCAAGGCATGTGATTGCAACGTGCCAAGAGCAACAACAAGTTAATTTCAGCTATATGCCTCAAAACAACATCTTTGATGGACAATCAAACGAGGGGGGGATACCTTTTGAGATGTTTCAGACTTTTCTGCAACAGTTGATCAAATGTTTGTCATTTACATATCTCTTTTTGATGGATCTTAAGGATTTAAAGCATCCTCTGTTGTTAAGAAAGGGCAACTACTTCTCACAACCAGTGAATGGTCATGTCTGAGCACTAACTCTGTTGGTTAGTGTAGGGTAGGGTAGAGTTTCATTTATGCTTACAATAAGTTCCCACTGGCACGTTTCATTTTTAGTTGTCATGTTTTTCAATAAGTGTAGTTGCTGCACCTGGTTTTTTATTTTTTGTCTTCAATAGAATTGTAGTAGTTTCTTTCAGTTTGTGTGGTTTGTGCTGAGTTACAAGGTTTCCAGAGTTTTAAGAGAAGAACCATGACTCCATGCCCAATGGATAGGCCTAGGCTACTGGTCTGCATGTTTAGCAGGCAAACATCCAGCTGAGGTCGCCAGAAATGTTACCCGATTTTCACCTACGGGCTCAATCAGGCGGAGCAATCCATGTTTTCAAGTGTTCATGAAGGCCTAATGGAAGAACATTTGCATCAAGGTTACATATTTTCTAACTTGTTTGCTTCTTGTGCAGCTGTAGGGGAAAATTATGTTTTTAATTCGGCACGTGGTTTTAATGTGACTCCCATAAGGGTTGAGCCCAGCATGCAGGTGTTTGGTTTTTGGGTGGGTCTTCATCTTGTGTTTTTTCCTTGGTTTCCCCCTTTTCTATTTTGTTCTGTCGGGGGCAGAACCAGAACCGAACTGAACTCTGGAACTTTTCTAAAGTTCCAGGTTCCATTCCCATCCCGGTCCCGGTTTCACCAGGCTTGTTTTTGTCTTTCCTTTGTTCTTTGTTTTTTGGTCGTGGGGTGTTTTCTCCCCTTCTTTTTTCTTCCTTTTTCGTCATCTTTGTATGTTGTCGGAGTCGAGGTCGGGATGGAATCCGAGCTTGAAACTTGATGAAATTTTTAGTGTCAGATTTGTTTTCACCCCCGCCCCTGCTGTGTTTTGCCTGGGATCAGTTTTGGTTCTGATCCCGCCTTTCCTTCCTTTTTGTTTGGGAGTTTCCTTTATTTTGGTGGACTTGGGACGCAGACCAAAACCAAGCGATGGAACTTTTCTAAAGTTCCAGTTCCAGTTTCTGTTTCGGTCCCCACCCCGGTTCCACCCGTTCTTCTTTCTTTGTTCTTTTCGTGGCCAGTGATTGAGGGATGTCTTCTCCTCTTTGATCTTCCTTGTGTTTTTCTTTCTTCCTTCTTGCTTTGTATGTTGTCAGGGGTGGGATCGGAACAGAGTCCGAACTTGAAACTTCGGAAAAGTTTCATGTCCGGATTTGGTTCCGGGTCCAGTTCCGCCTGCTCTTTGGTTTTGCCCCCATTCTGACTCCGGTCTCGTTTTGGTTTTCATCCCAACTCTAACTCTGCTGAAGGGTTCGAGCTCAAGAAGCAACAAAGGTGGTCTCATCAAGAGAGTTGCCTTCGGCATGAAGTCTGGCCGAATAAGGAAGGTCCTGCCGACAGCAGGGTGCCTTCGATATAATATTTTGAGTTCGGCGTGAGGTATCCCTGACCCGATGGTGTCTCGCCGAAGGATGATGGGCTCGATGAAAGCTCTTTCCAACAATGGAGAGTCTTGCCGATAGCGATCAACTTGCCATGGAAAAGGATATCGGTAGGACTCTTAGCGTTCGCTATGACCTCTTGTCGACTGAAGATCTCTAGCTGACCTGATGTGTCTCTGACAATAGTCTGGGTGATGATGAGGGAGAAATCGGTATGAGTTTTGCATTCGATATAGGCTCTTGTCGATTGTCTCGTGTCCTATCAATAGCTGCTACGAGGTGTACTTGTATCAAGGAGACACAACTAGTGTCTCACCGACATGCGATTCTGATGAAGTGATCTTTGGACCGTCTGGGAATCTACATGGCATGAGTTCAACCAATCAGAAGGTGCTAGGGAAAATCATGGGTAGTTTGACAGATTGACTTCCCCTGTAAAGAAAGATCAGTGGAATGTGTGCGGCATGGATTGACTCGGTGAAGCAACGACGCTTGAATCTGACAAGTAAATCTAATGCTACTTCTCGAAGGGGGCCAACTTGCGAAAAGATCTAGAGCAGGAGGAGAGCCGAAGGGGAAGAGGCCGCGAGTCACAATAACAGCTGGGAGGTCAGCTGGCAAAAGTGGGTCGACATTAATGACCATGCCACAGAGCATTCAAAGTGGCTCTGACGAAGTCTTGAGGGTGGACACGAGGGTTGTGAGTTAATGCGATTGTTGTAAAAGATCTGAGGGCCATGCCCAGGAGCGAGCTTTCACCAACATGAGCAGGGTATGTGCATTTAATGCCTCATTAACTTCATTCCTAAACACTTCTAGGGCCGACGTGTCCAGGCATCGACTCATTTTTTAAAACCCTAAGGCAGGGGCCAACACTTTTTTGGTTTTGTTGTATATATGGAATTTTTGCCTCTTTGTAAAGGAGTTCTTAGTGGAGAGACTGCCCAAGAAAGCATTATCTAGACTCTGTAACTCATTTTTTGTATGAATACTACAGGTTTGTAATACAAAGACTCCTTATTTTCTCAATAGAAAGTCATTTCCTTCACCAATTCTCTTTGTTGTTTAATATTGTTTGTGAGTTGCATAATAAAATTTTGTGTAATCCTCCATTTTATCAAATTCCTTCATTATTGCATGCAAAGAATATTATGTCATAGTGCAGGTTTATGTTAGTGATCTCTTTCTATTGCATTTATATCTATGAAAATATCCTTGTTTTCCTTGTGTTAAGCACTAGAACAGTCAGAACCTTTCATAGACTCGCTTTTATAAGCATAAATCTCGGTGTTGTGAGATTGTTTAGCTCTATTGAGATTTTTTGTGAAGTTTCTATAGTATTGTCATATTTTATCTTTGGTGTATCACATGTTAGTGATAGGTTTTAAATTTCAAGTATATCCTTCTTACTCTTTTCCTCGTCATTCTTTAGATTTTCTCAAGTTATCTTAAGGGGAACCAGCCCATAATCTAGAGGTCCACTTCATTCCCAGGTCACCCACAACCTTGAAGTGTTCCCATGTGTCAATAGGTTGCTACAATTAATAGCTTAGCAAGGGTGCAACTTTATTTGACAACCGTTGTACCAGGGGCCATGTTTAACAAACCAAATGTGATTGCTAACTTTTCACTATGGTGGCAGATAAATTATTTTTTTTCTTCTATTCCACAACATTGAGTAAAAGTCTTGAATCTGGAAATACCTTGATGCCTTCATTTTCCAAGCCAATTTCTCCAATTTTGCATAGATCTCCCATGTTTTTGGATGTGATTTGTTTCCTACACAAAAAAGCATGTACCATTTTATGCCCTTCAATCCAATTACATGCAAGTATCTTTTTAATTCCTCTATCTTTCATCAATCTCCTTACTATTTGAACCTCACCACACCTGCCCACTTCTGCATAGATGTTTTCGAAAAGAACATAAGTTGCAACATTTTTAGGATCCAGCTAAAAAAGCACTGTTGCTAGAATACTCAACCTATATTCATATATGATCCATAGGAACCAAAGGTTTAACTAGCATCTTAGTAATAATGTTTAGGGTGTCCTCAAGATAGCCAACACAGGCACAAAGGTCAACCATGCACACCTAATGATCAACTATATATGTAATACAATAAGGGTTACTATTGTGTGAAGTATGCACAACCCTCATCTACTAAACCTGCATGACTGCATGTATTAAAAACACAAGCAAAGCTTACAATGTCGGTGTTCTAAAGTGCTTCATTAATTCAAAGGTTTTGAGAGCTTTCTTGCAAAATCCATTTTGTGCACATTCTGTAATCATATCATTTCATTCCATGAGATGACATCTCTTTGAGGCATTATATCAAACAATTCATTTTGTACTACATTTTGGTGTCAAATCTTTAGTAATTATGGTTAGTTTCATTACATTCAAATTCTGAATTCTGGGAAATTATATACAGTAAATAGATTGATGGTTGTTTGGATAGTGAAATTAGCTCTCTTAAAAATTAATTGAAATATATAGAAGGATTATTTTAATTAAAGAGTATTTTGTGGTTATTTTTGTAACAATGATTTTACAGTGCAACTAGCTTGCTATTTTCATTCAAGATACAATTCATCAAACTAAATCACATACCAAGAAGATGGTACTCTACTTCAAACCCTCAACCTCACTTTATTTTGCTTACATGGGGATATTAAGGAAGTTGGTAAAAAATTAATATATATCATTTTTTTTTTGTGAAGGAGAATCTTGTGAGATTCAATATGGTAGTGGATCAATATCCAGTTTCTTAAGTAAAGATGATGTCACAGTTGGGAAACTTGTTGTGAAACATCAGGTTAGTAATTTTTGGATGTTAAGGCTTCCCAATTGAATACCAAAGATTTTTTCTCATCAACTTAATTTGGAATTTATGTATAAATGGATTCTTCCATGGTGCAGGTCTTTACTTAGACAACACATAAACTAGGGTTGAAATTTTTGTTGTCTAATTAATTCTGATGGCATTCTTGGGCTTGGTTTCTAGGAAATTTCTATTGATAACGTTGTTCCAGTCTAGTTAGTGTTGATAGACTTCATTCTATAATGTCAACTTCATTCTATAATCTGAGCATATCACCTTTCTTAAACTTTAAACAAGGTTCTGAAATAAAGGGTTCAATATGCATATTTCAGGCCTATGTTGAACACTCTATTTAAGGCATTTGTTGACAAGGCTATAGTTTTTAATTGATTTATCTTTCTGTTGTGTTTGGACTTTTGTAAACTTGCAATATGCAATGCACTTTTATTCTTTCTGAATTGAGACTAATAGTAATTCTGTTGGTTTTATTGAGGCATAACTTCATTCATGGCGGAAAAGGTAGCACCTTGTTGCTCATATCAGATGGCACGTTGCATATAAAGGAGGAAAGATTCTAGCTGGGTTATTGTTGACTGCATTGAAGGAGAGAGCTTCATATATGGGACACGATCAATACTCTCCTTCTTAGATTCTACACGTTACAACTTGCTCCAAGAAGATTGCATAGGTCATTGTAGAATTTTTAAGAGATGAAAGGGGCATGTTCTCACATTGAAGGGCTTCAAGCATGTGTTTCCATCATTGCAAAATATTTTTGGAGAATTTTCTTTCTTGCAGTAATTTTTGTGCAATATTGTAACTCAGATTTTCAGTCTTGTGACTTAAAATAACAATTGTAATACTCTATTTCTAAGCTATAATTAGAAAACATTTCTTTTATTAATAAAGTTCACTGATTTTTCCTTCTCAATGGTTGTCTTATTGTGTGCAATTGATGATTGATGTGTATTTATGTGTTTTATGCTTAAATCCTCCAATATCAATCAATTAAAATGACTAACTATACTACTAATTGACATCAATTAATAATTAAATTAATTAAATTGATTAAATATACTACCAATTGATAGAAATCAGTGAACAGTGAATACAAACGACTAAATAAGTGACCAGTTAACAACAATCAATGACTAAATATATTAGTGAATAAAAAAAATGACTAAATAAGTGACCATATTACAACAATCAATGACTAAATCAACAACTAAATAAGTGACCAGATTACAACAATTAATAACTAAATAAATGACTAGTTAAATATATCAATGAATAAAAAATGACTAAATAAGTGACCAAATTACAACAATTAATGACTAAATCAATGACTAAATATAACAGTGGAAAAAAGTGACTAAATAAGTGACCAGATCACAATAATGCATGACTTGATCAATGACTAAATATACTTTCAAATCCATTAATCAAAACAACCAATAAATGACTAAAAATGGTTTAGTCATCAATCTGGTTGTGTTATGTATGACTGGCAATAAACTACTAGTGGTCACGTGACCAACTATAGTCATTTATAAGCAATTTTTAGTAGTTTTTTTAGTAGTTTATTGTTGTTTTTGTACTAGTGCATGGAACATAAGGGGGTTAAATCATGCTCATAAACATGACCTCCTGTCCAATATAATTTGGGATCATAAACCATATATTTTCTTATTCAAGAAACTAAGATGCAAAAAGATAAGGTGGAAAAGATTAAAAAACATCTCTTCAAAGATTATGGTTTTCATTAAAGCAGTTCTGATGGAGCTTCGGGTGGGATTGCTACTTTCTAGAATCCCAAGATTGTTAAAGGAGTTGCTCTGATTGAAGACTACAATCACTTAGCTACTCAATTTTATCATTTAAGGGATTGCACTTCTTGGATTATTTCAAATGTATATGTCCCTAATATCAAAAATGTGAGGAAAAGGTTGTGGAATAAAATATGTATCTTGAAAAAAAAATTCCAAGAGATTTCTTGGTTGGTAATGGGGGATTTTAATATCCCTCTCAATGAGGATAATAAATTAGAAGGATCTCAAATTCCTTTGGGTGGTAGATTGGACCTAATGTAGTTTATTCATGATCAAGATCTCTTTGACTTAAATTTACAAGGTGTCTCTTACACATGGTCTAATTGTTGTGTGGGTGTAGACCTCATCCAAGTTAAGTTGGATCATTCTCTTATATTTATGGGTTGGTTTTCAAATTACTCTTTCTCTCTCTAAGCTCTAACTCATATTGGTTCATACCACTTCTCAATCTCTTTCTCAATTGAAAGGTTGGGTAGAAAGAAATGGTTTCCCTTTAGATTCAAGAAAATGTGGATAAGGCATCCAAACCATAAGGATAGAATAAAAGAGTGGTGGAAGATTAGAATTAAGGGATCTTCTATGTTCAACATGGCTAAGAAATTGTCCTATGACAAATATAAGGTGCAAAAATAGAATAAAGATTCTTTTGGTCAAATTTTTAAAATAAAGGAAACCATTAAGAAAATTTTGGATGAAGTTAAACAAGAAATACATGTCAAAGGTATGGATTCAATGCTTTAGCTCCAAGAAAATATTTTTTTAGCATGTCTTCATGATATTATTTCTAAAGAAGAAGAATTTTGGAAACAAAGATCTAGGGTGATTTAGCTCAAAAGTGAAGATCGAAATACTAAGTTTTTCCATATTTCCTCTCTCAAGTATTGGGTGACTAATAGAATTAAATATATTTAGATCAGTGATTTTGTTCTAGAGGAGGAAGAGTAAATCCATCAGGCTGCAACGAAGTTCTTTTATAATCTCCTATTTGATTACTTTGAGCAAGACCAACAGTGTGAAGATCAAATTTTGGGATTTATTCCTAAAATTATTTTGGAGGAAAGTAACAAAAAGCTAATATGTATTCCATCTAAGGAGGAGATAATATTGATGATCTCTCTTTTGAGGTAATAAAGCACATAGTTCATGGCTTCCCTCTCTTCTTCTTTCAACATTTTTGGGATATAGTGGTGAATGACGTTGTGGCTACTTCGAAGGAGTTTTTTGGGAGTAGAAAATAACTGAAAGAGTTAAAATCTACTTTTATTTTCCTTTTTCCAAAGTTTCCAATCACGCTAAATACATTGGGGATTTCCAGCCCATCAACTTGTGCAATTCAATCTATAAGATAATTTCTAAGGTTTTGGAGGTGAGATTGCAATCTATCCTTCCTAATTTAATTTCCATTCAACAAAATGGTATTGTCCAAGGCAGACAGATTTTGGATTGTATTACTTTGGTGCATGAAAATATTCACTCTCTTTATGTGAATAAGAAGGTTGGGTTCTTCCTCAAGCTTGACTTAGTTAAATCCTATGATTAGGTAAAATGGTTATTTTTAACTAGAATATTGACTAGTTTTAACTTTGAGAGAATTTATAAAACTCATCTCCTCTCCTAAGTTTTTAGTAATTATAAATGGTTCCCATTCAAGAATCTTTAAAATTTATAGATGGGTTAGACAAGGGGATCCGATCTCCTTGTTTCTCTTCATCATAATGGTAGAATCTTTGGTTAGATCTATTCAAGGATTTTTTAATGTTGGTTCTCTTAAGGATATCCATCTGTCCTCTAGAGGGCCTCCTTGCTCCCATCAAAATTTTCATGATGACACTATCATCATGGGGGAAGCTTCTAGAATCCAGAATGATCGAGTCTATTTTTCTTAATTATGAAAGGGCTTCGGGTCAATAAATCAACCTCCCTAAAAGAACTACTTTCTTCATGAACATGCCTTTGCAAAGATAGTTGAAGATTGCTAGAATTCTCTAATGTAATATGGGAAACTTTCCTTCAACTTATTTAGGTCTACCTCTTTGTAATAACAAGGTTCCAAATTCTTCCGGCTAGGGATGTTGGATAGATTTCAATCTAAACTTGCTAGTTGGAAAGGTGTTTTGCCTAGTCAAGCAAGTAAGGTCAAACTTATCAAAGCTACCCTTCAAAATTTGTTGGTCTATGCCATGAGCTTGTATAAAGTCCCTAGCAAGTATACAAAAAAAGATTGAGAAAATATAAAAATGATTCTTCTAGACTGGAACTAAGGAAAGGAAGAGAATCCCTTTGTTGGCTTGGGATCAAATTTGTAGGCTCAAGAAGATGGGTGGTCTCAACATCAAGAAAATAAAGGAATTGAATCTTGCTTTGCTAGCTAAAACACCTAGAGACTAATGTTTGAATAGAATGAATGGACAAGTGTCATGAAGAATAAATATTTTTCATCCTATAGTAATTTTTGAGAGGTTTTGAAAACTGAGGGTCTCCCTATGGGCACATGGTTTTGGAAGAATATCCTAAAAAAAGGTTTATCATAGATAAATGTTCTAGATGGAAATTTGGGAAAGGTAAGATAATTAAATTTTGGGATGATTTTTGGTGCAACAATCTTCCTCGCAATGCTCGTTATTGGGCTTAGCCTTTTGAAAATTGATGTATTATAAACTTTGACATTTTTTTGGTCAACCATCTTCATGAAGGGGTTTGAAATAACTTCATTGTTTTTTATTCGAGTTTGGTTTAGTTTCAATACCTCCTTTCCTTTATTCATATTCCTTTAAATCTAGTTGATGAAAGTATGATTTTCCATCCTTCTCTAAATTGTTTTTACTTTGTTTCTTTAGGATTTGGGTTGTGATTGGGTAGGGTACATTGTACCTTTCACCAATCGGCATTCCTGGTAGGGTTCATTTCAAACCCCCACGGGCCCCATGCACTCCTCAATGACTTCAAAACTCATCTGACGACATTCAAGTTGGTTGGTGACAATTTCATGCTGCTTGATAGTCATAAACACAAGTCAGTGGTGAAATCAAAACTACCCTCCAACAAAATCTAGTACCATATTAAGAAAAACCAACACTACCAAACCACCCAAAAAGAATATCCTGGGGCATATTGGAATATACTAGTGTCCATGAGTTTTTGGAGGCAACCTATTTTTTATTTGACGATTAGGAAATTCCCAAAATATTTTTTTATGTTAGCAAGACATCAACACTGTATAGAAAAATTTCAACTCCCTTCCTTGCCCCCTTTAGCCCTAAAGGAGCTATTTTTTTCTTTTGTCCATAACTTGGGCATATGGTATTGAAATCAAGAAAATGAGATATCATCGATGTTGCAAGTATATGCAGTTGGTGTTGTCATTGATGTCAACAAGCTTTGGTGTTATCATTGGTGTCAAATATATGACTAGGAGATTATTGCGAAAGCGTGAGCAGTTGGTATTGAGTTGATGTTGTCTTTGATGATGTTTTGATTAGTTGCATATGTTGTCATTAGTAAGCTGCTAGTGTTAACCTCTAGTGTTGCTTTGATAAGCTTCTACCTATGGATGTGTGGTTGAGTTTCTATATTTTAGTTGGCTTGGTGGTGATGAGGAAGTGTTGAATATGTTGAGGATGTGTCTTTGGTGCTTGGTTTCCAAGTGCTTTTGAGAGATTTTTAATAAAAGAGGGAAACAGTGTGTTGCAGTGGTGTTCGATGTTATAGAGTAGCATTTTGGTCTTACTTTGCATTTCTTCTAGGTTGAAGATCTTTTTGTGTATTTTGGATATGTTGATTAGAGATTTTCAAAGGTATTGTATCCAAAATTTGGTGTGTTGGATCATTACGCTAAGGAAGGTGTGTTCACCAGTGTGTGAACTATGTATTGCAGGAGTGTGTGGGAGAAATGGTTTTTTTCCACATTTCTCCATAGATTGGTTTTAGGTCTTGTGGATCTAGAAGGGTTTTGATAATGTGTGTATCTTTCTTCAATTGAATTTTTTTGAGGTTTGGTGCTTTGGAAGGCGATTTCTTGAGTTGCAGTGTATGATAAAATTATCTGAGTGTACCGGGTGTGTACATTCTTTAGGTGAAAGTTGTTGCGAAGGAATTTGTTGGTAGGGTGTTTTTGGAATATTCTAGATCATGTTCAAGTGTGGTGTGTGGTTTGTGAGTCATCTTTGGTTTTGAGGAAGCATGTACTTAAATGTTAACGATGTTTACACAGGTTTTGGCCGACCTTGGGTGTTTACACTAATTGCATAGTTGCTTCAGTGTTTGTGGAAGCATAGTGTGGTGTGTATTAATGGATTGAGGTCCTAGCTAAGTTGAGTTATGATCCACCTTCATTCCTTTCCATTGTGGGAATGTTCTGGTGCTGACCTAATTTGAATTTGCACAATTGCGGTGCATAGATAACCTTGGAGAATGTTTTCAAGTTTGAAGATGGTATAAATATGTGTTGAGTTGTTGAGGGATGATAAGATAGAGGTGTGTGATGAAAATGATGTGATTACAGAGTTGTGAGGTGTGTATTTGTGTAGGGTAGTGTGAGCTTTCATGCATGTTAGATTAATGGATGCAGTGAGAAAAAGGTGTCTACAATCTTCAATAAGACTACGAAGGTGTTAGTGATGTTATGGTGGACTTTTTTGTTGCATTGAGATGGATTTCTCATTCTAACACTCTTCTCTATCTTCTTTTCTATTCTAGCAGTGAGCCTTTCTTTATTTTGGGCAATGAGCCCTCCGACATTGAGCCCTTTGTAATCAGTATTGATACTACTTTATATTGTGAGCTAATCCTCGCCATGGTTTTTCCCTTCTTTGGTTTTCCACGTAAATCTAGTTTTTCATTATGCATGGTGTTTCTTTGGTTCTATTTCTATTATCTGCTTTCATGATAAATCATCCTAACAAATTAAGGGTTAATTGAATTAATGTGGCTCTAAATTTTTTTGAGGATTTTAAAGTTTTAAGGTACAACTATTTCACCCCCCCTCTCAGTTTTCATGTGCATTCAACAATTGGAAAGATGGTTCTCTCTACTTTCCAATGGTGTAATTCTTGTTATCAAATTTTGTTGGAGGTTCCTATTATTCTCAATCAAATGCATATATCCATTTTGCACTTTCGAGCTCATGAATTTTTTCCTATATCTCCAATATTTATGATTCTCGCAACATTGGAAAGGTATTTTAGATCTCTTCAAATCCATTCATGCACTTTTTCTAGAATCTTCCCAAGGTACATTTTATTTATTTATTTGTGATTTCATATTTTTGTCAATTACTTGGATGCATTGGCACCTAGAAAGGATTTTTTTGTGTTGGATGACTTTATTTGATCTACTTTACATGTACTAAGGTTATTAGTCTCTGATTATATCATTTGAGGAAGTATAATGGGTTTTTATGTTCATCCTATTGTGGTCATCCTAGCAAAGGATAACTATGAGTCTTGGTGAAACGACACCCTGACACATCTCGGGTGGCTTGATCTTTTGCTTTATCTTTATGGAATCATATCTAAACTAGACATACCATGGAGTTTATCAGCATGGGATATTATCAATGATCATGTAGTAGGGGTTATGTGTTCTAGTGTTGATCTTGACACTATGTGTGTTGTATCAGCATTGATTGTCCCCACACACTTTAGACTCAAATTTGGGAGATTCATGGAGGCCCTCATATATCTCCATACCTAGAGGATCCTACTATAGATTGTCTCATCCCTCTTGCAGATGCATATTACATAACCTTTGATGATGATACTTTAGAGGAGCTTGATTATATCACAAGTCTTGCATGTTTTGATGGTACAAAGACTTGTCTTCATGTTCCCACTCTTCATATCGAGACTACATCATCATCTTATGTTGTTCCTAATCAGTTTGAAATCACCACATCTTTGGCCTTATTGTTCAGTGCAACAAGACATACATCTTCTAGACATACCTACTTGGGATTTAGGTCTTGTAGACATATCATCCTTGTTTGTAGAGTTCTATATTGTAGATCTAGAGGATTGCATTGAGGATATGCATCTCAGCTTTATTGAAAGCCACACTACTGTTGTTAGCCCACCATCATCTTCATTTTCTTTAGATCTTATTCTACATCAATCTTCAAAGGTTTCTAGATTGGCATCATCTCTTTCTGACATGTGGAAACATGAGCACTTTTCAGAGGCACACATCATTTGGATTTAGATTCCTAATTCACCCATATTTTGGATTGGCTTCTCCAATCACCAGTGGATTTGTTTCTTTCTAAGGGGAGAAATTTTGTTTTTAGGTAGTGGATAATATTATGTCTTCATGTTTTCATCATTGGCACATGACTTACCTCTTTATGGGGGCATTCATATCCTCATTTTCTCTCTCCTATTGGGGGTACATATATTGTACTTTTGTGATGGAAGTAATCCTCAGGGGGTCACATTGATTCCTCCTATCCTTCTTTCACTAGTGCAGTTATTTCATTTTTTCTTTTGGAGAGGAGTTTTTCCCATTTGGTTTTCTTATTTTCTCAAGTTATTCAAGATTTCATTTATTTGTACATGGGTACCTCATTAGAACTTGTATCTGGGACCTATCCATGCATCCATAATTGCATTCTTCATCAAGGTTTTTTAGCTTCTCCTTAAGTTGATATTAAGGGGGTGTTGGAGTAATTAGGATATCACTAAGTGAGTTAATTAATTGATTAAGTCCCTTATTACTTTATTCACTTAAGCTAAACTTATGAGTTTTTTTATTAATTAGACTGGGCTAACTATAGGTCAAGTTGGCTCATTGCATGAGATTAACCTACAGTTGTCACAATATAATACAATCCTCATCTAAGGTTTTTTTTTATGTTTTTATAAGTACTCACATTCATTGTAATCATTCATTCAGAGTAATACATTGCACATATCAGTTGCTTTTCTGGATCAGTCTTTCTTCTCAAGGTTGCATAGCATAATCATTGCTTTGATTTCTCATTTGTGATAAGCATTTTGGTTGTAGAGGATCACTAGGATTTATAGGGTTCACTATCAAATCAAACAAGGTTGATCCTCCTTTTTTATTTTAACCTAATGATAGCCAAAAAATCCATTTGTGAAAGATTAAATATCTCTACCTAAAATTGACTCCAAGATCTCCTTTGTGAAGGGTATAGGAAAAGGATCATGTGTACATTCTTTATTTGGTTCCATATTTCTCTTATTTTCTTATTTTATACAACCATAGGGATAATCCATTCTACATCATCCATTGGTTTAATTATTCTAGTGGCTAACATCTTATCCAATTCCACTTTTACTTTTTTTTCATACTTGGATTTAGCTTATAATTTTTTTTCTTCTATATTTTTTCTCCTTATTTTAATTGAATTTTCATGACTCTTGCCTCTTCTTTAATTCCTTTTGGATTGATACATGTATGAGGAAAGACATATTCATACTCTAGAATATTTTTTCTACTTGCATCACCACTTTCTCATCCAATTAATCCCCAATCTTTGCTATTTTTTGATGTCCTATGGTACCTATATTTTCTTCTCTTACTTTCAATGGTTGGTTATAATATTTTTCTTTTGATACATAATTTAATGTTATCTTTATTTCCTCTTATTTTACGCATATGTCTAATTTTGGTTTTTTTCATCATTATCCTAATGTGTTATGTAGCACCTTTTTCTAGAATATTGGCTTTGTTTATCCATTCACTCTATAAACTTCCATATTCCTTCTATTTTTTGTAGTGACAAAGTTTGTTGATAGATTTTTTCTATGCTTTCTTTTTTGGAAGAATTAAGAAGGTGACCTCCGGATTTGTTGTCATTGATTCCAACACTGTTTGGTAACTAGCTAAGTAAATTGTGTGTTTATACTAATCTGGTATTTTGATCCAAAAATCCTCTTAGTAAAAGGAAATTCTATGAATTTTTGATATTTTGCTCAGGAGTGCCAGTTACATCTATAAGTGATCTTTCAACAATTTTGGTTGATCCAGTTGAGTTATCTAAGTGACAGAAGTTTGGCATTCTTTTGGCTGACAGGGCTATGAACTGCTTATCTTATAAATGTTTAAATTTTTCCTTATTAGGTTTGGGCCAACCTAATTGATGTATAAAGATGAAGCTATATATATATGTGTGTGTGTGTGTGTGTGTGTGGTAATGAAGATGTGATATAGATGTAGGAATGGTTTGGTATACAGTGATGTGACAAGTGTTATAGTGCAAGGGTTTTGACAATTATTATATGCTTGCGACCAAAGCAAAAATTTTGGTATTCCAGAGCTTAATTGGAACTAATCTCTACACTTTGAAGGTGTACTTCCTCAGTTCATCATTTGGCAGTGATCCATACCTTTTTGTATCTTGGCAATAATCCATTTTGTATTTAGGTTGTTATCCTTTCAAGGATAGAGAGTCCTAGCAGTGAGCCCCATAATGTCTTGTAACCGGTTATAATATATTGTGAGCTAATCCTCACCGTGGTTTTTCCCTTTTTTGGGTTTTCCACATAAAAATCCTTGTGTTAATGTGTTATAATTCCTTTTATACTTTGGTTTAATTTTGTAGCTAGATATGGATTAATAATTGGATGGTTAGTAATTAATTGTGTTAGCAGAATACTGATTCACCCCCCCTCTCAGTATTCAGTGTATTCAACAATTGGTATCAAAGCTTGGTTCATCTAAAGAAGTCTTATAGCTTGAGGAAGGTCCTGGAATTTGAATACATGGCTAAAAAAATCTATCATGTTCCTCTGAAAGAAAACTCTGCATTTGAGGAAATCAATGTTGCCCTTAAAGAATTGGACAAAAGTGAAGATAAGAAGGAAACTATGAAAGGAAACTTAAAGGAAGTGAATGAATGCATCAAAAAGTTAAGAGAGCATATCAAAAAGTTCAAGGAAAGGCATAGAGAAATCAGTGATTAGTTGAAAAAGGCTAATGAAGACATTGTCAGATTGAAGGTGCAAGTAGAAAAAAAGAAATGAATTGAGGAATGTCAGAAAGCTGAGATTCAGAATAAAATTGATGAATTTACAAAGCTTTAACAAGAAGTGGTAACCATAAGATCTGATCTGGAAAAAGTGAAAGCTCATGAGGAAAAATTCAAAAAAATCTCTACTAGGCTTGATGAGTTGATTGCATTTCAGAAACCTCCTAAGGATAAAAGTGGTTTAGGACTTGAAGAAGGACAAAGCTCAAAGGAAAAGCCGATTTTCAACAAATTGGACAATCAAAAGAAGTTTCAAGGAAATATTCGTCAAATCAAGAACCAAAGGAGCAATATTGGAAGGATTCCTATTTAACAACCTAATGCTCAAAGGTACCCATCTTTTAATGGTTTTTGATTCTCATGCAATAAATTTGATCATAGAGCAACAAAATGTAGAAGTAGGATGAACCAGAATGTTGGATTATTTGTTGGACAATGCTTTGCTTGCAATAAGTTTGGACATAGAGCTACCAAATGTAGAAGCCAAATAATGTTGAACAAATTTAATGCTAGTAGAAGGATTCAGTCTTTTCAAGGCTACTATTACACATGTAATATCTTCGTACATAAGGCTAATAAGTGTAGATAAAGAATGAATGAAAATCAGTTTGACCAAAGATATATTGTGTGCTACACTTGCAACAAATCAGGAAATATCTCAAAATTTTGTGGGAGAAAAATTGGGAAGAAACCTAATCCAGAACAAAAGAACAAGTCTATGAACAAAGTGGATCCTACCAAAGTAAGAAAAGAAATGGAAAATATTTGGAGGAAAAAGGATAAGTCAAATACATTTGTATCTACATCCAATGCAATACCTCTTCCAAAAACATAACCCAGTAATGGTTTCAGGGGGAGTAGCTACAGAGAAATATAAAATCCCCCAATATATGAGGTTTTAAGCAGTGACACAAGGATATGTGATATGAGTCATCATTTTGAAGGCATTAGAGAAATCTCTGACAAAAAAAAGATAGATTTGGAGAATTGCGGAACCCTTTTGGCTTACAGTATGTTTCATAAAGTGTTCATCAGCTTTAAAGTTGAAAGGAAATAAATGTGAATCAGGGAAAAATTCATAAGTAATAAAGAAAGAATCTAAGTTAAGGCAAAGCACATTTGCACAATTGGGAAGAAGCAGTGAAAGTTGAAGTGAGTTGAAGGCGAAAAAGGTATTCTCTATTATTTGAATTCTATGGATTTTAAGTTGAAGGAACTTTATGTTAAAGCATATTCAATTTATTTGAGGAAAATGGCCACTCCTACTATTGTAGAAATCTCTGAGAGACCATAACCTAGATTTAGAAGATATTCATGGAAAGTTTATGAAAATGATCTCATGGGTGTGTTCTCACACGTTTTGAGCCATGTGCTACCCACTGAAGATACAAGAACACATATTCATGGGAAGCTAAAAGATATTCAATCACTAGGAGCTTAAGGATTTGTGGGACAATGAGTTGACGAGAGATGATCTACTGCTTAAGCCAGAATATGAAAACCTAGTTTAGATGAAGGTAAACGTTTGGAACTAGTTTCCAAACTTTTCTAGTGGGAGTGAGGCAAATTTTGTCAGAATGGCCCCTAGTAGGGTTCATAGAATTTTTTTGTGGGAAAATGAACCAGGGGTTATCAACAAGGATGAAATTCAAGTCGTAATTGGTCTTTCCAATACTAGATCCATTCTAGTTCTAAAGGTGGTGAAAAATGATGCAATCACAAGGCTGACTGGTGCTACATTTGATGGAAGAGCTTTAACTACAAATTGTATTGCAAACCCTACCATCAAGTATGTTGTCATCATGATTGGGCAGAAAATATATTTCATTAACCGAGTAAATTCAATATTTGCTATGACAATTCACCCTGCATATGAAATGGTGGAGAATGGAAAGGATTTTGACTTATGTGAGTTTCTTAGGCTGTAACTTATGGAGAACCTGAATATGACTAAGGCAAAGAAGCGTGTCTTTAAATTTGGCACTTCAGTTGTTTGTTTGTTATTTTATTTCTAAGGGAAGTTACCAAGAAGAAAAGGCATAATATGGGATGGCAACAAGCCAGTTTCTCATCATATTTTTGATCATTTGCACAATCTAGAAGATTTTAGGGCACAAAACAATGCCCTAACTACTTTCTTTGCAATATTTCAAAATGAAATGCATGAAAGAGACCGCATTCCAAGAAGTCTAGTGAAGAAGTATGACAAGGAGATAACATTTCTTGTAACTACATATGAATACATTATAGAGGCTATTGAACCTAAAATTCAATGGATTCAACCACTGGGATATGAGATTGATGAACAAGTGGTGAAGAGGCACATTGAGATTCTATTGAGAAGTCCTAAGGACCCCTCTCTACCTAGGCATGGAACATATGAGGATAAATCTATTGAAGTTCATATAGAGGCTACCACATCTAAAAGAAGAAAGAAAGTTGAAGCTTTCTTCCAAGGAAAAAATTTCTCTAAGGATGATATAGAATAGCTAAATCAGGCTCGTGATGAAAGAAAAGATAAATCTATTGAACAACCTTTCAAACCCAAGAAATTAGGAAGACTATGTTCTGGTGTTGCACCAACACCTATCTCTAGTACTACCACTTCCAATGCTACTAATATTGAGAAGGGAAAGAGGAAAGAACAAAGTCCCCATGCATCAGTTGATGTTGATGTTGTACCGATCCTAGTACCTGGGCATCTAAGAGAATGGTGACACCTCTTGTTGCACCATTTGCTACTTCAAGAAGAAGAAGAGTAAAACAAAAGACCAATAGGAAAAAAAATTGAGTGATGTTGTTCAGGAAGATATAGAACTTGGCATGGAAGAAGAGCATCAGTTGAAAAGAAACAAAAGGAGTAGTACCTCCTTTGAAGAAGCCAAAACTAGATTTTATATCTCAATGGATGAGGAGACAAAGGAAGAGGATGATACTTGCCGAATCCATGTACATAAAAAGAAGAATGAAGAAGGCTCATCTGACCATGTGGAGGACATTCCTAGATCTCCTTTGGTAAGTGATCATCCATCTCTAAATTTAGAATCCCTAGTAAATAACTTGATTGACAATGATCTCATGTCAATTGTTGAGTTATTTGATAAGGTTAATGATGAAGGGAAGGAAACCATCATAAATGCATTTATTCAGTATATATTTATTTGCAATGTAAGTATGGAGACCATACAATCCAAAGTAACTGAAAATGTTTGGGAAGCATCAGTACATAGAAGGCAAGAGGCTATGAGTGTTGAAGATAAGATGAGAAGTGATTGTATAAATTCTTGTGGTTCATCTCTTTCTAAAGTAGAAGTTTCCAATCTATTAAAATAATGCTCTACTCTATTTAGAGTCAAGCAGAGAGTTAATATGTTAATGACTAGGAGCAAGAGAATATGGAAAAAGTGAGACAAGAAACCAAGGAAGTAATTAGACAACTGTCAAGGAGTTATGGGACAAGAACCAACTCTTCGTCCTGCATAGCTAAAGCACAAATGCATATTGATGCTCCAAAAGTGTTGAATAATCCAATCTTGGAGACTTTTGGTGAGATAGATGGTGATTCAAAGACTCCTGCCTCTCTGAATAATACAAAAGAGACTACCAGAAAAAGGTTGACTGATCAACATAGAGATCATTTTGGTGATAAGCAAGAAAAACATCAAGAATCTACTAGAAACATGGATGAGAAAAATAAAGATGAAAGTGAAGGGAGTAAGGAAAAAAAGAAGAATAATGAAAAGGATGATGAGGATAAAAGTGAGAAAGAAAATAGAGACAAATCCTTTGGAAATTCATATGGAGAAGAAGAAAAGGAAAAAGAAGAAGAAGAAAAGGAAAAGGAAGAAGAAAAGAAGAAAAAGGAAGACAAGAAAGTCATTCCGGCTGAGAAGTTCAAAGGAGAAATTCCTAAAGGCCCTGAGTTTTCAAATCCATCTAGAGAATCATCCAGAAGTACCCTTAAAGGTCTTATTTCAAGGCAAACTATATTTCAACTTGTGCTTCCACCCTAGCTAGTTAACTTGTTGTCTCATCCAGGTTATGTGGACTTGACCAATATTACACCAAGTGACAAAATAAAAATAAGTGGCACTTTTCTCAACTCTGTCACACAAGAAGCTTGAGATTCATATCAAAAGGGAAATGAATTGATAAATGAAGCTATTAAAGCTTTACAAGAGATAGCGCCTGGTGTTACAACATATAACTCTTTAGCCCCAATTGAAAATTTAAAGCTTATAGTTGATTCAGTCAAAGAGTACATGTCTAACCTTAAGGTACAGACTACAAAAGAAGTGGAGTTAAGTCTCCTAGAGAAGAGACTATTGTTTCTGCAAGACAAGTGTACAATTGCATGAGATTGGGCTTTGTAAACTTTGAAAGAAGTAAGAGAATGTGATGAGGAAGCCTAGCTATTATTTATCTATTGCATGAAGTGGCTTGAAGCCACTCAAGGTGTTAATGGACTCGATTGAGTCTCAACTTGTAGATGCCTCCAGAGACTACAAGGTTGCATATGATAGAAACTATGTTGGATGGGTTTCTATTGCAAATCTTTAGAGAAAATTTTTCATCCTATAGAGGTCAAAAGAAGATGCTATGAGATGCTATGCCCAGCTTGGAGACCTATTTATGTCTAGAAATGTCTCTATATCAAATGTGTTGATGGAGGAAAAAAACTTGAGAAGATGAATGTTGTTCCATTCACTCCAAAAGAAGGAGAAGAATGCCTAGAAAAATTATAATCTTTGCACAAAACTATTTCCAAGGAAAAATGAGTATGGGATGATGGAAATTTGGCTTTGGAAGAAATTCTCAAGGAGTTACAGGGTGTCTCCAGTTCCTAATTTGAAGTTTTTTATCTTTTCTTAGTCCTTTGTCCTTGATGTCAAAGGGGGAGAAGAGGAGAAGATTCTGCATAAAGAATGTTATGTTATGTTTTGATGTTTGGTTTGTTTTGGTGTTCATTTATATATGATAGGGGGAGTTCAGTACATTAATATTGCACAATATTTTGTTTTGAAGCAAGTCTCATTTTTGGCACATGTTTACATCAATGATAAAGGGGGAGATTGTTTGAAGAATGAAGAAGGTGACTCTGGTTTATTGTCATTGATGCCAAAATTGTTTGGTAACTAGCTAAGTAAATTGTGTGTTTATAATGATCCAGAAATCCTCTCAGTAAAAGGAAATTCTATGAGTTTTTGATATGTTGCTCAGGAGTGCTAGTTACAGCTATAAACGAGCTTTCAACAATTTTGGTTGATCCAGTTGATTTATCTAAGTGAAAGAAGTTTGGCATTCTTTTGGCTGACAAGGTTATGAATTTCTTATCTTATAAATGTTTAAAGAGTTCCTTATTAGGTATGAGCTGACTTAATTTGTGTTTGTTATGATTTGTTGAGTGTGTCAAAAGGACTTTTGATTTAAGCCAACAAATATTTTTGAATTATGCATTCAATTAGGTCGACCTAATTGATGTATAAAGATGAAGCTATGTATATATGTGTGTGTGGTAATGAAGAAGTGATATAGATGTAAGAATGGTGTGGTATACAGTGATGTGACAAGTGTTGTAGTGCACGATTTTTGATAGTTATTGTATTTCTACGTCTGGAGCAGAATTTTTGGTATTCCATAGCTTAACTGGAACTGATCTCTGCACTTTGAAGGTGTACTTACTCAGTTCATCATTTGGCAGTGAGCCATACCTTTTTGTATATTGTAAATAAGTCATTTTGTATTCAAGTTGTGATCCTTTCAAGGACAATGGGTCCTAGCAGTGAGCCCTATAATATCTTGTAACCGGTCATAATATATTGTGAGCTAATCCTCACCATGGTTTTTCCCTTTTTGGGTTTTCCACGTAAAAATATTGGTGTCAATGTGTTATGATTCCTTTTATGCTTTGGTTTACTTTTGTAGCTAGATGTGGATTGATAATTGGATGGTTAGTAATTAATTGTGTTAGCAGAATACTTATTCAGCCCCCCTCTCAATATTCAGTGCATTCAACATTCTTCCATGTGTTTGAATATAATTTTTTTCATCTTGAGTACTATTGTATGAATATTTTGTTTGAATTGTAGAAGGAAAATGTATGTAGGAATCTTTCTTGGATTTCTTCTCAATTCTTTATTAATGTTCTTCTTTCTTGGTTAATACACTAGGTTTATTTGACTGGTGTTAAGGTCCAGTAGAATATATACATGTACAATCTTGTGTCATATTATTTTCTATCCTTATACATAATTGTACAGATGTCTAAGTGTTCATCTAGTGAAACTATCCCATTATTTAAAAATTAATTCATATTCCCCCTCTTCTCGCAAGTATCTTGTTCTTATTAGAATTTTGAATATGTGCCATCAAGGAATATTATTTTGGTGGGTCTTCCACCAACTTATGGTATTGCACACCAATGTATGTTGTAATGCGACTAACCTCAAGTCTTATTTGTCAAAATTTATTTCCATATCTTCCAAATAAGTGTCAAGGTCTCCAAAACCTAAGTACTTTGGTAGTTTAATATGTGAAATTCCCCACAAAATGTATTTTATTTGGTGTGGTTTTTGCATGGGGTATGTAGGGTGGTTTTCTAATATGTCTCATGTTTGGGATAGATTTTCACTAGATGTAGTAAAATACGGTAGGTTTTCCATTGTTCTATGTATCATAAAAATTATTCTAAACCCTATTATTTTCTAAGATTTTAACTTGATTTCTTCCCTAAGACAAGCATTTAAAACATATTCACTATTAGTACTCTCATTATCACTTTCAACTTCTAACTCACCCTCTAAGTTAGGTTCTTCTAAGGGTTATAGTTTAGGTAACTTGGCTACAAACTAAATGATCTTAGAGTCTTCTTCATCATTTTCCTCTTGAGCTATTTCTTCTACGTATGCATTGTATATCTCTAATCATAGGTATAGGTGGTTTATTCTATTCTCATTATAAAATAATATTTCTTCTTTCCTTGACTCTACTATACCAATTGTATTGATGAACCAATAAAATAATAATAGTGCATTAAAAGTGTCAAATGGTTTTTTCATGGTAACAATTTCAAAATTGACTTGTTTTATTCATAATACATTAACCTCTACAATTTTCCATTTTTCTATTCTACCCATTGATGATCCATTAGCTAGGTTAATGTTGTACAGTGTGCTTCCTAATATTGGTTTTCCAAGTTGTTCCCAAACTGATGCAAGAGCATCTACCAAAACCACAACCAACCAGGGGTACTTCAGACCCAGTTTCTAATGGAGAAGATCAAATTAAACAACCATCATGGATTCACTAATATTTTCAATAAAATTCATCAATTAATCTTGATTTTACATTCCTCAAAGCCACAAAACATCAAAACTTGGCTCCAATTCTTTTATCAAACCTGAATACATCTCAACCATCATCAGTTAGTTAGAATCAAAACAATAACCTAATTAGAGATACTGAACCAATCATTTTTTTCATCATTCACCACACCACCCTTCTTGTTTCAATAGGAAAATGGACAAATAATCATCACAACTTGCTTTTAGACTTTTGTACACCATTCAACATCATTATTTGATAGAAAAAAACTATTTATACTACTACATAACTCTGTCCTATCAAAACTTCAATTTCATGCACTCCAAACACTCTTTTGCACCATGATTTCACATAGTTCAAATCTCCAAGACAACAAGTCATGTTTCAAAATCTTTCCCAATCCATCAATACACCTATAAGATCATCACTTGAACTATCAAAACATAGAGAAAGTCATCTATACCACAAATTTACACTTATAGCAATCAAACACCATTTTGCACATTGGGGTCTTCCTTGCCCAAAACATCAAATTACCAAAGTTTCTTTCTAAACTTCTCTCCAATCATTGATATAACTTCAACGTCATTTTTTAAGAAATTTCAACACAAAACAATCAATGGCATCTCTGATTATTCAGAATTACTCTTTCTTTGCATACAACTATCCAAACCCTAGTAGCACAACAACTTAACTAAATCAAGTGCATCAACAAATCCGTATTGAAACTCCATTAACCAAACATAGATTTAGGAACCCTTTTTAGTCTACTTTAACATACTTCAAGGGAAACTGCACTTATTTTGGAGAATATATGATAGAATCAATAAACTTTCTGCTACCAAATCACACCAATTAGCCCTAAATTACAAAGGAAGTATCCTTAATTCAACCCCAAACACCCAAATAACCCTAGGCAGCAGTGAACTAGGTCTCAAAACTCACAAATCATGAATTTTTAGGAAGAAAAGAGCTTAGTACTGCACTGAACAATAAAACCCGTGTTTCTAGGCTTCAAGATGATTAATAGAATGAGGGTTTATTGAAAAAGACTTGCAAACCTTAAATCTGCTTGTCTCCACTTCAAACATGTTAAAATATACCTACCCAAACTTAATCTACCATCATCAAGCCCATGCACATGTTGTTTCTCCATTTTCATGATTGTAACCACCATCCTTCAAGGAAAAACATAGAATTTTTGTCAAAGGCAGCCTCTAAACTTTGTGCCATTACTTTCATTGCACCTGCACACTTTCACCAAAAATCAACCTAAAACAATCCCATTCCACTGATCTAACTTCCATTGATGGAATGGAGATACAAACCCAAAAGACTCTTAAAACCCTATTTTTAAGGGTTACACATAGTTATAAGAAAAAGTCTGCTACCAACCCTTAATCTCACTTAATTCCTCTCAAAATCACTTTATTTAAAGTGTTTAAACCTTATTGAATTCAAATCAAAAGGAAACAAGACTTGGTGATGATGTTCAGACCAAAAAAGATGGAAAAATCACAAGAGAAACATTCTTACTAAAAACAGGGTACTCCTTTATTGCCAAAATTTCTTACAAAACTCAATGACTGCCTTTTTCCTCACCTTTACATGCTTTATAGAGTTTGTTACATCAGTTAGGATTTTTCCTTTTCATTTCCAATGACTAACAACCTTTCTTTTTCCCTCATGACCCTTCAACTTCCCAATTTTTGCATTTTTACATAATTGACAACTTTAGCAAAAAAAAAAATTTCCAATATTTTGACCACATAAGACCTATTTGATACTTTTAAATACATCACATATGACCTCTCATGACCTATTACTATGATTTTACATTTGAAGATTCAAACTCTTACAAATTTTCCTTTTGAAGGCATTCATTGAACAGGGTGCTCTTGCACCACATACTCTCTTTGGGAGCATATTTATGTCTACTCCTAGATCCACCATTGCTTGTTTGATTTTCCTATGATCAATATATGTTTTGATCATTAGTGATCTAGTTTTCCATGATATGTCTATTTTGGTCATTTTTCTAACTTGGGGTTTTTGGGTTACTTATCTATTCCAATATTTGAAAAATTATCTTATATTTTTGTGTTAAGCATACTAATTATTTTAGTGTGAAGACTTCTCCTTCTGAAAGTAAGTTGTGTTGTTGTTTTTTTTTTTAATTTTGTTCATTTTTTATGATATATTTAGATTACTCTCCTATTTTATCATGTTGGTACTTATTCAAGAAGAATTTTTCCTCTTCCTCTTCATCTTTATTATCATATTCATTTTTGTGTCATATATGGGTTGTTTTCCTTTTGCAATATCTATACATGTCTTGTTACTACCATGACTTTGTTTTTACCCTTATACCTTACTAGATTTTCTTTTTTCCTTTTGTTTCTTCTCCTAATTTTCCTCTTCAAAGGTTTCTTCTTCATCAAAAGTGTCAAATTTGTATTTCTATTCTTTCTAAAATCTTCTTGCCCCTTGCAATATCTCCTTTGGGAATTCCCTCATAATTATTGCTCATTCAGTGGTGTGCGGCCCTTGCAATTTGTCATTCTTTGATTTTGGTGGAATTTTTGAAGTACTATTGTTCCTTGTCACAAGTGAATAGATTATGGTCTGAATTGTCATAAAAGGAACACTATTTTTATCAAACTAGCATTCACTTGCATAATATCCATGCTTGCCTTATTTATAACAAGTTGCATCCTCCCTTTTGCATCTACTCGTGCTTCTTCTCTTCCTCATTTTTAGTTTTTGAAGTATATTTTTTCCTCCATTTAATTTTTCAAGGGGGTATTTTGGAGAGTATTAAGGTTTCTTTGGCTCCTTCAACTAGGTGTCATATATCCATGATCTTGGTTGTAAAGTGGCCTCTCAGCAAGCCCCTTCACATCGGATATCTTCTCCTCTATTTTTACTATGTTGGTGTGGTGATGGTTGCACCATGGCTCATGGTCCTCTTCTTCTCTTTTCTTAAGTCTACAAAGTAGTGAAAGGTAGAAATCGGTATTGTGGTCATCCCACTCTTCATAGATTCCATTGTAGATTTCTCCTTTGGGTTGTTTTCAGTTCTACTTTTAATGCGGCGGCCCTCTTTTCTCCTTTCATCACTAAACACTCATTCCTTATGTGACCATATCTTGAACAGTATGTGCACCATTTTTTTTTCCTCTAACTTTGTGGGCTAGTATCATGTTTAGCTATTATCTCATTCTTTAGTTTTATCTATTCTAATTCTAATTTTATTTTTTCTATTTCTTTATTTTCACTAGTATTTTCTTTTCTTCTGGAATTTTTTGCTTCTATGTGGCGAGCTAGGGTTACTATCTCAGAATATA
Source organism: Sequoia sempervirens (assembly GCA_007258455.2). Classification (NCBI taxonomy): domain Eukaryota; kingdom Viridiplantae; phylum Streptophyta; class Pinopsida; order Cupressales; family Cupressaceae; genus Sequoia; species Sequoia sempervirens. The sequence continues at coordinate 171,502,564 of VDFB02075321.1, read as the reverse complement.
TATTGAATACTCTTCCATCTAAGGATGTTCTAATCTTAGGAATTAATCCTGAAACAACCCATTATATCATTTATTTTTCTATTTGAGACACTTCTTTGAACCTCTAGTCATGGTGTTTTAGTGTCTCTCCTTCCTCTTGAACTAGATCTCTCATTTTACTAACACTTTCTATGGGGGCTTTTGCAATTCAAATTACCCAAAAAAATTAACCTCATCCCACTCTTTATCATGTTGTGGGTAGGTTTTTTGAACCAATTAAGAGCATCATTTCTCAAGGTTCATACATAATCAAATAATTTGGCTTGATCCTTGGCTATGCCTTTTCTTTTCCAAATAGATTCTAACACAAATATGTGTTCCACAACCTTTGTGGTATCTTTTCTAGATACATGTAGCTTAATTTGGGAATCCATCTTAATTTTAGGTTGTTTTTCTTCCTTACAGTGAGTTTTTTTAGTGATTGTTCATTTATTGTCTTAAAGTTTCTATGTTTTATGGGTTTATTCTCTCTTGCTTTATCCCTTGGTAATTGAATATCAAAATACTCCTTTCCCACTATAGCTTCATAATCTTCTATAAACTAATATTGTGGATCTCATACTTGTTTCAACTCTTCATTTATACTATGTGATGAAATCCTTCTTGACTTATATAGCATAGGGGATGGTTCCTAGTATGAAGAGTACACTTCCTCATAATGGTGTTTTATTTTTGGAGATACTTTTTCATTCGTAAATGGCATATAATTAGTTATGGGGGATGATTATTTTCATAGGTTGAACATCTTTTTATTTTCTCTACCAATTTCATCTCATCTTAACTTTCTCACACTCCTAGTAACTATTTTGTCTAAATAATCTACATCATATGTTAAAGATTGTCTTTTCTCCAGGTTTTTTAATAATCCTTCAACATAATATGAATGTAGTTAAATTTGGTTGTAATTGTGGTGAATTTTTATACCCCATAAGTTTCTATATTTCTCATTAATTATGTCAAAAAAAATTATGCTTTGTCAATAATTAGATTTTTTTTTTTTGGAGTCTACTAAATTTCTATCTCCTTATTGGCAGCATCCACATTGGCACACTCAATAGCACCCTTCTTGGTGTGGTCACTCAATATTTTTTGCATTCTTCATCCTCCTAGAGTACCTTTCTTGTTGCTCCTAGGTTTTTTATCTAGTGTTTCTCTTTAATTCTCTTGCCCTCCATGTTCAATTTTTTTGTTAATTCAATTTCGTCTCTAACCTCTCTTAATTTCTTATTATCTCCTCTAATCATGAGTGTTAATAATTTGGTATTTCATTATTCCTTTTATACACCCCATGGTGTTATAGTATGCTCACTTTGATTGATCACATCATTTTAGGGATCACTTTTAAATATTCCCCCTTTCCATTCTCCATCCCTTAGATTCCTAACCCACTCTCATGAGGTTAAGATCTAGGGGATTGTGTCATCTCTTAAAAAAATTTATTTCTTATAATTCCTCAACTTATTGGTTTCTTCCACAAGTTTATTTGATGCTCCAACTTTTTCTCTATTTCCTAACTAAGGTCTCGACATTAAAACCAATATTAGCAAGAAAAATGGGTCACATATCAGAGTTCTAAGCCCTAGGAAATCTTAGGAGTTGTATTTATGCCCCAATGGAAAAAATAATATAATAATAAGAAGTTGTGTAGTATACAATATGAAAATGTGATTCTGAACATGAATCAAACATACATAACATAGTAATCAAATATCAATTTTGAATTACCAAAAATATCTTTATATATTAACTCATATAATATGATAGAGTATCTTCTTCTTTACTTCTCTCTTATCTATTGTCTCTTACTCTTCATATATATCTTCTCTTTCTACATGCCTATGGAAAAAATAATATAATAATAAGAAGTTGTGTAGTATACAATATGACAATGTGATACTGAACATGAATCAAACATACATAACATAGTAATCAAATATCAATTTTGAATTACCAAAAATATCTTTATATATTAACTCATATAATATGATAGAGTATCTTCTTCTTTACTTCTCTCTTATCTATTATCTCTTACTCTTCATATATATCTTCTCTTTCTACATGCCTATTATATCTTACATATATCTTTATATACTTAGACATGGTATTTTGGATGTGCCCCTTACAATATACACATATTCCTATTAGGCCTATTCATCTTTATGCTTTGCATTACATCTATGGTCGTTTGTGATAGATTTTGATGAATTTTGTAACTTTTTTCTATCTTCCATTAAAACCTTTACCAACACTCATAGTTTCCCAAGAGACATTTGATAATCCTTTCTCAAACCAATGAAGTAGAGAATAGTATAGTATTGTCTAAAAATTTCTATTCAATTAAAAATTATCCCTTTGAAAGAAGCTTTCAACCCTTCAAGGGTCCCCCTATTCTTGATAAATTCAATGTACTTGACCTAGTTCTTCTACCATAATTATGAAGATATATGGTGACAAAGGATCCCCTTATCAAGGACATATAGAAGAAATTTTTTTTTATAAAAATCCATTTACAAGCACTTCAAAGTAAGTTAAGGAAAAACAACCTCTAACCCAATCCCTCCATTCAAGATTAGAGTTGAATTTCTCCAATACTCTAACCAAGAATACTCAAATGAATTTTCCATGAGCTTAAGTGATATCAAATTTAATTATTAGACCTTTGATCTTGTTGGCTTTAAGAGATTGCATGATTTCATGAATCATTGCAGTCCCATTAGAAGTTTCCCTTAGTTTCACCAATCCTCCTGGCTCTTTCAACAACTAGGAAAGGAAGAGATACTTATAGTTTATAATGTTCAAAACTTCTAGCTTCACTCTTTTCTGAATGAGAGTCAAGAAATTTTCATTCAAGAATTTTAAGATTGATCTCAAATCCTTGCATTATTGCATAAAACCAATGTCATCCCCTACTAGATTGCAATAGTATGAAAAAAAACTAGGAATCCATCAAGACCAATAGTGTAGCCCCCAACCACATTAAAAAGGGCATCCTTTACTTCTTATTTACAAATATTTTGCGTAATAGCTACATTATTCAAGGCCCCTACTACTACAATCATAATTGGTCCAATGAAAAATCCTACTTCTTTCTATGCTCTTTATCTTCCTCTACCAACATTTTCCCCAAAAGGAAACAAGGAAATCCTTAATGATATATGGATTTTGTGTAATATATCTCTCATATATATCAATTTTGGAGGTAGTTTATTTTCCTTCTAATTTTATGCATCAAGGGGAAAAAAAAATTGATCTACCTATTTGAACCATTTAAATTATTGACTTTTGCTTCCAAAATATCTCCTCCCGTCTGTAAATATCATCTTGTTAACTAGAATATTTTTCTACGTCCTTCAAATAAGTTTAACCATTCTATTTGATAATCAAGATCACATGCTCTTTGAAACAAGTTTTTGAAATCATGACAATTCCATTCTTTCAATTGTTGTCTCAAAACATTGAGCTTTCTAATAAAGATACATATCTTTGTCCCAAGAAAGGAATAATGAATTTTCCAAAATTCAGTGTAGACAACCATGTCTAGACTCTATTTCTATAGCCATAATTTTCCAAAGGCACTCTTACAGGGAATATATCTATGTCAATAGTCAAATAAAGAAGCTAATGATCAAAGCCACCTTCAGTGAGGTCTTCCTAATGAAAGACAAAATCCTTATTCATCCAAAGGGTAAAGGCTAAGAATCATTGCTTCAATGTTATCATTTTTTTCTCCTATTTGACCAATTCAACTAGTCATGTTGTGGTTTGATATCCCACAAATCATAATCCCTAAGAAAGGAAATGAAACTTTGGTTATTACCTAGGTTTTGGGATTGCCTCTTCTTAGAGAAGTCAATCCTAGCATTGAAATCGCCCTCTACAATTTGTTGGCATTCCTCATAAAGTTTCATGAAGGCCTTAATCTATTTCCAACAACATCCTTATCATGTTTAAACTAGGGCCCATAAACATAAAAATTGTAAAGCTAAAGTTTGAAGAGATAGCTTTGACAACAAGATTTTTAGTGTAGATATCTTGAAGTAAGACCTCATTATGGATCTAGATAATATTAAAGAACTATTAGGCTATTTTCTTATTATTCTTCACTTTCCAAGAATGAGAAGAGAGTAAAAACAACATGCACATTATCAAGCTTATTTTCTTGATGCATAACTATCTCCAAATTATGCTCCTCCAAGGGTGTCCAAAGCAATCGTCCCTTGGATAGAAAATTTAGTCTTGTAATGTTCAAGATAGGTTGATCTCCATTTGGCAGCTTTTGATGGGTAAGTGCATGAAAATGGTGGGAGGGGGTTGCAAGGAAGCGACCAAGCTTGAGATTTTCAAAAAAATGAAAGCATGTTACGTAAAATGTGTAAGTGTTATATAAAGCACATATGAGCAATAATGTGTACATGTTATGTGTTATATTTTGGAAAAATCAATGCAAAACATAATGTGATCACATTATTTTACATTGGTTATTGCAAAATTTAATGTGTACACATTTTTTATTCCTTCAATTCACTTTTTTTTATCCCACCGATTTAGGCAAGATTTCCAAGCTTAAGGATTGAACATTTATTTTTACTCCTAATTTTAGGTTTTCAACATAAAACAATGAATTTGAACTTCAACCTCGTCAGCTTTACATGTTTTGCAATGGAATTTTATGAAACCACCACCAAAACAACAAGTTATTTCTCAGTCTTCTATCCATACAATATTTTTAAGTTTTGACTAATTTAAGATTTTTATTTTTATTTTCTTTGAAGAGTGTCTTCATATTCCTCAAATACATATGTATTGACTTTTTATAACTGTTTACCCACTTATCTAAATTTGAAAAAAAAAACATATAGGTTTATTCTACGCTTCATTCTATACATATTAAAAAAATCAAATTTTGGATTAATTTTTGTTAAGTTATGTGATGTGCACACTCAGTGATACAATTTTCAGAGTTCGTACACTTTTGAAAATTCAATAAAAAAATATTTAATAAAAAATACACAACTTATAATACTCACTATTATCCATATTTGTACCAAATGATTTTTAAAAATACCTAATGCAACCAAAAAAGCAGAGGGTGCACACACTATGTTATATTTTATTAATAAAAATAGGAACACTTTTGTGTGCACCCAACATTTCACCCCCTTAACCTTGAACATTTTTTAGAGATTTAGTAGTTTTGAAACTAAGTTCAAATAAATACATTTTTTGTTCTTATTATATCTTCAAATTTTGAGTGTACATGTCTCGAATTTCTCATCCAAATTTAAGTTTAGCTAATTTTAGAAGAAGAAAAAGTCCACTTTTGACCCCTTTTTTAATCCCATTTTCATTCATTTACTCTAATGTCTTTGTACCTACCAAGATATCTTCTAGTTGAGATTGATGTCTCATTACCACATCCTCCAAATATTTGTAAGTTTACATAACTATTCAACATTCCTACCTTGTTATTCGAGAATCTCCCTTTCTTTTTTATAGTTCTTTGCAATAAATAGATTTTCCATTTCCCACCTACTCAAAACTTGATCCATCTAAGGCCTCTTGATTCAGCTTATCCTTATCATGTTGCATCTTTGTGACAATTGAAAACTAAGGGGGGACTTACACTTGTTTCTTCTAACAAGTCTTGAAGCTTTTTTAACTTATAGAGACTATTCTAAGAACCTTTCCAAATCTCCTTTAAAATTTTAATCTAAAAGAATTATTTTACTTTTATCTACTTAGATTGAAACTAGATTTCTTTAACCATTTTAACACCTTCTAAGTTATAATTTATTTTTATAATCATTTATTTCCTTTTATTTCTAGGACTATGTTCATGGTTGTCAACTTCTTTGTGTGCTTCATAAAACCATTTATATCTTGACCTAACTCATCTTCATTCTTATCCACCTAGACCACCTTCTAAATTGTTTTGTATTCTTAGATATTCCATGGCATCTTCCACATCTAAAAGTAAATCTCCTTTAAAATTTTAATCTACAAGAATTATTTTATTTTTATCTACTTAGATTGAAACTAGGTTTCTTTAACCATTTTAACACCTTCTAAGTTATAATTTATTTTTATAATCATTTATTTCCTTTTATTTCTAGGACTATGTTCATGGTTGTCAACTTCTTTGTGTGCTTCATAAAACCATTTATATCTTGACCTAACTCATCTTCATTCTTATCCACCTAGACCACCTTCTAAATTGTTTTGTATTCTTAGATATTCCATGGCATCTTCCACATCTAAAAGTAAATCTCCTTTAAAATTTTAATCTACAAGAATTATTTTACTTTTATCTACTTAGATTGAAACTAGGTTTCTTTAACCATTTTAACACCTTCTAAGTTATAATTTATTTTTATAATCATTTATTTCCTTTTATTTCTAGGACTATGTTCATGGTTGTCAACTTCTTTGTGTGCTTCATAAAACCATTTATATCTTGACCTAACTCATCTTCATTCTTATCCACCTAGACCACCTTCTAAATTGTTTTGTATTCTTAGATATTCCATGGCATCTTCCACATCTAAAAGTAAATCTCCTTTAAAATTTTAATCTACAAGAATTATTTTACTTTTATCTACTTAGATTGAAACTAGGTTTCTTTAACCATTTTAACACCTTCTAAGTTATAATTTATTTTTATAATCATTTATTTCCTTTTATTTCTAGGACTATGTTCATGGTTGTCAACTTCTTTGTGTGCTTCATAAAACCATTTATATCTTGACCTAACTCATCTTCATTCTTATCCACCTAGACCACCTTCTAAATTGTTTTGTATTCTTAGATATTCCATGGCATCTTCCACATCTAAAAGTAAATCTCCTTTAAAATTTTAATCTACAAGAATTATTTTACTTTTATCTACTTAGATTGAAACTAGGTTTCTTTAACCATTTTAACACCTTCTAAGTTATAATTTATTTTTATAATCATTTATTTCCTTTTATTTCTAGGACTATGTTCATGGTTGTCAACTTCTTTGTGTGCTTCATAAAACCATTTATATCTTGACCTAACTCATCTTCATTCTTATCCACCTAGACCACCTTCTAAATTGTTTTGTATTCTTAGATATTCCATGGCATCTTCCACATCTAAAAGTAAATCTCCTTTAAAATTTTAATCTACAAGAATTATTTTACTTTTATCTACTTAGATTGAAACTAGGTTTCTTTAACCATTTTAACACCTTCTAAGTTATAATTTATTTTTATAATCATTTATTTCCTTTTATTTCTAGGACTATGTTCATGGTTGTCAACTTCTTTGTGTGCTTCATAAAACCATTTATATCTTGACCTAACTCATCTTCATTCTTATCCACCTAGACCACCTTCTAAATTGTTTTGTATTCTTAGATATGCCATGGCATCTTCCACATCTAAAAGTAAAACTCTCATAGTTCAAATTTTGAATAGCCTTATTTCAAGGTAATAATTTTAAGAGGAGGAGAGGTAAGATCCAATTTCGCACATATTTTGACATAAATTGGAATCCCTTTAGCATTGTTAGAATTTCCTCAATGGATTTAAAACCCATGTGTCTATGCTTCATAGACAAACCAACAATCTAGAGTGACTAAGGCCCTTCACCAAAAATGTCATGCCAGTTTGATTAATTGGTAAAAATTTCTATAAAATATCCCTTGACACAAGTATGAAACTCATATTTTGTTTTTTTCAATTCCTTTATGTCTAAGAGTATAGATCTTCTAGAAAAATTTGAGTGCTTAGGAATATACAAATGAAGCTTCTTCCTTGAAAAGTAGATGAATTCTTTCAAAATTATAAAATATCTAAATTAATGGTTGAAGAATCCTCCATGGATTAGATCATTTTCTTGGTTGATTCATCTTCTTGTTGCCCCCTATTGTTGGCACCACATCAATTTCCTTCTCAAAAATAGTAGAGTGTGATTCAACCACCATATTCCTAAAATATTTAGGTAGTGGGGAGAAATGTAACTATAAACCAAAACCCAAAAACATCAAGAGAAGCCCAAAATCTCAATGCACTAATGTTGAAATAGAAAAAAAAACTCACAAAGCTCACTTTGCTCAAATTTTCCATCATTCCTTTTCAAGATACCCCATATTAAACTCAAAACTACTATTTTATTTTTATCATTCTAGTATTATTTTTTCAATTATCATATTTATTATTATTATTTTGATCCTTATAATTATTATCATTAACATAATTGTGCTTATACCTTGCACTTTTTTACCTACAAATTTCATTTTTTTAGATCGCTTATCCTTTCCCTCCCCTCATGTTTTTTTGCCATTTTATTTTCCCCTTTATTATTTTCTTCTCACCCTCATCTCCTCCTTGGATTCACTAGCTCCTTTTATTCATCAATATTTGTAATCCACCCATCAGTTTTCTATAGTGCGATTTGAAAAGTTGAAGCCAACAAACCTTACAATTTTTTCCTAAAAGAATTATTACTCAAGAATAGTACTTGTTCTCCTCAACATATAATTGTTGGGAATAACCTTACATAAACATGCTCTCAGTTGTACCATGGGTACTTGCATCTTAGTTTGAAGCCTTATAGTTATACAAAAAATCATAGAAATTGTGAGCAACAAGATAGTGGAAATAAATATTTTTAAAGGAATATCCATAAAGTTTACAAATTATTAGCATTCATCTAAGAACAACACTTAAATATTCTCTATGAAAATAATATGTTCTAGAAATGTAATTTCATCACTACTATCTTAAATTCAAGTGTAACAAGTATCAATAATTTACACTAGATTGGTCTTCATAGCATTAAACTATTTCTATATATTCAAAAAAGCTATATCCTCAAAAAAAAATTATTTTCTACATTCTCATACACAAATAATGGCATGAAATTCATTGTCAAACCAAAATCCATGATGAAATTCATACCAAGATTTTCAATCAATGCCTCCATATATAGAGGAGAACAAACCCTTTGTGAAATTTCAACACTAAAAAGTGTAGAGGTTTCAAATACAAACATGGACAAAAAGTAGAGAGGATGAAAATGTTCCTAGTTCAAGACATTATCTTCTTGGAGAGGATACCTAAATTCTATAGAATTAGGGATTTACAGTTAAGAAAGAAGTGAATAAAATTAAACAAATATATCCTTTAGATGAAGTTTGAATCTCTTTGACAACAACATTTCCAAGACCTAGCAACATAAGATATTTTCTTTTTAAATTTAACATGCATGTCCTTACGTTAGGACCTAAGAAAAGGTGACCATTATTGAGAAAATATATTATTCTATATTATATAGAGTTCTCCCAAGGTAGATAATGAAACAATGTGTAGCTCAAACAAGAAATGACCCAAGCTTCATAATCCTCACCTACACTAATCATACTAACATTATGGTCTTACTTTAAAGCTCTACCACATTCTATCACATCATTCAAATTTAGGAGAGTGTCCTTATCGAACAAACAATAAGATGTTGAGATTAAATACACAAAGTGTGCACCTTCTTCTCATCCCTTTGGCCCTTCTTCTACTTCTTTAATTTTTTTTCTCCTTGAAGGATGCATTGAAAACATCCAAGTTGTGATTTAGTGAAAAGTAGTTTGTTTTCCCACAAACCAACCCATATTTTGTATCTAAACAAGTCGTGTTGTTTTCTATGACATTAATCACAAGTATGCTCTCCTTTTTCCAATCACATACAAATAAAAATAATGACCATATTATAATTATAGGAAATTTTAGTAGACTTTTCTTTTCATCTTATTCAACAACATTTCTCACGTATACCTCATTTTCCTTCCTATGTAGACTCATATTGATCACATCACACATATCACACTCTACTTGTAGTCAAACCAACAAAAAAGAATCAATATCTTCAATGATAAAGGATTCCTGTAAGGATGAAAATTTGACCACATATTTCTTATGCCTCTAGATAGAAGAAATTTTAATGTCCTCATCATGCTACAAGAGAGGAACTAGTAGTTGCACAAGTTAAATTCAAAACCATAAGGCACTTATATGGAATAATGTAGGATCTCAAGTTTTTGTGAAATATGACATGGTGTCTTATTTATCTATGACTAAGGTTTGGAGATATAACTTGCCATACAACTTGCAACATCAACAAGTTGAATGAAACGAGTTAATTAAAATCCTTTCAAGATCTAACCAAAACTTGTGGAATGGAAAACTTGATAGTAAAAAAAATACCATTATTGCTGAGAAAATATCATATTCTTATTTAAAATTTAATTTAAATGAAAGATGAATGGTTAAATAAAAATTAACTTAAAATTATTATACCTAACTCTAAATATTATTTTACCAAAACCTAAACCTTGGTATATGTTACTCTAATATGTTGCTAAAGTGTTGTTAAAATGTGTGTGTTTTTGTTGAAGCTCGAGTAAGTTGCCAAAGTAACTTCAATTGCTAATAAAACTTTCTAGAAAGGCGTGTGATGCTATCAAAGTAACTGTGTCTACCAAAGTGTTGTATGAAGGCATTTGAGGCTACTAAAGTACACATGTTATTAATGAAGCAAGGAATTTTTTCCAAAACGTGCAACTGTGAAAAAATAGGAACTTTTATTGTTGATCACCTATTGAATTGGAAAAGACCATGTTTTGGGGTCTTTGGCTCATATCGACTATTTTAGGGTGGAAAGTACCAAAGGATGTGGGTTACTTGTTTCTTGAATTTGTCTCATTAATTTTTGGTTGTGCCTTACAATGCATGGTGTGGAGTAACCAAATAAATGTTTGTATTCTTTGTTGGTGATTATTAGATTCCAAAACATGGGCATTTGGGTGGTTTTCTTAGATAGTTGCACATAGACAATCATTCCTCTTCCACAAAACTTTTTTATCTTCTTAGGATTCAAGAAATCAAAGAGGGGATAACATGGGTATTTTCAAGATATTCGAGAGGTTTGGTTGACTCAAGAAGTGACTCTCATAACAATAAAAAATAAATAAAAAGTCTTGCAAAGTTCTTGTGTTGGCAAGGGCAGAGTGTGAATTTGAATTTTTAATACTCCAAAGGATCATTTAAGTGTATTGTACTCCTTGGATTGGCACCAATTAGGTATGTGGTGTTGAAGGGAAACCCTTTTTAGATTTTTCCATTCATCTTGGGTTTTCTCCAAAGGAAACTGTGTGTCATGTGTATCGTTTCTTATGCATTTTCTTATTTATTAAGGGTAAAGTAGGTTTTGGAGGGGTCCTAAAACTCTTTGCATAACAAAAATATAGCCAAGATACAATGAAACAAAACCAAGGGACCTAAAGTCCATAAACCATATAATACAACATCAAAAGGAAGCTAAACAACACCTAACATTTTCCTATCAATCCTCACCCCCTTGTACCTAGGATGAGAATTCCAAGTCGATTTATGAAGACCTCTCTTCCTTATTTGGATGATTGTCCAAAAAATATCTAGTTCAATCAAATGATGAGAAGGGACATCATCATCCTCCATCACCACCTTTAAGGAAACATCTTACAAAGAGGAAAAAATATTATTTGAGGGAATTGAAAGCTCCATCAACTGTGTAGTATCATAGAACCTCCCAACAACCCTCAAGTAGGTAAATTTGGTATTGAGTCAGAAGAATTCCTATCAATGGGAATAGTCACATCAACCCAAGGGGAAGACTCCAGAGGAGCAATAGCAAGATCCATCCAGATGGAAGCAAGATTCTCAACCACCAATGGTATAGGAACAACAAGGGCATCCATGATCAAGTGATTAGGAAGGGAATCATGCCACCAAGCAAAAGACTTTGTACACCTATTATGAGTCAAAGGTAAATTACCATTTATAGAAAAACAAAAGGTTCTCATAATCAAGTAGTTGAACCCACTTCCTATCCTCCACCATCACAACAACCTCTCCATGTAGAAGCTTGGAGATGTCCATGCCCGCTAAAATGAGAGCATAGGTTTAGTGGCCAATGTTTTTTATGGTAGCATCCACCTTCAAAAAATGGCCAATAGTGTTAGCTCCTTAAAGTAATAATTCTCCCAATATTGGAGAGGGAGGAAAACTAGTCTTACACAAACAAGATCAACCTTGATAGGTAAGGAATTCTTAACCAAACAAGCACAACCTTGTTTTTTTTTTAATTTATTATTTCCTTCTTATTATTTGAATTATATAGTATATTTTTTGGATTTAATAGTTTATATCTTCCACATCGTCAAGAGGTACAAAAAACCTAGTTCTTTACAAACCCAAAGTCAAATCAAGGAAATGGAATTGGGTTATAAGAGGAATGGATAGAGAAGGAGAAGAGGAAGGTGAAGTCAATTTTAGAAGAATACAAGAAAATGTGTGGTTAGAATATCTATTTTAGTGGAGAATATAGATCAAACTGGGTTCTTTATACAAGCATTGGCTAAGAAGAGCGGAATGATGCCTAAACTTGAGGAAGAAGAAGAACTAGTAAAAATTGAACCAAAGGAGTATCATCCACACAATGTTTTCGAGACAAAAGCCAATATTGATATACAGTCATACAATAGAGAGATTAGTGTTGAGAAGTTGGATCAATGGATATCTCAAATGGAGGTGTATTTCATCATTCATAAGTTGACTCCTCATCAATTAATTTTGTTGGGCTCAAGTTATCAAGTCATTCTCTCACACTACATGAGAGTTATGCATTATACTTTTTATTTCATAAATACTCTCCTATTTTCAAGTGGGAATATTTCAAGTTGTTGAACTAACAATTATATCCTATATGTTATCAGATATCTTGTTTTTTCCTAAATCACATATTTTTTAGAAAAATTAATCAGGGTTATAATTGAAGGGGGTTAGATCAAACCCTCTTAGATATAACCCCCAAGTATCAAATCATACCTCAATGGAGTGTCCTCCACACCTATCAAAATGCTAACAAAAAATCATTTTTGCTTCAACTTTTGGGCAATTAAACACAAACATTTAAAATTTATATTTTGAAAGTATGTAGCCCTTAGTGTAAGCTTTCCTAAAAGTATAATTTTGAATATATTTGATTTGATTAAAAATATTTTATTTTATATTTTCTAATGAACGCCAATTTTTCACCAAATATCAAGATCTATGTTCTACACATGCAAAAAAGAAATTAAAAAATATAGAAAAACTAAGAAATATGTGTGCACTAGGTATTGTTGTCTTTATGTTTACAAAAAAGGAATAATTTAATTTTGATTATTTAGAACAAGTTATGCAATATATAATAAACCTATGTCTAAATTATAATTAATCTCATTTAAAAATTAAATAAAAAATTAAATATTTATGAAAAAATATATGTGCACTAGATATTGGCATTACCAATCTATATTTAAGAATTTATGATTATATCTTTTTTTGTAGAAAAGTTATGCTATATGGAATAAATGTCACTTTCAAAAATATTGTTAACTATAAAAATAGGTTATTAAAACTTATGTAAAAAATCACAATTCAGCTTCTACATTTTTTAAAAACACATTTAGAACCTAGACACAAAATCTCAAAAATCACTTGTTCTCATCATCTTCAAGTTCTCAATAGTTTAGTTGCTATGGGTGATAGAAAATGAAAAAAATATTAAAAATGTTGACTTCAATATCCCACTTTGGCCAAAAAATGGAACAAAATATTGTGGGATCACCTGAGAACAAAGTTATTTCATGGAACTACCTCTAACAACTAAGAAAAAAGGTAAAATATACTAGTGAGTTCTAGAATAGGGCAATTATGTTGGGTAGAGATATAGAAAAAGACATGTTAATGAATTATCTAAGTGGGTTGTTTGAACACCTAAAGACACTAGTACTCATCAAAGCCTCATGCCATTAATGAGGTGTGTGCTCAAACCCATTATGTGGAGTTGGACTAGAAGAAGGCTTCCTCATTCATAAATAAATATTGAAAACAAGAATAGCAACAAGAAGGTTAGATGAATAGGGAGAAATACAAGGGAAATCAAATAAGAATGTGAACACGACAATCCAAAAAAGGAAAAGGCGAGAATAAAATCAAAACACAATGTGCCCATTATGGAAAATAAGGGCATGTGGCAGTCAAATGTTGGAGACTACACCCAGAGTTGAAGACATCTTGGTGGAATTGAAAAAAAGGACACTAATCAAGCCACTATGAACAAAGAAAAATATATTTATGGTGATTCTAACTCAAATGTGCTCTCTTGTGTTGTGTGTAAAAGGAGAAGCGTGAAAAGTGAGAGTTCAAAACCAATTTAGGAAAAGGAGATGACTAAAATCGTTCATATCAATATCCTAATTAAGGACAAAAAGATAGATTCTTTGAGATATATGTTCCCAATAAAAAATTAATATCCTAGAATTTTGTAAATGAATTGGGATTTCAAGTTGTAGATCACATGTAGCCTTATATACTATGTTAACTAAAAGATGGTGTAAGATCATGGTGAAGAAATAATGCATAGTAAATTTTTCAATAGGGATTGATTTTAAGAACAAAGTGTTGGTTGTAGTACTATTGGATGTATTTGGTGTAATATTTAGAAGTCCATACCTACACCTTCAAGATTCTAAATATTAGAGATGGCCAAATAAATATGTTGATTGTAGATGTAGAAACCTACACTGTGTCTAGTTGAGGAGAAAACATTAATCAACAAAATTAATGCAATGAAAGTCAAGTGGTTGATAAATTCTAGTATAACATTGTGTTGCTAATGTTGAGAGGCAAAGGAGAAAAAAAAAGAGAAAAGTTAAAGGGACTCCACAACAAATATACTCAATAAGAATAAGGTATAGATATTTTAGTGGGTAAATTTTATAAATTATTTGTAGAGCCTAAGGGGACACCCACAAAGGCAACTATAGAACGTGAGATTCAATTACTAAATGAGTATCATTTATCCAACTTGGGGTTGTATATATTGTTGGCAATATGTTGCCATTGATGTCAAAAGGGGATCAGATGGAGAGGATGGATTTGATCCTAAGTTGTATGCTGGCATTAATGTCTAAGTGTCATTGATGTCAAAAAAGTGTGGAATTGATCATGCAAGGGAGATGTTGTCATGATGATAGATCAATAGTGTGCCTAAATGCTATGAAGCTCAAAGGATGATTATGAGAGCAGTGGATCTGGTTCTGGAAGTATGTGGATTAGTTGTTGGTGCAGAAGAGCAAGTTCCTCAATATGTTGCATTGTTGAAAAAATGTTTCCATCTCTCTGCAAAAATTGCTTCTAGGTATTTGATGGAAAATTAAGTTCTAGATTTGATATGGGTTTTTCAAGATAATTCCAGTGATGTGCTCTACAAGTCCAGAAAGTGAAGCATACACCCAGGAATGAATTATTTTTTCTCTTGGGTGTTTTAGGGTTTATCAGTTAAACCCTAGGTGGTTTACAGTCATGGTGTCCTCAATATGTTCTATTTTGACGTTGACTATCAACAACAGGTAACCGGTCACATAAGTTACAACTTATGTTGTTGAAATCATGAGGGTGACCAGCCCCTTTGCCTAGAGCTCAAGGTTACGCATATCCAGCGAGTTGGGGTGATAGTTCAATATTGGCGGGACTCATCCTAGAGTCTTTTTGATTGCTTGACAGCTTTCTTATTAGTGAGACATTGGGTCATTGAAGGGAGTCCTTTGTGTGTCTTTTTGATGGAGCAACAAGGAGTATGGAAGCGTTATTGGTGAGACTGTATGGCGTCGGTGAGACCTTTTTTAATGTCTCTTCGACTTGGTGATGTGAAGGCAGTGCTCAAGTGGGACCCAGTCATGATGACGTGGGTGACAGTGATGATGAAGACGACACGTGGCATGATGGGATTGAGTGAATGGTAATCCACATCCTTGCTGTGGATTACGATGCACTGACATGGAGATGAGGTGGACAGGTGACATCATCAAGGGTTGTCATTGGCATGACTAATGGTCATCAACGAGACCTATTTGAATATCTCTTTGATATTCGGATATGTGCTTGATCGGAGAGAGAGATGCAGATCGAAGGGATTTTCATGATTGTCTCCTCGACAACCTAATGACCTTTCCATCGGTGTCACATTGGTATTTCGGAAGGACTTTGAAGTATGTCTCCTTGACATGGCGATAAGAGATTATGATGCCAACTGTGGGACCCAGTAAAGTCAACAGGGTAGTGAGACTTGATGAGATGAGAATCAATGGTGTTGGTGGACAGTGACGTTTGCTGACATCAGAAGGTGTATACATGGTAGTTTCCCGCATACCCCATTGAGAATTCAATGGGGCCCGATCAATACCTGTGGGGCTAGTGGGGAATAGTGAATATTGATCAAAGGAAGATCAAATGATGCTGGTGAAAAGATGCTTCATCAGTGAGACAATATGATATCGCTAGGACCTTGATGAAGGTCCCTTCGATAGGGTGATAGGAGAGTGTAATGTTGACTGTGGGACCCAGTAAGGTAAGGATGATGTGCATCAATGGAATAGTCAGAAAGCAAATGAAAGGATGACACGTGGTAGGAAGCGATAGTGGATGGTGACATGTGGTGACACGATGGTGTAGGGACCACTTGTCTACAATAGCAAATGGTGTTGGCATGACAACACCATATCAATGAGAGTGGATTTGATGTCTCTTTGATAGCTCGATGGCTATCTCATCGATGTGACATTGGTGTATTGATAGGATTCTGGAAGATGTCTCTTCAACAGAGTGATAAGGTGAAAATCTAAATGGGACTCGATAAGAAGGTGACTATGATGAAGGCTAACAAGTGGTGAAGAGAAATTGCTTGATATGCTAATTTGTATCATTGTTGTGAATTACTTGGTAATGACATGGAGGATAGATGGCATTTGAGCCCATGCCGATATCAAAGTGAGATCAATCTATTGGAGAGAGAAGTTAGCAAGTCTCTTCGATGTAATGATGCACTATGGTCATAAGGAGATTTTCAATGGATGGATAAGATCGACAATGCAAATCTAAAGAATGCTAATCTGATCATGGTGATTTAAAGGTGCTAACAAGATTGATGAACAACTCACATCCTTTTTGTGAGTTGTGTGGCAATCAGTAGACCCTGCGTATGATGAGAAAGCAGTAGATCGAAGAGAATGGTGGATGTCGATGAGACTGTAGTGAATGTCTCCTCGATAGAGCAACATGTGATGTGCATTGAAACTGAACCCTGTGATCGATGTTGGAGATTTTAATGACCGCTTATTCAATAGTCATGATTTAAAGTTACAATAGTGAATGGAAAGCGAAGGATCAGAGCGTGAAAGAAGAAGATTGGCAGCCAGTATTCAAACTTGAAGATCTACAATGGTCTGGTCCATGTGAACAGAGGTTACGACTGGTAACCGACACTAGAGAAAGAATTAATTGGTCCAACTACACCTGCGACCAATTGAATGAAGATTTGATCTTCAAGGCGGTAGCACAAATTGCAAAGGTGATCGAGATCAAATCAGATCAAATGAATAGGAGAATGCATTAAATGCATAGCTGATTCTAGAGTTTCATGGATTTCTATTCTTAGCTAATTCTTTGTATCCAAACAAAATGTTGTAAGGCTCGATGCAAGACATGGCGATATTTGGTAAATCCTATCAGATTTCCTAATTATTAGATGGACAGTAGTGTATCACTCGAGGCGAATAGGAAGCTTGCTGGTGAAGTCAATATGTGAAGAAAACCCTAACCGTAAGCTAGAGATGATCTGGATGGTTGAGAGAATCTTGAGGCAGTGATAGCAAGTCAATGGAGAAAGATAACAATCAGATATTGTCAAAAGGTTGGTAGACTAGAGTGAGTGTTGAGTAGTTATTGGTAGAGGAGATGAATCTAAAGTTGCAGTAAGTATGCATGAAAAGAGAGAACAACTTGCAATTGTATGGAGTACTGAATAGAGGTACATCTTGCTAAGTATGTTGCAAAGATTGGTAGAGAAGGGTGATGTTGTAAGTCTGCAAGAAAGAGAGAGTGAAGTGAAACAAACAATGAATGCATTTGTGAAGTCCTAGACTATAACATAGAACATCCTCTACATTTTTTCATTCAAGGTGAAGAGAATGTGTAGTGTAGAAAGACAAGAGAGGTACAGAGGTGTGAGTGTTGTTGAGAGTGCAGCTTCAGCAACAAAGTGTGAGTTGTAGAAAGTGCAACACTGTATTGAATGTAATGATGCATCATAGGTTTTGTAGAAACAATTTTATGCATACTTGAATTTGTAATCCTTCAAAGGTTGTAGCCACATTATACTGATTTGTAGCTCAGTTTAGGGTATAGTAGTCTCCTTGGAGTTGTAGCTCCTAAATCAGGGTATTGAAGCATCCTTGGGTTGTAGCCCTAAAACCCTATAACGGATATTTCATTTGTGACGCTAGATTTGAGTAGTAGACTCAAGTAGCCTTTGTCACCATGGTTTTTCCCATCTTGGGTTTTCCATGTATACATGGTTTTATGTGATGCTTTTGTGTGTATGCATATTTATGTCTCTGCATGTTAGTATCTACACATTAAGTGGTTAAGGAAGTAATCTGCACAAAGGTTTTGAAGGCCAAAGTTTTAGTATCTATTGATTCACCCCCCTCTCAGTAGATCATTGTGTTCTATCAATTGGCATCAGATCCCTAAGTTCCATAGGAGAAGCTTAATCATCCCGGGGTATATTTTGGATAAGGTGAACACAATGGTTAGTCAGGAAAGTTTACTTGCATATGATGGACCTATCTTTGATGGATCAAGATATATTTTTTGGAGCTCATTGATGAAAGGATATTTGGGATCCATAGGATGTGATGTTTGGAGGTTAATTGTAAATGGATATACAGTGTCTGCTACACCTCCAATAATTGAAGCTGAAAAGAAGGCATATGAGGATAATGCTATAACAAGAGATATAATTCTTCATGGACTATCAAGATTTGTGTTGGTCAAAGTCATGCATTGTCAAACAACACATGAAGTTTGGAATAAGCTAAAAAGGATGTATGGAGATGATGACATTTTATTGCAGGCCAAGATTCAGACATTTGGAAGAAAGTCTCAACATGTGAAGCTAAATGAGGATAAGAAGACTGTAGATACATCCAAAAGAGAATGTGTAGCTAGAGGTGATGAGGAAGAAGCGTCTACGTCTGTATCTGAGGATTTTGATGAAGTAGAAGTTGATTACATAAGGAGACTTAGAAGAGGCTCTGGAAAATACAAAGGTAAGCTACCCACTAAAAGTTTTAAGTTTGGTAGAATAATTCCTATAGCTACTAAATGCTTTCATAGTAAAAAGGATAATCCTAAGAAAGAAGAGGATAGTAAGGAGAATGAGAAGAAGGATCTGCACCCAAGTGAAGAAAAAGGGTCATCTGATGTTAGTGGTAGATCAAATGATGAACATGGAAGTTTCTATGGGATTGGCCCATTTCCAATGACCTCTGATGAAGAGATTGAGAGGTCTGCTAAAGATGAAGAAGATGAAACCTTCGATAATGAAGGAGTAGACCTAGAAGGTGAACTCATTAGTGCTTTGAATGAGATTAAGAAATTGAGAAAAGAAAATGAAGAACATAAGTTGCATGCACAAGAAGAGATTGATAAGATTACCAAAAGTCTTGAAGAATCTAATCAGATGGTGATCAACTTGAAGACTGAGGTGGAAGAAGAAAGAAGAGAAAAAGATGTAGTTAAATCAGAACTACAATCTAAATTGGATGAAAACAAGAAGTTGAAAAAGAATGTTCAGAAAGAGATTGATAAACTCACTCAAGAGCTAAAGGAATCCAATCAGTTGGTGATAAATCTGAAACTTCAAGTTGAAGAATCTAAATGAGGTGAAGAAGTAATAAATTCCAAACCAAACCTTGAAGTAGAAAGATGCATGAAGTAGGAGGAAGAAATAGTGGCTTTGAGAAAAGAGTTAGAAAGAACTAAGGAGTAGATTGACAAAGGCCTAAATTTGAAAGGTGGCTCTAAGATACTTGATGAATTAGTGAAATCACAAAAGCCATCAAAACCCAAAGAAAATTTGGCCTTGGATTTGAGAAAGGAATGAGTTCCTTTATCAGCACTTCTACAAACTTGTATGACAGATTTAAAGCAGAAGAAATATGTTGCACAAAGGAAGAGGAAGCCAACACAAGTTGCTCCAGAGAAAGTACCTCTAGAAATGGAAAATTGAATAAAGGAACTACTGAGATGAAGAAGACAAAAGAAGAAAAGAAGCTATCTATAGAGAATAATAAAGTCAAAGAAGAGAAGAGACCTACTACAAACAAGAAAATGAATAATTATTCAATTCTTGCTTATCAGAAGAAGATGAACACAACAGATAAGAAGATAGAGGAATCAGTCCCAAGGCATCAAAGAAAATGATAAAACATTATGAGAGATGATTTAGGAGGATTTACTAGGATGAGATACATGAAGAATCCAAATCAAAGAAGACCACCTCATCTTGCTCGAAGAAATGATATGACTAGGTACTCCCCATATTTTAATGGTTACTATTATACCTGTAATCAATTTGGTCATAGGGCTAGAGAATGTAGAGCTGCACTTAGAAGGATCACTAAATATTTAAATATAAATTAATTTTCTCTTGTAAGGAATATGTATGTAGTATGCTACAAGTGTGACAACTTTGGTCACATAGCTAAAGATTGCATATTAGATCTTGTAAGACCAGTAGTATAGAGCAAGAGGAAGAATACAAGGAAGGATACATCTTCTAGAGTGAACAATGGTTCACATACTTTTGTGACAGAAAGGTAGTTGAAGAAGGTCTAGAGAGAGAAATCCTAGCAAGCAATGCACCATGAGGGTGTTTCTACCTTACATCACTAGTTTTTAGTGATGGGGCATGAGTCCATGGGGAGCTTCATTGGTATTTTATTCATCCCTAGAAATGGAGAGAGATCAAGTCAGGTAAAACATGTTTTACAAATTTCTAACAACTTGATGGTTGCAGATGTATGGTAACATTCTTGCTCATTGAAATGTTCATCAATGGGTAAGAACATCAGTAGATAGTGAATAGTTTGCTGTAGAAATTGATATCAACAATTGGTATCAGTTATTGAAGAAAAAGTGGTGTAGATGCTTTATTAAGAGAATTTTTTTTTCCTACAAGGAGAAGAGATATGTCTAAGGGGGGACTGTTTTGTATATATTTTTTTAAAATTGGTATCTATGGAGAAATTTCTTTTGGTATCAAATCAATGTTATACTTGATACATTGCAGTTCAGAATGTTAAGTAGTATCAAGGCATGATATCATCAATTGGTGTCAAGTATATGATATCAATTGGTACGAAGCATGAAGTAGAACATCTATAATTGATATCAGACCTGATTGGCACTAAGCATGTAATAGCACTTCAACTGGCATCATATATTAGTAATTGGTATAGAGAAGTTGAAGCATATGGTTTTTCTATTGCAGTAAAAAGGAGAGCAACATTTGAGATGAAACAAAAAAAAAAATCAGTTGGTATCAATTAAAGGGGAGCTAAGTCCCTTTGCCATTACTAAGAAGAAGTGAAGGTTGCAGCAGTATGGTGACCTGAGATAGCGAAGAGGAGAAAGTTGTGACCCTTTTCCATTGATGTCAAAGGGGGAGAAAGTTGTTTAAATGCTCAAAACAATTGATCATGGGGGAGAAAGTTGTACAGTTGCTCATAAGTGTGAGCAAAGGAGAAGGAAAGTGTTATCACTAAAGTTTGCACCCTTATCAAGTTGTAGAACTTGATACTTCAGAGAAACATGGGAAATTTTACAGGTTGTGGGTCACCTAAAAATGGAAAAGAACCTTCGAAGAAGGCCGGCTTCCTATGTTTCATCACCTAAAACTATTGATTCTATAGAGGGAAAGAGTAAAGAGATAACATAAAATGAAATAATCTATCTCTATGGTGATGCACCTAAACTAGAAATTCAACACTTGACATCAACCAGTAAGAAGTGAATATGTACAGTCCATTACAGTGTATTTTTGCATAAGTATTTCACTAAAAGGCCTGAGCACAAAAAACCAGCTCAAGGAAGGTAAAATTCACAATCAAGAAGTGAAAATGCACCATTTTGACACAATTAGTGACCTGCTCAAACACACTATTTGCAGAAGGTATAAATTAAGAGATAAAACCATAAGGAAATTATGAAATCTTTCACAAATAGCTTGATCAAATCTTACACATACACTAAACTGCAAAGAATGAAAAGACAAGTAATTCATCACCAGAACTAGCCAAGGTATTTTATGTATTCAATATCTCCAAAAGAGTTACAAAGCATACTCAATCTGAGAAAGGATTGCAAAAAAACACTAACTCCAAAAATTGCATAACTAGAATTGATTACAATAAATCACATAAGTGATTATATCCAACAACTCCCAAACAAGATCCACTTAAAAAGGATCTAGAAGCTCCATGAACTCATATTCCTTCAAAACCCTAAGATTTAGCAACAAAATCCATCTCCAAAAGAGTTCATGATATTTGAAAAAGTCATGCAAGACTTAATCAAACAATAAAACACCCCTAAAAATGCCTCAAACTAAGTCAAAAGCCTAAAACTGCTCCATATGTCTCTCAACCTTTCGCAACCACCCCTAGATACCCTCCTAATGTTTGCAAACTGCAAACAACCTCCCAATATTCTTGTAAAAGTATTAAATCTTTAACAATACTCATAAAGGCCAAAAAGAAAACACAAGGCATATAAGCACGTATCTTATTTTTGCATTTTGAATAACATTATGACTTAAATGATTTATAAAGGAATCATTAAGTCAAAATGTTTTACATTTCAGTTTAAATGCAAAAAGAAAGAAGCTATAGTTCTGTTTTCTTTTCTTCTTTTTTTACATGGTCAAAGGCAGTCAAAAGTCGTAAGACTTAATTTGCTTAATAACACATAAAGAATTCAAAGTATAGATAAGGTTGTTTAAAACCTAAGGCATAAGACTAAAGTCTTAGTCGTCGATGTATATTAGTATTTATGTATTTTTTTTAAAACAAATGACAAAATTTCATCGGCCTTTTAGGTTTCACCAAAGCTCTAAAATGAATTTTATTCATTATTTGACACTTCACTTTATCTGGAAACTTCATGTTGTGAGGAGGCCGCCACTAGCAAACCCTAACCGATGTTTTGAACTAGAAATATCTGCCTCTATGTCATTGTGAAGCTTTCCCTAAAGATATAATACTGAAAATTGAAGGTAAATTTGATTTTTGTAAGAAGTTTTGGAAATCTCTCTCCTTCATTTTGAAAACTTCTGAAGTTTATAGGTTGTAGCCTCACTATACATTTTTTATAACTTTTCTTTGTTCTTTATTCTCCTCTAATTGGCCGCCATGGAAGAGGGTTTGATGGGAGTTTTCTGGAGACTTCGAAACACCATAAGTTTGAGAGCTGGAATCCAGTGTTTCTAAAAATAAAACAAGCTTAAGCATTGACTATAGGTAAGATTTATGTATTTATTACCTTTCCTGTAATGAAAGGATTCTCAAACTCCACTTAAGGAAGAAATGGCAAAACTATGTTTGTCCTTCTATATTCTATGAACATGAGGTTGATTCTTAAATTTTTCTCAAAGTTATAGCTTCTACAAAAAAAAAAATTCTACTTTTCTAAATTTGAGACCTCCTAATTGTCATGGCTATATCTTTTGTAATTAATGGCTCGACCCTCTTTTTATGTTGCTTATTCCTCTCAAAAATGCGTTTTCTCTCTATCCTCATTGTTGGTATTAAAAACAACACCATTTTCATCAATGGTCACTCTTGGAGATTATATTTTGTTCTTGAAACACAAAAAACCTCAAATGGTTTGCATGCTTTACACTTTATTGTCGATCTGCTAGCAAATTTTGAGGACTTATCTCCATTTTTTATGTATTTTCAGTTTATTGGCCACATACTTTCATTTTGTGCATCTAGGTACATGTCTATTCTTGTATTCCTGTAGATATTTGCTCAATCTAGATCATGGTTCGGCCTTAAGGCTTTTTTTGTAACACTTTATCATTTTGAAACCTTTTTGATATTGGTGCCTGATAATGGATATTGCAATGTACTCATTGTTGGCCTTCTTGAAACTCCAGATCTACATTATCTCAGACTTTTACTTTCTATTCAATGTTGATCATGAAAATAAAAATTTTATTTCCTCTATAAATTATCATGCATTGTAGAAGATCATATTGCTACTATTAATCCATGGACTGGCCTTATACTCCTGCAATACATTACCCTTTGCATAGCTATGACGATGATTCCACTTCTTGTGCATGCTTGCCATGTATTCACTTCTTTACTGTAAAAAATGTCTTTTAGAGAACTGTACCTTTTACAATATCCTTCCAAAACAACATATGCTTGAACTCATGCCCATTATGATTATATAGTAACTATCCTTAACATATGGATTGCAATATGTAAGTTTTGCTTTTAAACAGAAAAGCAACTGTGTTTTCACAAATGAAGGATCATTATGTTTGTTTTATGGCATAAAATATCATGATTATCATTGTACTTGCTGAATAATTCTTGTGTTCTGCCATTTTATATTCAACAATGCATATCTTGATTCATGATTGTTTCACTTTCTTGCTTTGTAACCCTGTATCATGCATAGGGCTTCATGATATTATGCTTCCAGAACATATTGTTTTAGTTTCAAAATAGAGTTCTCCAATGTTTCATGTTATGATACCTGTTGAATGATCTTATTTTATGCTCTTCCACTACTTCAATAAACAAGTATCTGTCAGTGACATATTATAATTGCAATCTACATTTCAAAAGTTTATGTTGTAGATTTTAAACATAGCAATCTGCATTGAATGTACTAAGGTGTACTTTAAGATTTGAGCATAAATAATGAGCTGGGATCAACCCTCGTGGGAACCACATTTTCCCGACTCATTTTTAATCTGATAAATTATTGCACCCGTTGCTGCACATGAAGCAAACATATTAGAAAGTGAAATGCATGTCTTTTGTGTGTATGTTGACTAGATGGTTTTCCTAGACACCTAAGGTGTTCATTGCTCTTTAATACACATGGAGATGAGTTAATACATGCATAGGTAGATGATATAAATGATCATGTACGGTTATGACCCTTCATTGCTTAGAGTATAGCTCTAATACATTGCTTGACTACTACAGGAACAAGAGAGCAAAGAAATAGGAAGGACAAGCAACAAGGACAACACCGAAGTGAGACAAGCACTAACCAGTCATTCAGGAAATGACTGGTCATCCCTCTTACATGCACATTTATTTTCCTTTATTTATTCATGTATTAATTTGTCTTTATTTGTATCAAGGAAAAGTCAATCTCATGGCTTGTTGTGTGAGACACATGTATCTAATTACAATCAATAAAGATTACATTTTTGAGAAAAGATTTGTAAAATCTTTTATGTTTCATTCACTTGTATGAATGTAATAATTTTGTGTTGTAATCTTGTAAAGTTGTTTCATTTGTATAACTAAATGTAACATAGAAGGTTTAATAAAAATGTACCATTCATTTTGAAACATAGATGGCTCTTCCTGATTGTTCCTATAGGTGAAAATCTGGTAACAGTAATTCAAAAGGGGAGAATTGAGAGCTCAGATGTTATCCATCATTGGTATCTTACCTTTGATAAGTTGAGCATTTAAGTTTTTCCATCAATGACAAAGGGGGAGATTGTTTGCAATATCTTGCCATTGATGTCAAAAGAGGATAAAATGGAGAGGATGGATTTGATCCTAATTTGTATGTTGGCATTAATGTCAAAGTGTCATTGACATCAAAAGAGTGTCAAATTAATCATGCAAAGGAGATTTTGGCATGATAATAGATCAATGGTGTGCCTAAATGATATGAAGCTCAGAGGATGATTATGAGAGCAATGAATCTAGTTTTGGAAGTATGTGGATTGGTTGTTGGTGTAGAAGAGAAAGTTGCTCAATATGTTGCATTATTAACAAAATGTTTCCATCTCTATGAAATAGTTGCTTCCAAGTATTTTAAGGAAAATTAGGTTCTAGATTTGATATGGGTTTTTTGAGAGAATTCTAGTGATGTCCTCTACTAGTCCGGAAAGTGAAGGATATGCCTAGGAATGAATTATTTTTGCTCTCAGGTATTTTAGGGTTTATTAGTTAAACCCTAGGTGGTTTACAGTCATTGCGTCCTCAATATGTTCTTCTATTTTGACATTGAATGTCAACAGCAGGTAACTGATCACATAAGTTACAACTTATGTTGTTGAAATCGTGAGGGTGTTGGCCCCTCTACCTAGCACTCAAGGTTACACATATCTAGCAGGTTGGGATGACAGTTCAATATCGGCAACTCATCCTGGAGTCTTTTCAACTACCCGATAGCTTTCTTATCAGCGAGACACCAGGTCATTGAAGGGATTCCTTTGCATGTCTCTTCAATGGAGCGACAAGAAGTGTGGAAGCATTATCGGCGAGACTGTATGATGTCAGTGAGACCTTTGTTAATGTCGAGCTCTAACTTGGTGATGTGAAGGAAGTACTCGAGTGGGACCCAGTCATGATGAGGTGGGTGATAGTGATGACAAATATGACACGTGGCATGATGGGATTGAGTGAATGGTAATCCACATCCTTGTGGATTACGATGCAGTGACATGGAGATGAGGTGGACAGGTGACATCATCAAGGGTTGTCATTGGCATGACTAATGGTCGTCAATGAGACTTGTTCATATGTCTCTTTGATATTCTGATATGTGCTTGATCAAAGAGAGAGATGTAGATTAGAGGGAGTTTCATGATTGTCTCCTCGACAACCCAATGACCTTTCCATCGGTATGACATCAGTAGTTCAGAAGGACTTTGAAGCATGTCTCTTTGAAATGGTGATATGAGAGTATGATGCCAACTATGGGACCCAATAAAGTGGATGTGGAAGTGAGACCCGATGAGATGAGAATCAACGATGTTGGTGGACAGTGACATTTGGTGACATCAGAAGGTGTATATGTGGCAGTTACCTGCATACCCCACTGAGAATTCAATGGGGCCTAATCAATACCTGTGGGGCTAGCAAGGAACAGTGAAGATTGATAAAAGGAAGATCAGACGATGTTGGTGAAAATATGTTTCATCAGTGAGACAATATGATATAGCCAAGACCTTAATGAAGGTCTCTCTAATAGGGTGATAGGAGAGTGTGATGCTAACTGTGGGACCCAGTAAGGTAAGGATGACATGCGTCAATGGAACATTCAGAAAGCAAATGAAAGGATGACACATGGCAGGAAGTGATACTGGATGGTGACATGTGGTGACACGATGGTGTAGGGACCACTTGTCTACAACAGCAAATGTTATCGGCATGACAACACCATATCAATGAGTGGAGTTGATGTATCTTCGATAGCTCGATCCCTATCTCATTGGTGTGACATTGGTGTATCGGTAGAAGTCTAGAAGATGTCTCTTCAATGAAGCGATAAGGCGAAAAGCTAAATTTGACCCAATAAGAGGGTGACTATGATGAAGGATAACAGGTGGCGAAGAGCGATTGCTTGATATGCTAATTCACATCATTCTTGCCAATTACTTGGTAATGACATGGAGGATAGATGGCATGTGAGCCCATGCAAATGTCAAACTGAGATTAGTCTATATGAGAGAGAAGTTAGCAAGTCTCTTCAATGTAATGATGCATGATGGTCATAAGGTGATTGTTAATGGATGGACAAGATCGACAATGCAAATCTAAAGAATGCTAATCCAATGTGGTAATTTTAAGGTGATAACAAGATCAATGGACAACTCACATCCTTGTTGTGATTTGTGTGGCAATTGATAGACCCTACATATGATGAGCAAGCAATAGATTGAAGAGAACGGTGGACGTCGATGAGAC
This sequence comes from Sequoia sempervirens, assembly GCA_007258455.2. Classification (NCBI taxonomy): domain Eukaryota; kingdom Viridiplantae; phylum Streptophyta; class Pinopsida; order Cupressales; family Cupressaceae; genus Sequoia; species Sequoia sempervirens. Next base: position 171,474,624 of record VDFB02075321.1, on the reverse strand, counting down.
TGTAGTGAATATCTCCTTGATAGAGTGACATGTGATGTGCATTGAAACTGAACCCTATGATCGATGATGGATATTTGAACAACCGCTTATTCAACGATCGTGATTTAAAGTTACGACAGTGAAAGGAAAGCATAGGATCAGGGCACGAAAGGAGAAGATCAATAGACAGTATTCAAACTTGAAGATCTACAATAGTCTAGTCTATGTGAACAAGGGTTACGACTAGTAACTGACACTATAGAAAGAATTAATTGGTCCAACTGCACCTGCGACCAATTGATTGAAGATTTAATCTTCAAGGAGGTAGCACAGATTGTAGAGGTGATCGAGATCGAATCAGATCGAATGAATAGGAGAATGCATTGAATGCATATCTAATTCTAGAGTTTCATAGGTTGTTATTCTTAGAAAATTCTCTATATCCAAACTAAATGTTGTAAGGCTCAATGCAAGACATGGTGATATTTGGTAATTCCTATTAGATGTCCTAATTATGAGCTAGACAGTAGCGTATGGCTCGAGGTGAATAGGAAGCTTGCTAGTAAATTCAATATGTGAAGAAAACCCTAACTGTAAGCTAGAGATGATCTAGACAGTTGAGAGAATCTTGAGATAGTGATAGAAGGTTAGTGGAGAAAGATGACAATCATATATTATCAAAAGGTTGGTAGACTAGAGTGAGTGTTGAGTAGATGTTGGTAGAGGAGATGAGTCTAAATTTGCAGTAAGTATGCACAAATAGAGAGAACAGCCTGTAGTTGTATGGAGTACTGAATAGAGTTACATCTTGCTAAGTATGTTGTAGAGATAGGTAGAGAAGGGTAGTGTTGTAAGTCTACAAGAAAGAGAGAGTGAAGTGCAGCAGATAGTGAATGCATTTGTGAAGTCCTAGACTGTAACACAGAACATCCTCTATGTGTTTGCATTCAAGGTGAAGAGAGTGCGTAGTTCAAAAAGAGAAGAGAGGTGCAGAGGTGTGAGTGTTGCTGAGAGTTCAGCTTCAATAGCAAAGTGTGAGTTGTAGAAAGTGCAACATTGTATTGAATGTAATGATGCATCATAGGTTTTGCATAACCAATTTTATGCATACTTGAATTTGTAATCCTTCAAAGGTTGTAGCCTCATTGTACTGAGTTGTAGCTCAATTTAGGGGATAGTAGTCTCCTTGGAGTTGTAGCTCCTAAATTAAGGTGTTGAAGTATCCTTGGGTTGTAGCCCTAAAACCTTGTAATAGATATTTCATTTGTGATGTTGGATTTGAGCAATAGATTCAAGCAACCTTTGTCACTGTGGTTTTTTCCATCTTGAGTTTTCCATGTATACATTGTGCTATGTGATGCTTTTTTGTGTATGCATATTTATGTCTCTACATGTTAGTATCTACACATTAAGTGGTTAAGGAAGTAATCTACACAAAGGTTTTGAAGGCCAAAGTTTTACTATCTACTGATTCACCCCCCTCTCAGTAGATCATTGTGTTCTATCATATATAGAGTATTGATGAAGCACACAAGTTCAAGAAGGGGCTCGATAAGTACCTTCCATATGGATTACCTATTGTCATCGGGCCAAAGAATTATGGGACATGGAAAATGTTCATAACTATAAGGGAATGAATAAAATGATCATGAAGAATTAGCATCCACTACTCAAAATTAATGATTTTTTATATCGATTGCAACATGCCAATCATTTTACAAATCTAGACCTCAAATATAGGTATCATAAAATTATTTTCAAGGACAAAGATAGGTGGAAGACAACATTCAAGACACGTTAAGGACTCTATGAATCACTTAATTTTCTATTTAGATTGTGCAATTCATGTGTCTCATGAATGAGTTATTGACACCATTAATTGACTTGTCTTATTTATTATTTATCTCATCTTGAAAAGTGAGATTTTCAAGGAGAGGAGGTAATTTGGGAATGGTGACAAGTGTGAGTATGCCAAAACCTCATTGGCATACCTTGCTCATAGGGTAGATGATAGAAATATACAACTAGATCCATCCAAGGTTGAGGTGAGTGTTAATTGGTTGAAGCCCATGACTATGAGTCATACATGAAGTTTTTTAAGTGCACCCCAATACCTCTAGAAGTTCATAAAATATTTAGAAAATATTGTTGCTTCATTAAATGAAGTTACAAGCAATGAATGAAATCCTATTGGGGAAATAAACAAAATCAAGAATTTGATGAGCTAAAGAAGAAGATTAGTACAACAATATTCCCTTCTTTACCTAGTTTTCAAGCTACATTTAAGATAGAGATGGATGACATCAGTTGTGCTATGGTTGTGGTGTTACTTCAAGAAGGTAGGCTTGTTCATTATCATTTAGAAATATTTAAAATACCTATGATAAACTACAAAACTTATGATAAGGAATTGTATTCTCTTATTTTTGTGGTGAAGAAGTGGAAGAATTATCTCATGGGAAAAGAGATTATGGTCCACACCAACCATAAACACTCACAATAATTGCAAGCTAAAACAAACTTATAGTAATCCAAGTATTACAAATGGGTGGAATTTCTTCAACAATTTCATGTTGTGTTCAAATACAAATTTGGTCTAGCTAAAAAGGTAGTGGATATGTTTTCACAACCATAACTTTTATCTAAATAAGTAGTGTATCCTAGCTAGAGCCTTTTTTTGGCGAAGTGTATGTCAACAATCACAAGCATGATGCAAATTTCAGAAAGGTACATTTCAAATTGTAATCAATGGAAAACATGTTTATTTTGAGCCTCATCAATACTTTCACTTATTGGTGACCAAAGTTGTAGGTCACAAATCCCTAAAGGTTCATATTCTCCCAAGCACTAGGGGTATCAAACATGAGAAGAAAATTGTGATCTTATGTTCATGTTTGGAAACAATGAACTAGTTATTGAGGTGGGTAAAACCTCATTCACTTTTTACCATGTTAAATCAAGGGGGGATCCATTAAGGTACCACAATAGATATATCACCACATAAATCAAACACTTCCCCTGACACAAACCATACACATTGCATAGTGAACCCTTATTTTAGTTGTCACTACATGTCTATATGTTGGTTTGAGGATTTCAAGGTCAAGCACCTAATTAATCAAATGAACTACATTATCTTTTTGAAAAGATTTTAATGATAACCACTAATATCATTTTAAGCACTCAAAAATGGCAATGAGAACATGCTATATCAAATAAATACAAAATATGATTAAACTAATTTGTTTTGGGTGTGTTTTGGGATAATTGGATGGGTGGAGCAAGTAGTATACTAGTGCCTATATCCAATTAGCTAAAAAAATTATGAAATTCATACAAAACATGCAATAACTGAAACCAATGGTGATACTTGAATGTAGATATCACAAAAGGTTGTGTTTTCTAAAATGCATAGGAAAATTAAGATCTATGAATACATTTAAAAACGAAATAATTTTTTTTAGAATATTAAATAAGTCTACTTAGTAATCCATGAGTATACACATACATTTCCTCTATTGGTATGAAAAATACCTTACAAAACTTTACAAGGTTTTTACCATTGTCTACCTAGCCAACTAAGAAACAACATGTCTAATCTTTAAGATTTATAAGTGTTTGTTTTAAATTTGGTATGAACCTAAATTATTATAGTATCAAAATACTATACCTAGAGCTTGAAACCTTAGGACTTCCTACAAATATTTTTCTTCTACTAGCTCTATAATTGCTCCATTTTCCTCTTTTCCCCTTTTCTTTTTTCTCAATGATATTCTAGCAATATATAAAAAATATTACAAATATAGTCCCCTCATGGATGGGTGACACATGTCAATCAAAGATTAGAAGATAAATCTTCCAAAAAATTTCCTAAAGTAAACATGTGAGGCCCTCATAGGAAAATTGCAACCATCTTCAATTCATTGCAACCTTTGTTAGAGAAAAACTTATTTTGACCTTCCATGTTGATGGCCACCAATATTTTGAGATACAAGAAAAGGAATGGCCCACAAAATCCATTGAAACAATGATCAATAGATTATGTGATGACCATTGGGAATTGAAATTTCAACCACTTGATTAATGGTTACATGGATCAAATTTTTTTCACCTTTAGAAGTAATTTTTGTTTTTAATATGAACAGATGTTTTTAGGTGAGAAAACATTGATTGGCTAGTTGCAAGGCATCATCAAGGCGTTTATGGTGCTCTAGGTTGTGTAAGGAAATCAATGGAAGTGAATATCGCAAAATGGAGGATTTGTCAAAGTTTCAAGGATTGAGGATCGTGCATACTTCATTCTCTAGGAAAATAAGGAAGGCATCACCACAACTCTTAACTTCAATGAAGCACATGGAAGGAAATGTTGAAATTCAGCGATTAGAGATCAAGGGTACCAAGGAAAGCAGGCCCAAGAAAAGGGATGTCTAAAGCTCTATCTCTAAAAGATAACTTAATTCCAAGTGAAAAGTGTCAGGGAGTCAGTATTTTGATGAAAGGCATGTTGCTATGAGGAAGTCTAAAACTTCAACAAGCAAAAGGGATGAAGGTGGTGAGCTGATGAAAGGTATGCCAACAAGGAAACATCTAATACCTCAATATGGATAAAAGAATAAAGAAAATTTGGGTAGAAAGACATTAGGAATGGAAACTTTAATATTTTAACACAAGCACAACCCTTAGAAATTTGAACACAAACCCCCACACTTAGACTTTTTGAAAATTTTCATCTAACACATTGATAAGCATGTAACAAATGATAAAAAAATAAAAAATGGAATACCCACTAAGACTCTCTTAGACCAGTTGTAAATGGTGGTGAATGGGGTCAAAAGTACAACATAGGAGCCTAACAATGAGGAATGGTACACGTCAAAATCGGGTGACAATATTGGCTTTAATTGGCAACATGTATCTCTTGCAAGCACAGTGACAATCCAAAACTCTAGATGCAAATAAACATAGGGGACAAAAAGGATATTGGGACAACTTACACTTCATCACAATCAAACAAGGATCATGATTACATAAAATCACATAAAGCACAACACTCACAAGGAAAAGAACAACACAAAAAATATGAAAGGACAAACATATGTACAAAGACTCACAAAAACCCATCCTCAAGAGAAGTAGTGCTTGAGATGTTGACCATAAATTGGTAAATCTAGTAATTCCCCATCAAGAATCATGAGGTATAAAGTTCCTTGATTGCATCCTTCAATAATTTGATAAGTTCCAACCAACAAAAGATCAAACTTTACATGTTTTCCTTTATCTTCTAATCTAGATTTCTACATAAGAACAAGATTATCCACATGCAAATCCTTTTGGATAGCTTTCTTATCAAAAAGATACTTCATTTTATATTTCCTCAATATTGTCCTCTCATGGGAAGCCCTCCTAGTCTTCCAAACTGGTCAACTCATGCACTCTCTAAGAAATTGCATCTTCTTCTTCCCCTTCAATTTGATGAAACAATTTGTAAAGTAACAATTCAAGAGTGATTGATAATTTTAATCCATGCCATAAACTAGTTCAAATCAAGTTCTCTCAATAGAATTCTTATAGTTTATTGTATATTCCCAAACAAAAGACTTAATATTATCATCCCACCTTTTCATGTTTGTATCTAGAGTCTTTCTGATGATAATTCAAGATAAATTTATTGGTAGACTTGGTATATTGATTTCCTTATGGCTAATAAAGGGATGTATGTGTTAGATATATCCCATGCTAAGAAAACACATCAATGATGTCATAGGACCTAAAACACATTACATTATCAGTAAGTATTTGTGATGGCACCCCAAACCATGTGATGATACTATTTGGTAGAAAAAAAAAATCACTAATTTTGATGTAGCATTTCATCTATATATTTTGTCTCCACCCATTTAGTGAAAGAATTGATAGCCACAAATATCCATTTATATATGTGTTGTCGAATAAAGTTTGCACCCTTGCTAAGCTATCAACTATAGCAACCTATCAACACATGGGAACACTTCAAGGTTGTGGGTGACCTGGGAATGAAGTGAACCTCCAAATTATGGGCTGGTTCCCCTTAAGATACTTAGAGAAAAACTGAAAAATGATAAGGGAAAGAGTAAGGAGGATGAACTCGAATTTAAAACCTATCACTAGCAGGTGATACACCAAAGATAAACATATGACAATACTGCAGAAAACTCACAGAAAATCTCAATAGAACTAAAAAATCTCACAATACAGAGATTTATGTTCACAAAAATGAGTCTATGTAAGGTTCTGACTGTTTTAATGCTTAGTACAAGGAAAACAAGATGTTCCCACAGATACAATATGCAAAAGAAAGAGATCGCTAACATAAACTAAATCTGTGACATAATATCCTTTGCATTCAGCACTGAAGGAATTTGATCAAATAAAGGGATTACACAGAATTTAATCATGCAACTCACAACTAGTTACTAAACAACAAAGAAAAAACTGTGAAGGAAATGACTTTCTATTGAGAAAATAAGGAGTGTATGTGTTACAGATCTGTAATATTATGAAAAATGAGTTACAAAGTCTGAATAATGCTCTTTTAGCAGTCTCCTAACTAAGAACTACTATACAAAAAAGGAAAAAAATGCCATATATACACAAGTGAGGTCGGCCCCTTAGGGCTTACAAAAAAAAAAATATCGGGCTCAAAAAGATCTATCCGCAGATCTTTTGGGTGAATTCAATGCAGGCCCCTGCGTGTCCATGATGGTGAAGAGTCGTCTCTGTAGAAGCTTTCTGATATTTCATAGCTACCTCATTTATTGATCCATTGTGTCCTGTTTAGCTACTTCAGCTGCATCTTGAATGCCCTGAGCTTGCAACAGATACACGTTGCTTGTTATCATGTTGATGTTCTTTAGACTATCACGGTTTACCTTCAGATCTCTCTGATTGGTTGAGTAAATTCCATTCAGCCTCTTTGGTCGGTCAAAAATATTTTGATCAGAATCGCATCTCGGCGAGACACTGGAAGTGTCTCACCGTTGCGATTAGGTGTCTCTGCAGCTATCGGCATATCATAGAACAGTCGGTGAGAACTCATGGCGAGCTCATTTCATTTACCCCAAGCTTACTCTTCTCCTCTGGGCTCGAGCTCCTATTGACTCTCGGTGAGACCTTACTGGGTCGGCAAGACCTCCATGTGTCAGTGAGACGTTTTACCGAAGGAAAAATGTTACCCTGAACGCTCTTCATCCTCAGCAGGAGTTGCTTCATGTCTCTCCGAGCGCGTGCCACTCCACCGAGCTCCGCATTCCTTTCGCTGAAACTTAATCAAGTCGGTAGGACCTCATGGCGATGCCCCATAGTCCTACCGATATCTGCTTTTGTCGCTGAGACACCCACACTTCACCGAGACCTCTTGTAGAATCTCTTTTTCTTCGGCGAACTCTTCATTCGGCAAGACACCCGGCAAGACCCTTCGTTATTGGCGAGATATTGTCCTATCGGCCAGACCTCCCAGCGAACTCCTTCACTCTCGACGATGAGCTACTTTCTTTTTTGTTGAGAATCATCATAACTGGCAGGGCGGGGCCTAGACAGAACTGGAATCGGGATCGAGAGGAGAAAAGGGGCCGAAACCAAGATAGATGAATCCTGGTAGAACTGGGACCGGGACCAAATCCGGGTCTGAAACTTTCTTCAAGTTTCAAGTTCGGATTCTGTTCTGATCCCGCCCCCGAAAAAACTCAAAACACGAAGGAAGAAAAGAAAAACATAAGGGGGAACCAAGCAGGAAGAGACAAACCTCAATCCCAGGCCACGAAGAAAAGGAAAGAAGAAGGAGCGGGACCAGGGTCGGAACCGGAACAAAACTAGGAACCATAAATTTTTGGAGAAGTTCCAAGTTCGGATTTTGTCCCGCTCCTGGGCCCAGGAAAAGAAAGAAGATGCACAAGGTAGGAAGAAAGGTGGGATCGAAACAAAAATTGATCCTGGGCAAAACACAGTGGGGGCGGGGGCGGAAACAAACCCAAAACTGAAACTTTCATCAAGTTTCAAGTTCAGATCTTGACCCGAAACCTGCCTCCGAAAAAGGCAAGGTGAGAGAAAAAAGGACAACGAAGAAAAGAAAGAGAAAAACTACCCCACGGTCAAAATGAAAGGTCAAAGAAGAGAAAGAAACGCATACAAGCGCGGAACCGGAACCAGAACCGAAACGAGAATGGAAACTAGAACTTTGGAAAAAGTTCCACGTTAGGACTCGGTCCGACTCCACCTCTGATGGAAACAAAGAAGGGGCCCGAGAAAAGAAAGAAGAGGCAGAACCGGGGTCAGAACAAGATCAGAACCATGAACTGGAACCGAAGAAGTTCCAAGTTCAGATTCCGACACGGTTCCCTCCCGGCAGAAACAAAGAAAAGACAAGAAGGAAGCAAAAAAGGAAAGAGGGAAAGACAAGGCAAAACACAAAAAGAAAAACCCACCCCCAAACTGAAGATATGCACGCTGGGCTCAACCCTCTTGGGAGCCACATTTAATCCACGTGCCAAAAATAGAAAAACATCATTTTCCCCTGCATTTGCACAAGAAGCAAACAAGTTAGAAAATAGGTAATCTTGATGCAAGTGTCCCTCCATTTGGCCTTCGAGAACATCTAAAAGTGCAGGTTACCCTGTCTGATTGAGCCCATAGGTGAAAAATGGGTAACAATATGCTCTATAAATTTTCAACAATTTCCCCCACTATTGGAATGGATCCTCAACTATGATGGTTATTGTTATCACCTGAAGTTGCACGCTTGTTGAACCTAATGTTCAATGCCTCAGCGTAACATGGGAAGACCTCTAAAGATGTGGGTTTCTTGTAAGCAGAGGTCAACCTCTGGAGAAGGCCGGCTTCCTTTGGTGTCACCTAAACTACTGATTCTTGAAGGGAAAGGGATAAGGAGTACATAAATTGAAACTAAACTAAGGTGATGCACTGAAATGATAGGAATAATGAAATACTCAATTTACACTTGAATACTGGTGATAGCCATGGGGCTGCACAACAAGATCCTGTAGATCACGCACACAAACAGGTTTGACATGCACATGCCTTCAAGAAGGAAAGGCAGATTTTCACAAACTAGAAGCTCATGTGCAGGATTAAGTAAACACAGTTTGCAACCTACATGATACTACTTCTACAAAGAAAGGCATGTCATGAAACAAAAGCTATAAGGAAAGAGAAAATTTCACTAAGTAGCTCAATGAATCACTAAAGAATGCACAATACTTCACAAGAATCAGAAGGCAAAAAAATGGACCATCAATGGTAACCAAGGTAGATTTTGTATATTATATTCCAAGTTGAATTACAGAAGCCTACTAGTCTGAGAGAGGACTACAAAAGGGTCACAGACTTCAAAAGAGCATACATCCAAACCCCTTTACAAAAAGGAAAAAATGCCTTATATACAGAAAAAATCTCGGCCCCTTAGGGCTTACAAAAAATATCGGTCTCCAAAATTATCTATCCTTAGATCTTTTGGATGAAATTAATTGCAGAACCCCTATGTGTCCATGTCGGTGGAAAAGATTGCCTCAGGGGATGCCTTCTTGATCTTTCTGCAACTACCGCATTCATTTGATCCATCATGTCTTGTTGAGCTACTTCAGCTGCACCTTAAATGCCCTAAGCTTCAAATAGATACACGCTATTTGTCATTCTATTAATCTTCTTCAACTGGTTGAGCTGCCACAACGTGCCTTTGGCCTTCTCTGATTGGTTGGGCATACCACTCACAGACTTCCCCACGGTCAAAACTCATCCGATCAAAATCGAATCTTGGCAAGACACTTAAGGTGTCTCGCCAATGCGATTATAGCCCTCTGAAGCTATCGGTACAGCACATGACGGTTGGTGAGACATCATGCGGGATTTTAGGATTCATATTGACTATCACTGAGGTGATCGGCAAGACACAATTCTATCACTGGGATATCATGGCAAAAACTCCACACTTAGCGAAGGCATTAGTTTCGGAGAGACCCACTACACTCGGTGAGACCTCCTGGCGATGACCTCATTCTCTCGGCAATGAACCTACTTTGCATCCTGTCGAGGAGACAACCCTACTTCGACATAACTTTTTGCTGATGGTTGAATCCTTCGGTGATCCTGAGATACCTCGTTAGCTGTCGAGACCCTATGTCGCATTGATTTTGTCTTGGTGAACTCCTTTCTTTTTGTCGGCGAGACTCCTACCGAAGGAAAACATATCAGGGCTCCTTCTATCTTTCGGCGAGACACATTTGACCTCGCCTAGACATTACGGTGATCCCTTCATCTTTCGCCGAAGCTATCAAACCTAGCTGAGGCTTCTCATCTTTGGCAGGGGTTGATTGATGTCACCCCGAACGCACTTTATTCTATCGAGCTCTTCCTTCCTTTCGGCAAGACTTTGGTAAGTCGACGGGACCTCATGGCGACAGCTTCAACTCTTGGCGAGGCCCCTTTGTTGTCGGTGAGACATCCGTGTGTCGGTGAGACTTCTTTATCGCTGAGACTCCTGCCGGTCGGGAAGACATTATACCGAAGGTGCTTTGCTTTGGTGAGGATCTTATTTCATCAATCGGCATGACTTTTCCTTATTGCCTAGACCTCACACCAAGGTCCTCTCTTTCAGCTGAGATCTCCTTGTCTTTCGCTGTGACTTCCAACGGTCGGGAAGACATCTCCCCGAGCTCCTATTTATTCGGCGAGACTTTCGTGTGTTGGTGAGACCTCTCACCGAACTGATTTCGTTTCTCCTAGACCACCCCACTATCGGCAGGACCTTATGTCGATATCCTCATCTCTTGGCGAAAGTACTCCTTTTTGCTAAGAATCTTCATAACTGGCGGGGGCGGGGCCAAGACGGAACCAGAATCGGGACCGGGGAAGAAAGAGGGCGGAAGCAAAGACAGATGAATCCCGGCGAAACCGGGACCAGGACATAAACAGGGAAAAACAAAGAAAAGAGCGGAACCAAAATCAGGACCAAATTCGGACCTGAAACTTTCTTCAAGTTTCAAGTTTGGATTCCATTCCAATCCTCCCCCCCCCCCCGACAAAACTCAAAACACAAAGGAAGAAAAGAAAAACATAAGAGGGAAACAAGGAGGAAGAGGCAATCCTCAATCCAAGGCCACGAAGGAGAAGGAAGGAAGAAGAAGAAAAAGCGGGACCGGGGGTCAGAACCGGAACGAAACCAAGAACCAAAAATTTTGGAAAAGTTCCAAATTCGAGTTCCGACCTGATCCTAGGCCCGGGAAAAGAAAGAAAAAGCACAAGGAAAGAAAGAAAGAAAGAAGACGGGATCGGAACAAAAACTGATTCCGGGCAAACCATAGCGGGGGCAGGGGCGGAAACAAACCTGAAACTAAAACTTTTATCAAGCTTCAAGTTCGAACTTTGTCCCGAACCCGCCTCCGACAAAGACAAGGAAAGGGCCCGACAAGGAAAGAAAGGCGGAACCGGGGTCGAAACTGGATCCGAAACAGGAACCAGAACCTTTTGGAAAAGTTCCAAGTTCGACCCGGTTCCGCCCCCTGCAGAACAAAGAAAAGACAAGAAGGAAGCAAAAGGAAAAAAGGGGAAAGACAAGGCAAAAGTAAAAAAGAAAACCCATCCCCAAACTGAAGATACGCACGTTGGGCTCAACCCTCTTGGGAGCCACATTTAATCCACGTGCCAAAAAAAAGAAAAAAGATCCTGATGCAGTGTCCCTCCATTTGATCCTCGAGAGCCTCTGAAAGCATGGGTTACCCTGCCTGATTGAACCCATAGGTGAAAATGGGTAATAGTTATGACAGGGAGTGCACTTGCAAACTTCATCATATTGAAGAAACTCTAGCAAGCATCACATAATTTTATAAACTTAGCCACATCCCTTAATAATTTGGGACACCAATACCCTACTCTCATAATCTTATGAGCAAATATCTTTGACATAAAATACCCACTACAATACTCTTGGTGGTATTCCTCCATAACTCTTTCAATTTGCTCACTATCCTAACAGTTGAGAAATACACCATCGAAGTTCTCCACATTAATTGAATTTGAAGAAACCCATACATCTAAGATTTTAGCTTCAATGTTCTCTTTTTTTATCACATAGTTCCAATGGACAACTTAGATTCTCCAAATAAAACACAATTTTCTTATACCAAATCCAATCTTTAAAATGACAAGGAAAGATGGGTTAGAGTCAATTTGATGCACTTCAATTGCATCTAAATTTTTCTTGGTCATTAATTTGGAAAAGCCTTCGCCTTTAGCAAATGTCGTTGTCTTCACCTCCAAGTCATACTCTTGGATCTTGTTGATCCATCTGCACCTTTTTCCTAATGCCTCTTGGTGCATAAAAATATCTGTTATTGTTATATGCATTACAAAGGTAGTGATTTTGGCTCCTACTAGATGAGATTTAACATTCTTCACTACCTTAAAAAGAGCATAAACATGCTTCTTCATGATGAAGTATCTCATTTCAGCATCTCTCAAAGATTTGTTGAGAAATTTTATTGGTTTTTTGTAACCATCATCATTATTTTGTAACAAACCAACAAAAATAGTATAAAATGATGAAAAATAAAACAACTAAAAAGTATTTCAATAATATAGGCTCTCTAGTATAAGGACCTTCTTGAGTACATCTTTGGTCTCAACAATGGAATTAATTGACTCCCTGTTCGAACTTGATGATTGTCCCTTCTTCACACCTTGGAAATAACCTTTTGTTTTCTTTGCAAAGTTAGGAACAAATCTCTTGATGAAGTTAATATTCCCAAAGAATGATTCAACTGCCTTGACTATATGGAGTGAGATCAATACTAGTTATGGACCAATTGTAACCCCTTCCCTTGACACAATCTATCTAATGATTTTTTCTTTCTGCACTCCAAATGTAATTTTCTTAGGATTCAAAGAAATCACATACTCTAAGCACCTTTGGAACATTAATTCCAATTGTTTGCAATAATTATTTTGATCCTTCAAGTATGCAATCAAATCACATCGGAAGACTGTTGCAAGAATGGAAATATTGAAGGTGTTTTCATTGATTTCAACTAATCAACTTGTTATCAACTGGTTGTTGTTGGTTGTATATGTTGATGATATTGAGAAAATTATAATGAAGATATGTTGCAAGTGTTCAATTGTTGCTTTTGGTTTTTGCTTTGAATTTTCTCATATGTTTGTGTGGTTCAGATATGTTGATCATGGTTGTTAGAAGATGTTATATCCATATTTTTAGTTGTTGATTCATTATACAATGCAAGTTATGTTCACTAGTTGTGAACTATGGTTTTTTGTGTTTTAGGTTGAGGTCTGGGAGAAATGTTGTTGGTACGGATTCCTCTTTGATGAAGTCTTGTGACATGTGGTTCTAGAGTTGAGTTTTCTTGATCATGTTGAAGATAAATTCAGCATCTGGAAGATTCATGCTTAATGGTTCTATGTCTTTAACACTGGTTTGGTTGACCTTGTGTGGAATACTACTTTCAAAGTTAGAGAAGCATGTTGGACCTATTTGGGTTCTGATGAAGCATGTGTTTGGGTAGCCCTCATTCTAATTCCACCCTAGGATGTTTTGGTGCCAACCTAATTTGAATTTGAATTTGGATAGCCAACTTTGGATATGTTTCAAAGTTGAAGATGGTATAAATATAGGATGAGTTAGCGGTAAAACATATGCAAGAGTGAAGAAAAGAGATAAGTGAAAGGTAAAAAGATAAAATAGATGTGACATTGATGCTATCCAGTGAGTGTGTGTGGTGTGAGTGTGGAAAATTAGTGTGAAGCCTAAATGCTGAGTTTTTGGATGTAGTGAGTAGAAGGTGAACTCTATCATTCATGCATGTTTGCAAGTGATTGTGGTGGAATCCTTTGTTGCATTGAGATTGTCTTCTCTCTATAACAAGTCTTCTTTTTCTTCTTTGTATCTCTGTGGCAGTGATCCCTTCAGGTTGTTATCCCTATTGGACAGTGAGTCCTTGTTTTGGAAGTGAGCCTTGTTTCATAGGCAGTGAGCCTCTTGTAATTGGTTTTGATATTCTCTATAGTGTGAGTTAATATTCACAGTGGTTTTTCCATTATTGGGTTTTCCACATAAATCTAGTGTTATTGTGTTTGTGTGTTATTTAAGGTTTTGCATTAGCATTTGATGATTAATCATTTAAGCAGTGTTAAGAATTAGTTTCAATGAATGAATTAAAAGATTAAATCTATGACAACGGATTCACCCCCCCCCATCTCAGTTGTCCTATTCAACAAAGACAACCATTATCTCATTTATAAGGCTACCAAATGTAACATCCATTGCTCTCTAAATTTGGCTACTACATTCTTCAACCTGAATGATATTCTAACATAAAAAAATATTCCCTCTAGTGTAGTGAAGGTTATCTTAGGCTACTCAAAATATTTAACCATTACCTAATTAGCTTAAGAATCCATCCATCATATACATTAGTTCAAACCTTGTCATCAATTGCAATAAATGGTCCATGCTATGAAATTGTTACATCCCATCCCTAAATTACTATTTACTTTTCACTTTAACTTGAAATGCAGTGTGAATTTATGTGACTATAATGATTGATAAGTTAAATGTTTAGATGAAATATATGTAAATGCAATGGTTTCATATAATGAATAGAAATAATGATGCAATGAGATGAATGTGATATAATGAAATGGCTAACTATGTGTTTTAGTTGCCCAAGTGGATGACAGGTCTAGATTATGTGCCTCTAGTGGATGAGGGGGAGTATCACCTAAGAGAAAGAAATGGTTAAGAGTTGAATAGTAAAATCATCTTAGTTTTTTGATTTGTGCTTAGGTCAGGTTTGGAAGTTGTCATAATCAAGTAAGTTGTTCTTTAGTTATATCTTGTGGTTACTTAAACCTAAATAAAGTCAAGGTAGTTTCCTTGTAGAAGGCTTTAGAGTTTTGGGTGTTTTCTTTTATCGTAATGTGTGTGTGTGTGTGTATTAAGTTGATAATATCATCAAAGTGGATTTAGTATTGACAATACTCTACTAAGGGAAATGATAGTGTGTATAACTTTGTATGTGTGTATGCATCATGGTTATTTGGTTTGATCTTATAAATAAAAATATGTATATATACGATATGAATAGATACATATGTTAGTGTGATGTGAATATAAAGTCTTGTACCTAGTAATTTATCTTACTAGGGAATTAGGGGACTTATTCGCATGTTAAGTTTTCTTAGGATATAAGATTCTTTTTAGAAGTCTTAGTTGGGTTTTCTAGAGCTTATCTTATCTAGCTTTATTACATAATTCCTAGATAGTTAGTTTGTTAGTCATCTCATGTCATAGGATTAAGGCACATGTAACAATCATGTTCAATCATATTCCTCACCTTTCCTATATAAGGAAGGTCATTGTACACATATGTAACATACTTCATACCTCGTCATCATTTTGATAGGTCTCAAGCAAGATCATATTCTTGCATACTCTCTTGTGGAAGGTTTTCATTGTTTTTGCAGGTGGCCTTGGGTATCGAACTAATCTTCAGCTCTTACAACGTACACACGTATATATCTATATGTACGAATAAATGAGCATGTATATACCTAACTCGGTTGTAATCGGTAACCGATGTATATATATACTCATTTCATATAAATATGTATGTATGTAAATATGTATGAGCATACAACAATATATATATATATATATATATGTGAAATAATAATGCAAGTAAATATCAATTATTTAATATTCAAAGGAGAAAATAAAATAAATTAAGATGGCAAGTTATAAGGCTTAAAAAGCCAAGTTATTAGGTCATTAAAAGGGGTTGCATTATTGATGGTTGAAGCATGTTTTAAATGAAAATGTTTGTCAAGGTAATTAGTGATGCAATACAGAGGGAAGAAAACAAACTTACTCAATCTCATTTGTCAAAAACTCAAAACATTCTTAGGTTATTCGTACATCTTTTCTTCTTGTATTCATCCCTCAAGGCTCATAAGCCATCAAAACATCAACATCACATCACAATTAGATTCCCATTATTATATCAAACCCTCAACCATCTTAGGAAACATAAAATCATCAGATTAAGCCAACAAACCAGTAACTAATGGCCCTTCTCCAATTTCCTTCCAATGCATACAATGACACCTTTTGATCAATAACACAAACTTGAACTTATAAGGAACAACCCATCAAACCAACACTTGAGGAGTCTTCATTAGGAATAAATTGACATGAAGAAACTCAATCCAAGCCCCAAGAATAAAAACTTGATGTTTTAGTTATAGTTCATTAATCTGCCTTATCTCTAGTAGGTCTGCCACAAGGTTTGTCAGAGATTTTCTTCCAAACTACACAATGAAAACCCAAAAAAAAAAAAATTTAGACATCCATTAATATTTTTTAAAACATGTTACAAAATTAGGTATAGTTCTTTTGGAGTAAGTGCTTGAAAAATTGTTGTCTCAAACTGTGTTTAGGCCTAATTAGGCTTGTCATGCCTAAGGGCTTATTGAATATATCAACTCTACCATCAATTTCTCTTGAAAAATAATTGAAACACATCAATATCAACTTGATAAAGCTTAAAAGTTCATTGGATGTCCATTTTCATGAATATTTATATAAACCCTAGGTTGTATTCTTCTTGTCTAACCTATATTTTGACTCTACACAGAATTTTCAGTGGAAACTTTAAATTTTCAACACCTTAACTTTGTGCTCTTGATCCCAAGCCATTATAATATGGAATAACATGCATATAAGAACAATCCTACAAAGAATCAGAAAATTTGACCAGACAAAGAGAGAGAAACACAAATTTTTAAGTCTTTGGTTACCCTAGAATAGGGTTTTATCTATTTATAGTAAAAACTCAATATCTCTTTCAAAACTGCATAAATTTGCATGAAACAAAAAGTGTGTGGAAGGTGATTGGGTACACTACCATCTACAACCATTCAAACTTTCCTTCATGGTCGTATAGGGCCATACTAAGGCCTGAAACAATGATTTTCTATAGAAATATGTAAGAAACAGTAATTTTATTCATCTAATTTCTTTCCTCCAACCACCCAGATGTACAAAATGGATACAAAGCCTATTTAAAGGCATTACATGATGACTCTTGAGTTCCTAACTAATTTCCAACTGCCTAAAACAAGACTGACCCTTCATATTTCTTCTGTTACTTTATGCAACTTTACCATTTTTTTTGCAATTTGTGACAACTTTTAAATGCTTTGACATTTTTTTTACATTTTTTCACAAAATATGACACTAATACATGAAAAATGACTTGAGTGGCCCTAATACACTGTTGGAACACCAAAATTTGATCATCCTTCAAGATTTTCTACATGGAATCATGATTTTGTCAAGATGCTCCTGCATCAATTAGCCACGAGTTGGCTAAGAGTAAGAGCTTATTTAATGTTTAAAACAGCCCTAACAATGTTGCATAAAAATAGAAGTTTTTAGTGATCATAAAGCGGTGTATGACTTGGTGAATTTGTTGCATTTGATAACTATTTTATCTATTGTTATATAGCAGCATGTGCAAGAGTAAAATAAGTTTCTCATTCCTTTTAAAAGGAGGAAATGTTTGCTAACTTTAAGGGAATTTAAACAACCAAAAAATGGCACTACATTTTCAGCTTGTCAAGATTTGAAAAAGTCAGCAATTGAAGTGGTCTTTGGTAACAAACTTAAGTCATTTATGAAGAATTTTTTAGCTCCTATTTTAGGGGGCATTTTGGTCAATCCATACTTGCTATTTTCTAGCCACTTAGTGGCCAAAGCATTGCTATTTAATGGACTCTAAATGAGTCAGTTGAAAGTAGTTTCCAATGTGGGTTTTAGAGTAGGTTTTTGAAGTCTATTATTTACTTCTTTTGCAGTTGTTTTAATGAGGAACAATTTTCATTAAGTCATCACAATCTATTTTTTTAAATGATTCTCAACAGCTTGCATTATGATTAGTCATAAGTAATTGGTTATCAGTTTAAGGAATTTTATGACTACATTTGTGAAGGGCGATAGCAGAAGAACGAGTTGGTTGAATCTCTTTTCTATAAATATGATGCAAGAGCATCCAGTGGTGTAAGTGAAATCTTGCATCACCCAAAAATATTGTATTTTCATTTTGTTTGTAGTTTCCTTAGTTGTTTTAGGGCCCATGGCAACTCATCCAATATTTGGGATAGTTAGAAGTTTGAAAGAGCCAAAAATAGTCACTTGCTATTTTTAGTAAGTCTTCCTATTCAGGTTCCTATGGACACGAAAATTGACCCCAAGGAGTGAAATTGGAAAATAAGATTTTTGGTGAAAGAATCATCTCAAAATCCTATACCATTTAGAAGATATTAAATTTTCATCCCAAGGAATTTTTCCAATGAAATTTAAAATTAAAAATTGAGGCCCTTCAGAGCCCCGGAATAGGGTGCAAAATCTATGATCTTTTAGATTTGGAAAAAGATGGTTGTATATCTCTTCACAAGCTTTCCAACGATAATTGAAATTGAAAATATGATGGTCAGATCAAAAGATATGGCCCTGAGAAGTTGTAAATATATAAATATAAAATTTAAAAATATATAAAAATCTTCTAGAGCGGGAAATAGACGGTGGAATTATGGCACCAAAATGGGGTTACAGCTTCCATAATATTCTAAGGAAGTTAAAATTATTGGATAAAGAGGGAGAACATGGGTTACAGAAGGGGAGCTCTCGTAGTGCAAATTGTGATTTTTGGCTTGCATATTTTTGTAATGAGAAGGCCCATGTGGTTGTAGTATGTTATTTTCTATGTATTGTAATTTCACTTCATCAAGATAATAGAAAGCAAGTGTTTCTTTCTACATTTTTTGTTTATCTCTCTTGTTTAGTTGTGTGTGTGTGGTTTTGTAAGGGGAGTACCCTCATCAAGTGGTATCAAAGCAGGTTTTCCAAAGTGTGTAGACAGATCGCCGAATGTGAGGCAATTTACACTAGTATTTGTGGTTGTGGGTTTGTGAGAAAAGATGCCTCCACAAAGAAACCATGGTGGAAGAAATTTTGGGGTAACAGGAGAGGGTTTTAGATCCCTCCAAAGAAAAGTTCAAGCACTACAAGAGGAGCTGTGTAGAGGAGTTGATGTTAGATGAAGAAATGAAAGTGAAGATTAGGCTGAAAATGAAGAGTCATTCGAAGAAGAAGCACATGATGTAATAGATCTTGGAGAATTCAAACTCCTTAAGGCCATTTCCAAGATTGGAAAGAGGCCAAAGATAGAAGTTTTTATTTTTTCTAGAAACTTGAATCCAGAGGCGTTGATCGATTGGGTCAATGACATGGAAGATTATTTTGAGTATGAGGAAATAGAAGATCCAGAGAGGGTCAAATTTGCAAAATCCAAGTTGAAAGGCCATGCTAGCATATGGTAGAAAGAAGTCTAGTTGGCGAGAAATAGAAGAGGAAAAGATAAAATAACAAGATGGGATCGAATGGTGGAAAAATTGAAGAGACAGTTCATTCCTGTGGACTATGAGCTAGATTTGTTGAAGACGATGTATATAGAAGAATTCTACCAAGTCCTAATTAGAACGGGTCATTCTAAGGCCAACAAGGAGAAAGTTTCCCATTACATAAATGGCTTGAAGCCGAGTATTCAAGAAGTGTTGAGTTTGGTGAGGATGACCATGATTGAAGATGCATATCAATTTACCCTAAAGGTGGAAGAGAAGTTGAACAGAAGGTTCAAGAGTAAGAAAAGGGGTGGAGGTCGTGGTGGAAAGACTACTGGGCAATCCTATGGAGGCCGAAGTGAAGATCAAAAGAAGACTAAAGGATCCAGTAGCAGTCAGAACCAAAAAGGAGATAACACCTACCATCCTCGAGATCAAAATAATGGAGACCAAAGAGGAAGAGGAAGTTTTGGATGAGGGCCAAGAAGAGGAGGCTTTTGTGGAACCTATTCTCAATGCGAAGAAGGGAATAGAGCCTACGATTGTCCTCAACATCAAAGGAGGACAAATATAAGACTTGAAGGAAATGCACGAGTTGAGCATGTAGATAAAGATGTCGAGTCTTCACATTCTGAAGATGTTGAAAGAGGAGAGGCCCTTGTTGTCAAAAGATCCTTGCTAAATGAGAAGGAACCAAATCAAAGAAATAACTTGTTTCGCACTCGATGCAAGTGTGAAGGTAAATTTTGTAATTTTATCATCAATGGAGGTAGCACTGATAATCTTGTTTCAGAGGAAATGGTTATTAAGCTGCAGTTGGAGAGAAGGCATCCAAAACCATACTGGATCGCATGGTTGCAGAAGGACCATAGAGCATTGGTCAATGAGAAATTTTTGGTAAAGTTGAAGATTGGTAATTATCAGGATGAGGTTTTTTTTTATATTATACCTATGGATGTTTGTTACATGTTGTTAGGAAAACCGTGGCAATTTGATCGGTGAGCAGTGCATGATGGACATGCTAACACCTATTCTTTGACAAAGGATGGAATTTGTCATAAGTTGAAACCCTTGAAGGTGGCAGAAGAAAAGGTATGCAATAATACAAGAATTTTTTTGGTTGATGGAAGAAAGTTCCTACAAGGTATGAGACACGAGAATATGTGTTTCATATTCATCCCTAGAGTCGATAAAGAAGATACTAATGAGGTACCTATAGAAGTTTTAGATTTATTGAATGAGTTTTAGGATATTGTTTCTAATAATGTGCCTGAAGGTTTGCCTCCAGTAAGGAAGATTAGCCACCAGATGGACATGATTCTTGGAGTCAATTTTTTTGAATAAGGTAGCTCATCGTATGACTCTAGTGGAGAGTGAAGAGTTGGATAGACAAGTGCAAGAGTTTTTTGCAAAAGGGATTAGTCAGAGAGATTTTGAGTTTGTGTGTGGTACCTATAGTACTAGCAAAAAATAAGGATTGGGAATGGAGTATGTGTACAGATTCTAGAGCCATCAACAAGATCATCATCAAGTATAGATTTCCCTTGCCTAGGATGGATGACATCATGGATTGTTTGAGTCGAGTTGAGTGCTTCATGAAGATAGTTCTGAAGAGTGGTTATCACCATAATCAAATTAGAGAAGGAGATGAATGGAAGATAGCCTTCAAGACCAAAGAGGGCTTGTACAAGTGGTTAGTCATGCCCTTTGGGCTAACCAATGTACCAAGCACCTTCATGCACCTCATGAATGAGGTACTGAAAAAAAAATTGGATAAATTTGTCATTGTTTATTTGGATGAAATTCTAATTTTTAGAAAGACATTAGAGGAGCATTTGATGCATATCAAAAAGGTTTTTGAGTAGCTAAGAGAGAAGTTGTTGATCAATTTGAAGAAGTGCAGTTTTGTGAAAAGAGAGTTGGTATACTTGGGATTTGTTGTCTTACAAGAAGGTCTTAAGATGGACCCAGAGAAGGTAAAATTTGTCATTGAATGGCCTACACCAAGGAGTTCTACTAAGGTGACATATTTTCATGGTTTAGCTAGTTTTTATAAAAAAATTATCAAAGCTTTTAGTAGTATTTGTACACCTCTAACTGAAACAATGAGAGGGGATCGAAAAGAGTTTAAGTGGACTACAGAAGCAGCAAAAAATTTTGATATGTTGAAGAAGAAAGTTATAGATCAACTTGTTTTGGCACTTCCAAATTTCAACAAGGTATTTCAGGTAGATTGCGATGCTAGCAGTAATGTCATTAGAGTTGTTTTGAGTCAAGAAGGTAAACATGTTGCCTATTTTAGTGGAAATTTGAATGATGCAAAGAAGTAATATGTTTATGATCAAGAGTTTTATGCTATAGTTCAGGCTTTGAAAAAATGGAGACACTATTTTTTGCCAAAAGAGTGTTTTTTATTTACTAATCATCAAGCTTTACAATACTTGAATAGTCAAGGGAAGATGAATCAAAGACATTTGAAATGGGTAGAATTTTTGCAAAGTTATACATTTTTTTTGAAGCATAGGAGTGGAAGATCTAATAGAGTTGCAAATTCCTTAAGTAGGAAGCAAAATTTGTTAACAAAAATGCAAATTGAAGTTGTTGGGTTCAATGAACTCAAGAGCTTGTATCTTGAGGATCCTGATTTTACAAAGGCTTGGAGAGCTTGCAAGGAGCTTATCACTTTGGATAGGACGAGATGGTTGGATTTTATAATCCAAGATGGCATGATGTTTTGATGGAATCAGTTGTGCATTCCAAGGAGTTCCATGAGAGAGAACCTGATCAAGGAGAAACACAGTGGAGGATTAGCTAGACACTTTGGTCAAGATAAGACCATTGCTATTGTTGGTGAGCATTACTATTGGCCATAGTTATAGCAAGAAGTGAAGAAGTTTGTGCAAAGTTATAGAGTATATCAGATGGAAAAAGGGGCAAGTCAGAATACTTGATTGTATCAGCCATTACATGTACTTGAGGGGCCATGGGAGGACATTAGTATGGATTTTTTCCTTGGATTTTTGAGGACACAGAGAGGGTATGATTCGATACTTGTGGTGGTGGATATATTTTTGAAGATGGCACACTTCATTCTGTGGCATAAGATTAGTGATGTTGTTCATGTTGTAGAATTATTTTTTAGAGGGGTGGTGAGACTACATGGTCTACCCAAGAGCCTAGTTTCAGACCGAGATACCAAGTTTGTTGGGAATTTTTGGAGGACATTGTGGAAGAAGTTGAAGATTGATTTGAAATTTAGTTTTGCACACCATCCGTAAAATAATGGAAAAATGGAGGTGGTGAATAGGATTTGGTGTAACCTGTTGAGATGCTTAGTAGGAGATAAACCCAAGGGATGGGATTTGATTTTACCATTGGTGGAATTTTCTTATAATAATTTTATCAATAGGAGCACTGGTAAATCACCATTCCAGATTGTGTATGGGAGCAGTCCAAGAACTACTTCTGAATTGAGAAAGATGGATAAAGGAGAGAAGAGTAGTGTTGAGGCTGAAGAATTTGCATGACGAGGTGAAGAAACATATCAATAAGATGAACTCTTAGTATAAGGCTAAGGAAAATTAGAAAAGGAGGTTTAAGGAGTTCCAGGTAAGAGATGAATTCATGGTTCATTTGCGAAAGGAGAGGTTTCCTGTTGGTACATACAATAAGTTAAAGATGAAGAAGTTTGGACCATGCAAGATCCTAAAGAAACATGATTCAGGAAATGCTTATGAGGTAGAGTTGTCAAGTGAGATTCATGTTTCACCTATGTTTAACATTGTCGATTTGATAGAATATCATAAAGGAGTTAAGGAGAATGAATTGATAGAGGCACAGTGGAACATTCTAGCACCTACATTAGAAAAGGAAAAGATAGAAGAAATTTTGGATAGTCGTGTGGGTAGAAACACAAGAAGCAAACAATATGCAAAGTACTTGGTGAAATGGAGAGGAAGGCCTATTGAATATTTTCCATGGTTATTTAAAGTTGAGGTTAACCATCTTGGTTTCCCTCTAACACCTAAGAAGTGACGGTCACTTTTCAAATTACCCTGGGTGTCTGATGCAGGAGCATCAAGTGGTGTAAGGGAAATCTTGCATCACCCAAAAATATTATATTTTCATTTTTTTTGTAGTTTCCTTAGTTGTTTTGGGGCCCATGGGGACTCTTGCAGTCTTTGGGATAGCTAGAAATTTGAAACAACCAAAAATAGTCACCTTTTATTTTTAGTAAGTCGGCCTATTCAGGTTCCTATGGCCATGAAATTTGACCCCAAGGAGTGAAATTGGAAAATAATATTTTGGCAAAAGAATCATCTCAAAATCCTATACTGTTTAGAAGATATTAAATTTTCATCCCAAAGAATTTGTCTAATGAAGTTTAAAACTAAAAATTGAGGCCCTTCGAAGCCCTGGAACAAGGTGTAAAATCTATGATCTTTTAGATTTGGAAAAATATGGTTGTAGATCTCTTCACAAGCTTTCCAACGATATATTACAATTGAAAATCTGACGGTCAGATCAAAAGATATGGCCCTAAGAAGTTGTTAATATATAAATATAAAATTAAAAATATATAAAAATCTACTAGAGCGGGAAATAGATGGTAGAATTTATGGCACCAAAATGGGGTTACGCCTTCCAAAATATTCTAAGGCAGTCAAACTTCTTGGATAAAGAGGGATAACAGGGGTTATAGAAGGGGAGCTCCAGTAGTGCAGATCATGGTTTTTGGCTTGCAGATTTTTGTAATGAGAAGGCCCATGCAGCTGTAATATGTTATTTTCTAAGTATTGTAATTTCACTTCATCAATATAATAGAAAGCAAATGTTTCTTCCTGCATTTTCCATTTATCTCTCTTTTTTAGTTGTGTTGTGTGTGTTTCTGTAAGGGGAGTACCCTCATCAAATTACAAGAGTTTTGTATTCTAGAGGGGTTGGTTGGTTATGAAGAAGGAAGAAGCATAGAATTTGTGTTGCTCTCAATTTATTAATTTTGTAATATGTTTAGTTTAAGCTAGGGGACAGTGTTAATAGAGGTATGCAGATCATTCCTAAAGCAAGAAAGAAGCTAAGCAAATAAGGGGGTTTAGAGTCCAGGAGCTAGAGTGTTCAAAGGGTAGTTGGTAGCATTTTCAAGTAGAGATAATAGGCATGTCATACGTTCTGAACTATTTTTCTATTATTGTTTTCCTTGAAGGTGAAAAGAAAAAGTAACCATGAATGACTTGGGAATGAATTTGTTAAGTTCAGAAATGAGAGATTAATGTTAATAATTTGATAATGACTAGAATCAAAACTATGTATAGTGAGGTACTGTTATGTTTTATAAATGCAATCTAAAATTTTATGAGTATTATGGCTTATAGACTAAGATAAAATAACTCATTTAACGTCTATCTCCAAGAGTGTTTAATAGAAGGTCTTAGTATGCTATAATATTTGTATGTAACCTAATGGAGTTTAGAGCACAGAATGACAAATGCTCTCTAGCTAGTTATTATTATATATCAAAAAAACCCATTCACTTTAGTGTTGATTTTGACTCCAACCTTATTATTGGTTTTCATTGAGAATCTCAAATCTTGGTTAAAGAGGGAAGTAATCCCTTACTTGATTTGAACTATGTTTCTTTTATGTATGTGGGTGACATGATGCCAAACTATTGCATGACCATGCTTGGGTCAAGATGATGGCGTAAGAGTCATCTCTAAGTGTTAGTTAACCTTAGAATAGGTAAATGGCCGACCATGTGGGTTTGCAAGGACTTGTTCAAAAGGAAATTTCCTAGACCCCAAATGTTACTAGAATCACAACAAGGGTGACTTTCATTTTTTATGAAGTTTAAATTATTTTATTTTGTGGCCACCTTAGTGGGTATGGTTTTAATGTAAACCTTATGACCATAGGTCCATTTGGTCTACAAGTCAAGTAGGGTGGGTGAACAAATGACTTCACTCCAAGTAAGTAGTGATTGTATTTAATACAAATACCTTTGGCCAAAGTGGGTGCATTAGTCACTGCATGCACTTGTTAGTTCACTATGTACCAAATACTTAACACAATCAAAGTTGTCTTTCATTGTTGGAAGTCTCCATAGTTGATAGATCATGGTATTGGTTAAGTAGGGCACAACACTAGAGCTTGGATGGCTTTTATTAGGGGGTTCTTAACCATTCCCTTCATTGAAGGGTAGGGCCACTTCTAGTTAGGAAGGTGAGCGAGGGACCGCTTAAGTCCGTGGTTGGAGGTAAAGCACTTGGGTGATGCTCTCCCTCTTGCAAATGACTTTCCAAGTCTTGGGAGATGAAAATAAAGAAATTATCCAATTATGGATCTCTGACCTTGTTCCTTATTTGTTTGATGTTTATATATATTTGAAAATGATTATGTGGAAATTGATGAAAAGAAAAGCAATTTGTACTTTCTAGTTTGAATTATTGAAATGGAACTAATCACTCATGTTTTCAAATATGTAAATGTATCTTTCATTTATTGAAGAAATTTGCATTTCCTAATTTTAAGGAATAGTTACTTTTTACTTTATGGTTATAATTCCATGTAAATTCCTTGTTATAAGGTTGTGGTCATTATAGAAATGGATAGTTTTCCTTCAATGACTTGATTTTCAAATTTCTCAAATCTACATAAATCCTAATGTCTATGCTTTTCTTTCTCACTGGTACAAGGTTCTAAGAAACCCACTCTAAATGTTTGACTAGCTTTATTATTTCTACTTCTTTCAACTTCATCAAATTTTTTTCCTTTGAGAGGCAAGTGTGGGATTGATGGGTCCCTTCTTCTATCAAAAAGTCTTTGTTCCAAGCCTAGATATAATGGCATGCTAAACAAATATTTCCTATAAACCTTTAATTCATCATAATACCAAGAAAACAATTTCTTATACTTTTTAAACAATGCAATTAGTGTTAGTTTCTTTGTTGGTTTCAATTTCTTACCAAAGTAGATCATTTTAGGAGTCGCATTAGTTTCTAAGTTACCTGATTCCACATCATATTTTCTAATAAGATTGCTTCTTATCTTATAACAATCAATGTTGTTGAATATTCTTTCTAGAGCAACAAGACCTTTTGTGCATTTGTTTTCAGCTTTATAATCTTGTTCTCAAGGAGAGTCTCTTTCCCATGTTCATTTTCTTCCACCATGAGCTGCCAATCAATTAGTTGATTTTCAAAGTCATAACAGTGATTCAAGAACTCATAAATCTATTTGTATTTATTAAAGATTTTTCAATTGTAGATGTTTTCAAGAATGCTCAATCTAGTAAAGATTTCAACACTATACCTGCAATTGGGATATGGCATGGAAGTATCAAATGTTGATACTAAGATAGCAAGTGAATTAGCTAGAATATTATCTTCTCGATCGACCCACTTGATGTCAAAAGCATCAAACATTTCTATTGCATCCCACACTACATTCATATGCATCCTTAATATTTTTCTTTAGAAAAATATGTGTCGCTAGCCTCAAATACAACTACCTCTAGATCACCAAAAAAATTTAAGCATTTAATTCCACACTTGGAAGCTATGTTTAAACCAAGTATTAGTGCTTCATACTAAACTATATTGTTGGTGCATTCAAAGTTCAATCTAAAAGTGAACTTATAATTTGTGTCATCAGGTGACACCAATAAAATACATGCACCATTTCCTTCTTTTGAATATGCACCATCAAAGTACATATTCCATATGGCATTATCTTTGAAACTTTCATTTTGAGAAAAACCAGGCTCAGCATAATTACTAGTCTCATCATCACAATATCCCATAAAATAATCAATATATGTGAGTAATATACCTTATTTTATATCTTGTCTAAATTTTCCACAATGTGAAGCATTTTCTTTTCTCTATGCAATTGGACCTCTTTTCCTTGCAACAATATGGTAGCATAAAATAAATCCATTTGAATGCTACCGCTAATTGAAAATCTCTACTTTTATGACAACAGCATACTACATTTAGTTAGACAATCAACTATGATAATATCCATTGAAAAACACTTACATGTGTATGCAACGAGTTGTACTTCAACATTGTTCACTATCCAAATCACATTTGCCTCTCCAAAATTCATGGCATAGCATTTTCCATAAGACTCAAAGACCTATAAGCCTAGATATTCCATAACTTTTAGTGGCATCATCTGGCTAGATGCCCCAAAATCTAAATATAGTTGTGTACCAACCAACCCTTTATCAACAAAAAAACTTATAAAATGGATCAATAACTTGTTAGTTACCTACAGATGTAGCTCCAAGATAGACTTTTGGTGTTTCTTAAACATTGGTCTCAACTTCAACATTATTTTTAGGATCAACTGCTGATTTAATGGGATGATAAAAAATAGTTGGGGCGTTGATATAAAGAAATACCATCTCTTTGTGTTATGAGATCCAAAGTAGTTCCTTGACTAGCACTTGAAATTTTAAATGACTCAAAGCCAAAGTCATATTTATTGGTTGATATACTAATTTAAGGAGTGGACAATGAAATAGTTATAGCATTAGTATCAAGAATAAAAGGCATTACCTTATCACTAATAGAAACCACCTTTCAACTTGCATCATTTCCAATCCCTCTACCAGCCTCTTGCTTCTCATTTGCTACTTGTCTCACTTGGTCTTACTTGGTTTTATTTATAGCAACCTTTGAATTCTCTACATGGTTGAATGGAACATCAACACTTTTCTTTCTAGGGGTATACATTTTTGGCAAGGATACCTTTGCTTTATGCATATTTTTCTTCTATGGTGATCTTCCAAAAGTTGTATTTGCATCTTTCTCTATATCATTTTTCTTTTATTTTTCATTTCTCTTTTATATAGCTAAAACCTAAACTTTGGCAACTAATTGTTTGTTTCTTAGCCTACTCACTTTGGGACTATAGGACAACTACCTCAAAGAGAGATTTGATGTCTTTGTACGATGGCTTTTCTCTCTTATACATTTTTGCACCAATTCTCTAAGATAGTTGAAATCTTTGTTTTGAAACTCATAAAAATCATTATATTTGTCATGATTATACTGATAGAATCCATCTTCATCATACACTTAAAGTTATTCAATATTATCATGCTCATAATACTCTAGTGTGGCATCTTCAAGGAAGCATATTAAGATCTCTTAAGTTTGATTAGAACACATAATTTCCCCTTTTGTTCAAATGAAGTTTCCCCAAAGGTTTTAATGTGATCAGATTTCCCAACTCCCATAAAATAAATTTAATTCAAATATGTTGGAAAAAAATTATATAAACCACGGCTGCTAGGTGGGCAGGTTCATTTTTGGTGTCATTAGGACGCATGGTGAACGATATACTTCCTGGTTGGTGCGGCTTGGGGGATCGACGATGGAAGGCATTAAATGAAGCGTGAGATTAATTCCACAAGGATGTTTGTATCGTTGGTTGGGTTGGCTTGTCCAATCTATGATTGGACGGGAGGGCGGACGGTAATGGTGAAATTAATGATGATGGCATGGCCACACGGATTCTGGGTGGTATGTGGATTTTTATGTGCTATATGCATCATTGTTTCCTCACCGGTTGCAATGGAGACGCATGTTTGTTTGCAGTCATCGTGGAAGCTTTGGGCCTTCGTTGGAAAGATAGGCTATGGAAGACTCAAATTGGTTTTCAAGGATTGGGATTGTCTGGTTCTGGAAGCAGTTCAACTTCTGTTGGGGGAGGAATTCATGACCATGGTTGAGCGTTGGCACATGAACGCAGATATTGCGACCCGCTTTGTCGCGGCTTTGTTGGACCTGTAGGTTCCGAAGGCAATGACGCTATTGATAGTGCGTAAGTTGGTGTGGGAGAACCTGCTAGACGGGGTGATGGGTGTGGTTATCATTGCAGAGCTGGGTGTTGGGCTTCTGTGTCCAAGAGATATGCACCGGGCACTGCTGCCGAGAGTGAGGGTGAAGCGGTATCTGTTTCTTTAAGATATCAAAGGTGAGGCTCTTCGTCAACACCGTGAATGCACAATGTGCGGGTTGATTTTCTTGAAACATCATCTATTTCTTGAACCTTTTGGTGGTGTAGACTGGCGTGGGTTTTTCAAGGAGTATCTGGTGGCAAGTGGTGTGGAGGTGGAGGAGTAATGGGTGAGTTAATGGATGGTTTTTTGGTTTGAACGTGGTCTAAGTTGCGGATGGTGGTGCAGTCTGTTATGCGTGGGGTGGCTAGTTCATTCATGGCAGGTCGAGGGCCTCAAGGTGGTGGGTTATAAGTTCGGTCTCTCTGTGGTGGGTGGGTTTGGCTGTGTAGGGTTGGCCTTATGAGTGGTCGAGCATCGGTTTTTTTGTGTATCTATAATGGTGGTGGGGGTGTTGAGCTATTTTTTTGGGTGGGGCTTCTCTGGTCTAAATCTGCCATTGAAAGGGCACTATGTAATTTTTTAATTTTTTAATTTTTGCTATCAATACAAACTATTTATGTATCAAAAAAAATTATATAAAATTATTAATGAACCAATAAGACTAATCTTACAACTAACATCAATTATCTAAATAGTAAATCCCCTACTACATTGCAATTTCTTTGATCAACCAACTTGAATTTTTAGATAAATAGGATCACTCTTATCAATGACTCAAATGTCATTACCGCTAATTT
This sequence comes from Sequoia sempervirens, assembly GCA_007258455.2. Taxonomy (NCBI): domain Eukaryota; kingdom Viridiplantae; phylum Streptophyta; class Pinopsida; order Cupressales; family Cupressaceae; genus Sequoia; species Sequoia sempervirens. The sequence continues at coordinate 171,444,534 of VDFB02075321.1, read as the reverse complement.
GAAAACAACGATTGAATATTGCTATATCTTAATGTATCTATTAAGTTACTCTTAATTAACTTCTTAGAGTGTTGTAGTCTTAAAATTTAAGCTTGGAAGGAAATAACTTATAGGAATGATTACTTCACAATCAAATAAGGATTATTCATGTCCATGGAATAATGAAATTCACATTCTAATCAATCGGGCAAAGACAAAATTTTCTATGTTATAAAATTAAGTCATTTAATTTAATTTTTAATGATTAATTGAATTATTATGAAATGGTTAGATTGATTAATTTCTACATTTGGAACAACTTAAGGCCTTTGTATACACTAACCCTTCCAAAATTTCTTTCATTATTTTCCATGATATGTATATTAACCCATAGAAGGAATTTAGTCAATCCTAGAAATATCTTTAAATTTGTTTATTAATGATAATCCAATTAATAGCTATAGAGACAATTACAAAATTAAACAATTCTTCATTTGTCTTTGTAACTAAAACATTTCAAGTTAACATTGAGGATTATTGATAAGTAGATGCCCCTATATTACTTCTATTTACAATTATTTGGATCCTCGATTTTTTCTAGGTTATTCTGGAAATGAAATTTGGATTTTTTTTTTTAAAAAGAGTAATAATTTTATTATTGATCTAATAATAATTTACTTCTAACTAAAAACGACCTATAACTACTTAAGTTTCTTTAAATATTGAAGTCTATTTCTTTTCATTGACTCTGAAATTTGCAAACAATTTTAGTCCATATTTATCTTCAAGCCAATTTGTAGACATAGTTTGTTTGAAGACTTTTGGAACATTTGATTCGTATTTTGATTTCATTTGCAGGTAAAAAAAAAGAAAGAATTATTGTTCCAATTTACTTAGTGGATTGCAAATTTACGCACTATTTGCTCTAGACTATTTTCTCTTTTTTTTATGAGCAGATTGATGAATATTTATTCATTTATTAGCCATTGTTGAATCTTAGTTTAGCCACTGTCAAATCTTAATTTTATTTTATTTCAAATTAAATTCAGTATTTGTTTGTTTCTCTGTGGAAGAGAGGAGGCAAGCCTCCATGGGGTCGTTAGCCCCCTTGGGGTTGCAACTCCATGGAGGTCGGCCTCCATGGGCCACACCCAATCCCCTATTGGGTGGGGCGGTTGCTTTGGCCAACACCCCCCCCCCCAACAATAGTGTCAACAAAAAAAATTATATATATTTTTTAATTTATCATTGAACTCTAATATATATAAATTAAAGTATATATTAATATATATTATATTATTAATTTTATTTATAATATAATAATTTATTATTTATAAATTTAAAATAATAATTTATATATGTATTATTTAACTTCGATGAATTTTGTGCAAAGATTAAATTTGTATACACACACATATATATAGATTAATAGGTTATTATTAATATTATTTTTTTAATACTTAAAGGGGTATATACATATATGTATTAAAAATATGTATATAAATAAAACTCAAATTATAACTATTTCTTTTTCAATTTAATAATTAAATGAATCCATTCATTAATTGACTAATGGATTAATGAAATTTCTTTCTTTTAAAATTTCATCAAATTTTCTCAGCATTAACATTACCACCTATTTAGTCTCTATGTAAGCCTATGCATATATTTGAAACATTAAAAACATGATACCTTCTCTCTTACATAACCAACGAATTTTAGATTGAAGTTTGTACTCAATTGAAAAATAAATGCAGCTTTTATAAATTGGATTAAGGAGTAAAATTTGTTTATTTCAATTTCCTAAAAAATTACCCAGTCCTAAACTACTCCACAATCTATAAGTCTTACTTAGAATTCTTGTTTCTACATTGCAGCATATGAATTTCATTTTCAAAAATACCACTCCTAATAGGTTAGAACTTGAGCAAATAGAGCCTTGTGCATTAGTTCCCATTTAAATCATTTTCTATGCATAAAAAAAAGTGACTATTAGAGAATAATCACACTTTTTATTTGAATTTTTCTTGCTAGTAACTATGATGTTTCTATTTATAAACATTCATATGCTCTACTTAATAATCAAATTTTGAAACAATAAAAATGTTCCATTATCAACTTGAAGCCTTAACCATACTACATTTCCACATCACTTCACTCTTGGAAAATTTGATATTATCCCTATTCCCCAAGACTCATACCTATTTTCTCTCAGCTTGAATATGAAGAACTCTCTTTTGGTTTCCAACTTCCATTTGCAAGCCTAAAATGGGAAACAATAACAAAAAATAGTATGGCCAATAGCTCTCAACCCAATCGTAGGATTGAAATTCAATCCACCCCCAAGCTAGGGTCACATAGCTTTTCCCATGCAACACCACCACTATTCAAAGAAAACCCTCAACAAATTTCCACACTATACTGCACATCAACACAATTACACTCACATACTTATTTCTTCATCTTCAACACATAAATTCTTATTCAGATAAAGAGAAACCTATGCAAGGTGGAACTCAATTAAGACAAATCCTAACACCCAACTCACAAAAAAAATACCACAAAATATTTCAAACTTGCATTCACAAAGATTTCACAAAAAAAATAGCATTCAAAGCACATCAACAAGAACCTAACAAAAGGGTGACCTTACCAAAAAGTTCGTTATCCAAAATGTGGAAGACTCTCTCCAAGCCCTCTCTTTTTTTTCCTTCCTTTTCACAATCATCCTTCATTTCCAAGAGAACTCAAGAAGATGGCAAGAACCCAAAAATGGAACCAAACAAGAAACTCAAGAACAATCCCCCAAAAGAAAAAGTCCCTTCTCCACTCAAGGAGAAATGAATAAATAGAAGGGGAAAGGAAACTACTTTTCATTAACTACCTAACCAACTTTAATTTTCGCCATTTTTCAAAAGCGGGTAATTAGATTGGGTCCTAAACTTTATTAAAGGGGTTTTGGGAGATAAAAAGACCCCTAACCTATCAGTCTATCACTTAGGGAACCTTTTAAACAATAAAAACCACATAAGAACTCTATAATTCATAAAATAAGTAAACATATTAAAGGATAACTCAAGGGATTAATAAAATAACTCTCAGATATACACACAACCACATGACACAAAACAAAAGACCTTATTCTCCCTATAAGATAAGATCAAAAATTCACAAAATTAAAATAATGGAAGTAGCTATGTGACCCCAATCAACATTGGTCAAATTTACATGTTTACTCAATCCAATGATTTAAGTGTCAGTACAACACATGATCAATAATAATCGAAGCAACTGTCACGTGTAAAATATCATTTCAAGAATAATAGTCAACTAGAAAATCCAGTCCAATCATGTACACCAATAACAATAGACAATTTGCATTACAACATTTACTTACATCACATCTAAGAAAATAAAGTAATAATTACTCATACAACACATTATCACAATATCACCACTTCTGGCAGTAACCTTTTGAAAACCATCTTATAATCCATACTATCACAAGTAAAATAAATATCAAACATCATATTCATAACAACACTTACGCACACATCCATATTATGTAGTCACCTACTAATGATTCTATCTAATGGTGATTAAAAATTCATCTCAACATCCCCTAACTCATAATATAATCCATATGTTAACATAATAATACTAGTACTAACCATAAATAACCAACAACCCATCATAATTGAACATATCGATCAATACATGCTTACATAATAGGTGAAGGAAACCCATCTGATTATTGTAGAAAAAACACAACAATCATTAGTTATACAAAATTAGTAACCATATCTAAAGATATGATCATTGATGTATAGGAACAACTATTGTTCATAAACTTGTGTATAATATCCTCATAGGAGCACATAAAACATTGGACAAGAACCATCAAAACACATAGACTCGATAGGATCATGAAAAGGTGAGGTCTTACATGTTGCCCTAGAACTTTGGCATGTTTCTTGTAATCCTATTTGGAATTGGATTAGAAAAACCTAGAATGTTATGAAATTTCAATTGCCAATATCTTATCATTCCCAAAGGCTATCAAACTAGAGCAAATATCTAAGCATGTCTTTTAGGAGGTATTCTTACATTTTGTCTCATTTTCATTGTTGATATTGCTAATTAAGAATATTTTGAACAATGTTTTTGGTTCATATGTTGGGTGTGTTGAGCAAGTTTAGCTTGTCACAGTTCAATTTGATCTTGTATTTCAATTTGTATTTGTTTGAGTTGATCTATAACATCTATATGTTAATCCAACTATCTTTCCCTACTTTATGTATTTGATTGAATGGTAATATCAACATCATGAAAGCAAAGTTCTTGTTCAATTTCAGGAGATATAGTAGAAGAATTACAATGTGGACTATCTCTTGGGGTTCTTACATGTGGGGATGAAGGAAAAATTTTGTTCACATCTTCAACATGCAAATCTTGTGATGCATTTCTATGTATTATTTGTATTCATCTCATTTATTTGTGTGTCAAAATCATGTCTAAGACTTCTCCTACTAGTTCTAACCATATTATCAATTGATTCATCTAGCATGTATTAGTATTCTTCTCTTAAATCAATGAAAGCATCACTTCTACTAGATGTACCAACTAATTTAGAATTAGGAGGATCTTGTATAGATGACTTACTTAGATTTTTCAATTCCCACTAGGCCTATTGCCTCCTTGTGTTAGTAGAAACCTCTTCTTCTCCATGTTGACCTTTTTTTTTCTTCCACTTTCCATAAGTACTATTCAAAATGCAACTAGGTTCTAGATTTGATGATTGAGAAAAGTTGTACTCACTTCAATCAAAAGAGACAAACCTTCATTAACCTTAATAAAAAAATAGATACCTTTAAAAGTACTCACAAGGATTAGTATCCTCTCGACTGCACTAGATACTAATAAACTAAAGTCTTCAAAAAACTTTCAATTTAACATATCCCTAACAATGGCACTAATTTGTTGGTGACCTAAGTTGTAGGTCTCAAATCCCTAAAGGTTGATCTTCTCCCAAGCACATGTGTCAAACTAGAGAATAAAACCACAAACTTATGTTTAGGTTAGACAATGATAGACCAATTATTGAGGTAGGTAAAACCTCCTTCACTTTTTTCTTTACTAAACCAAGGGGGCCTTCCTAAAGGTACCACAATATATATCACCACACAAATGAAACACTTACCCTGACACAAACCATACGGTTACATAGTACACCCCTATTTTAGTTGTCTCTTCATGCCTATATACTAATTTGAGGATTTCATGGTCAAGCACTTGATAAGTAGATGAATAAACCCACTAGCTATTTCAAATGCTTATAATTATAAACATGGAAATGAGAACACACTATATTGAATAAACTAGAAAGATGAATAAATTGATTTATTTTGGGTCTCTTTCGGGATGATTGGAGGGGTGGAACCAATGCAAACCAATGCCTATATCTAGTTGTGCAACATTACTAAATTCATAAAACATGCAATTCCTAAAACCAATGATGACACCTTAATGTAGATAACATAGAAGACTATTTTGTAAAACGCACAGGAAAACTAGGTTCTACACATACATTAAAAAAGTCAACATATGTTTACAAAATATTAAATGAGTCTACTTAGTAATCCATGAGTATACCCATACATTTCCTTTATTGTTCTATAAAGAAACCTTAAAAAATATTTGCAAGGAGTTTAGAGTCGTCTAGTTGGCCAACTAAGTAGCAACACATCTAGAAATACACACCTTACATGAGGAGACATGCATCAAGTTCAATTGTGTCTTTATTCATTCATTCATCAAAGTTTACAAGTGTTTATTAAAAATTTGATATAAGACCAGATTAATATAGTATTAAAATGTTATACCTACAGCTAGAAGATTTGAAACCCTAGGGTTTCCTAATAATATTTTTCTATTGTTAGCTCTACAATTAATCTATTTTCTTGTTTCCCCCTTTCTTTTTTCTAAATGATAATCTATAAATATAAAAAAAAGACTACAAAAATAGTCCCCTCATAGAGGGGTGACACGTGTCAATCAAAGATCACAGGATGAACCGCCAAAAAACCTACCTAGAGGAAAACATGTGAATACCTCATAGGGAAATCACAAATGTCTTCAAGTCATTGAAAAATTTGTTAAATAAATTCAAATTTTATCCTCTTGCACCAATAACCACCAAAATTTTGGCATGTAGTCTACGGAATAACCCACAAAATCCATTGTAATGGTGGTCAAGGGATGGCAGGATGACCATTGAGAATTGAAATTTCAACCACCAAATTAATGGTTGTTGGGATTAAGGTGTCTCAACCTTAGATTCCTAAAATTGATTTATTTGATGTAATTTAATGTATTTATTTGTATTATTTAAATGCCTATGGTGTCATGTCACTAATTGGGACCCACTGGTTGGATGGCATCCCTATTGGAGGTGACTGGATGACAAATCATCATCCAAGTGGACATAGGCGTCCCACTTTGGAATCCATGACATATGACAGATTCTACAACACGTCATAAGGAATCTTTTAATGCATGGGTGAAATTTAGCGCCCAAAGTTGGGTTATGACAGGATGTAAGAGAATCCGCTATTTTTAGGCAGTTACGAAAAATTCTCTTACAGTTTTAAGTGTTGTCAACTATGAAAGATTCTATGATAGTTGTAAGATGTGTAAGGAATCTGTCATAGCCTATTTTTTAGCATATTCTAGGTGCCCAAACTTGGAAGAATACTGTTTGCATGTTTGACACTTATCAGGGGTGTAAGGGAATGTTGTACATGTGTCCAAATGCATGTCTAAGGTGTTGAATAGCGTTCCTTTTGGATTTGGACGCCCCTCACCTTCTAGATGCTTCTTGAAGCTTGTGTCACTCTATTTATTGACTGCCTTGAGTTGTACAATGCATAATTTTTTTGCGGGTAACGAAGTGTTGCCAATATTACTCCAGAACAGCTGTTCATGTTGAAGCACTTGTTGAAGAAGCTTTGTACTCAGTGATATGTTGTAACTCCTATTTGATATAATAGAAGTATTGTGCTTTTGGAGGGTGGGTTTTTTTTACCCGAAAGGGTTTTCCCCACGGTATATTTGGTGTCACTATTTTATGCTTTCTTGTTGTTCTACTTCCATTATTCTATGTATGTGCTTCTCTTATTGTAATAGTAAAAGGTGTTAAAATAATTTTTTGTAACTCTCCCTTGATTAGATTAGTGTAGGAAGTTGTTTCAACTCACTCAACTTCCTTTCAATTGGTATGAAATTCTAGCCAACGTTGGTTCCTTTGTTGGGTAGAAGGGTTTTTTGAGCTAATCTCTATTTTAGTGGGAGTTTTGCAAAAGAGTGTATTTTGTGACCTTGTTGCAGGAAAGAGATGGAAGGCACATCTGGGAGGATTGAGATGGAAAAATTTAACGATGGTAATTTTGAGTTGTGGAAGCTCAAAGTGGAAGACATGTTAGTAGACCGAGACTTATGGCTTGCAATTTCTGGAACCAAACCTTCGGGCATGAAACAAGAAGATTGGGATTTCATGGATAGGAAAGCCAAGGGTCTTATTAGACTCTATTTGGCTGATTTCCTTCTCCTAGATGTCCATGAAGAGAAAAATTTTGCTTCTTTGTGGAAGAAGCTTGGTGATGTCTATCAGGCTAAATCCCTAGTAAACAATCTTTTCCTAAGAAAGCAGATGTATTCTCTAAAAAATGGAAGATGGAGGATCTGTTGTAGATCACCTGAACTCTTTTAACATGTTGGTTGCACAACTAGGTTTTGTTGGAGACAAAATAGATGAACAAGACCATTGCATGCTCCTTTTGTGTTCATTGCTAGACTCTTGGGATCACCTGGTAATGGCTATTGGGAGCACTACTTCCACCTTCAAGATGGATGAGGTTGTTATCTCATTGCTATCTAAGGAGATGCGAAGGAAGCCTCCTAAGATGGAAAAGGAGGCCCTTGCAGTCCGTGGCAGACCAAAAGAGAGAAGCAAAAAGAAAGACAATAAATCTAAGTCAAAGTCTCTGGGGAGATCAAATTCTCTTGGTAAGAAGTCCAAGGAAAAATGTTGGAATTGTGGTGAAGTTGGTCACATTTGGAAAGATTGCAAGAAGGAGAAGAAGAAGAAAAACAAGTCTTTCTCTGATTCTGAATCGGATAAATCATCCCAAGATGATGGAGAAGATTTTATTGTTTCCTTGGCAGCCCATGCATCTGATGATGTGTGGTTGATAGATTTGGGTGCATCCTTTCACATGACTTCTCACAGAGATTGGTTCTTGAAGTATGAGGATTTTTATGGCAGAGAGGTGTACCTAGGTGATGACTCCCATCTGAAGATTGTTGGCCATGGAAGATTCAAAATCATATTTCCTGATGGAAGAGTGAAAGCAATTGATGGTGTCTTGCATATCCCAGGTTTGGCAAGAAAACCTACTTTTTGTAAGTAAACTGAATGATTTGGGAGTGCAAGTTTTTTTCTTTGGTGGAGGATGCAAGATGACAAGAGGAGCTATGGTGTTGGATAAGGGAGTTCGTATTGGCACTCTGTTTCAGCTTGATACAGGCACTGTATAGTGCAATAGTTCTTCTAATGTATCAAAGAAGAGATCTTTGGATTCTTCATCCTCACCATCAAATTGTGCAGAGAAGAAGCATGTTGCAGCTATATCTGATGGTTGTGTATTTTGGGTACCTAAGGGTGCTCATTGCATGGAAATGAAGGTTCCTGTAGAGAAGACAATTTTATGGCTTCAACAACTTGGTCACATTGGTGAGAAGGGTCTTAGAACCCTGATAAATAAGAGCCTTGTTGAAGGCCTTGATGATTGTAATCTCGATTTCAACTTTTTCAAACATTGTGTATATGGAAAACAACACTGTGTTTCTTTTTACTCTAGTTCTCATAAGTCTTCTGGGGTTTTGGACTATGTACATTTAGATGTCTTTGGTCCTGTAAATGTTCCTTCATTATCAAAATCTATATATTTTGTTTCTCTCATAGATGATTACAGTAGAAGGAAATTTGTTTATTTCCTCAGAAGTAAAGTTGGAGTCTTTAGTCGGTTTAAGGCCTTGGTAGAAAATTAGACTAGCAGAAATATTAAGTGTTTGAGAACTGATAATGGTGGTAAGTTTTGTTCCGTAGAATTTGACAAGTTTTGTAAAGAACATGGGATTGAGAGACATAAGAATACTCCCTACACTCCACGACAAAATGGAGTTGAAGAGAAGATGAAAAGAACGTTGATGGAGAGGGCTAGGAGTATGTTGAGTGGTGCTAGCCTTGAATGGAAGTTTTGGGTTGAAGTGGTAGGCACTACATGTTATTTGATCAATAGATCTCTTGCATTAGCGCTTGTTGGAAAGACACCCATGGAGGCGTGGTATGGTAAAAATCCTTTGATAAGAAATCTTAGAGTATTTGGTTGTGAAGCTTATGCTCATGTTCCGATTGAGAAGAGGTATAAGTTGGAGAACAAGGTTGCTAAGTGTATCTTTATCAGCTATGGTGTCGGTGTGAAAGGGTACAAGCTTTGGGATCCAAAAGCTCAGAAGGTTATCTACAACAAAAGTGTGATTTTCAAAGAGATGAAACCTTCCATTGTTGAGCTGCAACTAGAGAAAGAAGAGGAACAAAAAAAGGAGGTAGTGCATATTACACCTACTCCAAAGAAAGAAGAACCAAGTACCCCTATTGGACCTAATGATGAGGAGAGCTCAAGTAGCTCTAAAAGTTCTGAAGAAGAAGGATAACCTCAACCTCAGCCTTTGAATTGGTCTACATGAGTTAGGAAACAACTGGAAAGCTTTGGATATTCATTATTGGATTCCAATTGCATATTTTCCTTGATTACTAATATTGATGAGCCTAGGACTATTAGAGAGGCTATGGGTATGAATGATTTAGATTCATGGATGCAAGCCATGAATGAGGAGATGGCTTCATTAAAGAAAAAGAAGACTTGGAATTTGCTACCTTTTCCTGTTGGATGTAAACATGTTGGTTGTAAATGGGTTTTCATGAAAAAGTGTGGTCTTGATGGCAGTGTTGAGAAGTATAAGGCATGGTTGTTCGCTAAGGGGTTTTCCCAGGTGGAGGGAATTGATTATGGGGAGATTTTCTCTCCTGTAGTGAAGCTGACATCTATCCGGATTTTGTTGTCACTTGCAGTTGCATATGACTTAGAAGTAGAATAGATGGATGTGAAAATAGTTTTCCTTCATGGTGATTTTGAGGAAGAGATATACATGTCATAGCTAGAGCATTTCATTAAAAAAGGTAAAGAAAATTTGGTTTGCAAAATGAAGAAATCTCTATACGGTTTGAAACAATCTTGTAGAATGTGGTATCAAAAGTTTGATACCTATGTGTTGTCATTGGGATTTTAGAGATCTAAATCTGACCATTGTGTATACTTTAAAACTGATAATGGTTGCATGCTCATTTTTGTCCTATACATAGATGATATGTTGTTTATTGGGAATGGTAAAAGTATGATTTTAGATTTGAAGTTTCATTTGTCAACACAGTTTGAGATGAAATACCTAGGTGCAACTACGTACATTCTAGGAATGGAAATCATGAGAGATAGAGCTAACAGAAAGATTTGGTTATGCCAGAGCAAGTATGTGAAGTCTGTGTTCGAGAGATTCAACATGGTAGATTGCAGACAGTTAGTTGTTCATGTGATGCAAGGGACGAAGCTTTTTTTGAATGATTGTCCAAAGTCTCCTACTAAGATGCAAGACATGACCAAAGTACCATTTGCAAGTGCAATTGGCAGTCTAATGTATGTGATAGTGTGTACAAGACCAGACATTTCCCAAGCAGTGGGAGTCCTTAACCATTTTATGGCTAATCTTGGACAAGAATATTGGGATGTAGTTAAGAGAGTGTTTAAATATTTACGGGGCACATCCAAGTATGCCTTATGTTTTCATGGTAATCCTATTGAACCTCAGCATTCTATGAGCATTCGAGGATATGTGGATTCAGATTGGGTAGGTGACATTGATAGCAGAAGATCCACCAATGGTTATGTGTTTATGATGTTTGGTGGTGCTATCAGTTGGATGAGTAAGTGACAATCTATAGTCACTTTTTCCACAACAGAAGCATAGTATATGGAAGCTACTCATGCATGTAAGGAAGCCATTTGGCATAAGAGATTGTGTTTTGATATTAGTTTAGATGTAGGATAGATTAATGTTTGTTGTGATAGTCAAAGTGCAATTTTTCTAGCAAAGAATCCTACCTTCCATGCTAGAACAAAGCACGTTGATGTACAATATCATTTTTTTTGTGATATGGTAGAATATGGAAAGGTGAACCTGGAGAAGGTTGATACTTCGGTGAATTTTGCAGATGCACTGAAAAAACCAATGAGCATAGAAAAGTTTAGATGGTGTTCTGATTCCATGGGCCTTGTGGTCCTAAGCAGATGATTTTGTATGACTCTTGGAAGGTCTTCGACAAGTGGGAGAATGTTGGGATTAAGGTATCTCAATCTTAGAGTCCTAACATTGATTTATTTGATGTAATTTAATGTATTTATTTATATTATTTAAATGCCTATGGTGTCATGTCACTAATTGGGACCCACCGACTGGGTGGCATCCCTATTGGAGGTGAATGGATGACACACCATCATCCCAAGTGGACATAGGCATCTCGCTTTGGAATCTATGACATATGATAGATTCTATGACATGTCATAAGGCATCTTTTAATGCATGGGTGAAAGATGGCACCCAAGTTGGGCTATGACAAGATGTAAAAGAATCAACTATTTTTAGGCAGTTATGACAAATTCTCTTATAGTTGTAAGTGTTGTCAGCTATGACAGATTCTATGACAGTTGTAATATGTGTAAGGCATTTTTCATAGCCTATTTTTTGCATATTCTAGGTGCCCGAGCTTGGAAGAAGAATATTTGCATGTTTGACACTTGTCAAGGTTGTAAGGGAATGTTGTACATGTGTCCAAATGCATGTCTAAGGTGTTGAATATTGTTCCTTTTGGATTTGGATACCCCTCACCTTCTAGATGCTTCTTGAATCTTGTATCACTCTATTTATTGAGTTCCTTGAGTTGTAGAATGCATAGTTTGTTTGCAAGTAACGAAGTGCTACCAATATTTCTCCAAAACAAGTGTTCGTGTTGAAGCACTTGTTGAAGAATCTTTGTACTTGGTGATATGTAGTAACTCCTATTTGATATAATAGAGAAGTACTTTGCTTTTGGAGGGTGGGGATTTTTACCCAAAAGGGTTTTCCCCATGGTATATTTGGTGTCACTATTTTATGCTTTCTTGTTGTTCTATTTCCATTATTCTATGTATTTGCTTCTCTTATTGTAATGTAAAAGGTGTTAAAATAAATTTTTGTAACTCTCCCCTAATTATATTAGTGCAGGAAGTTGTTTCTGCTCACTCGGCTTCCTTTCAATGGCTTCATGGTTTGCCTTCTTTTCTATTTCTAGAAGTACATGTGAATATACATATTTATGATGAGCAATTATTTTGGGTTGAAAAAAATTAGATAGTTGCAATGTTTTATCGAGTCATTAATGGAACTTTAGCTTGTGAAAGGAAGTTAGTGGTAGTAAATAGTACGAAATGCACTATTTTTAAATTTTTGGGGGATCAGGTGTCAGACTACTTCATGGTCTAGGGAAACAAGTAATGACATCACCGTAACTCTAACTCTAATAAAGTACATGGAAGGTGTAAGTGTGGAATAAGTAATGAGTAAAATAATAAACAACACTTCTTAATAAGACTTTATATCAAGAGAATCAATAATAATTAATCTAATTAACACAAGAAAACTCTTGAAAGCGTCATATTGCTCTCTATCTCCAAAGATTTATTGTCACAGGGCTCTTAGATTTTGTAAGCATTGTGGCTGTTAAATTGCCAATCTAGAGAATAAGATGTTGCTAATTGCAATAATCTAATCCTATATGATGATGTCTAAATGATATGATGAAGCTACTGTAATCTAAATTGACATGAAACTTGATAAAAGAAGCTAAAATGAACTATGATGCAACCATGATATTGATTATAAAATGCTATGATTGTTATTGCTAAATGATAATGCTATTGCTAAGATGCTTGATTGCTCAATTGGTGATTCTGAAGAGTAAGTTTGCACAAAATTGGGATCCATTTCCTCTATAAAGAGGTTGTATTTATAGATTCACGGCATCACATTTGTGAGGGGGCAGCATAGCAAAGGTCTGGATTTGATCTTGAGAATTAAATGGTGAAGGATGAAGAAGCCTAAGCTAATTATGGGGATTGTTCCTCCCCAGAAAAACACTCAACCAGAAGATAGGAAGAATCATTGGAGAAAGATGAAGAGGATTTCCTGCAAATTTGTCTCCAATTTGCCCGTGAAGGTTGAGATGAATTAAATTAGACATTTCATATCTAATTTGGTAGGTGAATATGATTAGCTGTAGAATATATTTTAATTGAATATTTAGATTCATTCAATTTAGGAAAATAAGATATTTAATTTAATAAAACAAACTATAGAAGTCTATGTTTATTAAATAAATATGGAAGAAGTATGATAATTAAATAAATCAAAGTATGTGAACCTATTTATTTAATTTAGATGAAATGATGCAATTAAGATGGAAGATAATTAAATGTGAACTAATATATAAATAAATATTTCTATTTATTTAATAGTAGACGAATTAAAGGCATCAATTAATCAAATAAATTGTATTTAATTAATTAGATTATCTAGACCATTTTTAGGTGTATACATTTTTCCCATCTTTGAAGTGATGTGTTTATGCATTGCTTTAAAGAAAATTTTGCTGCTCCTGCCAGTATTGACAAAAAAAAAAAAAATTAGTATGCCACAGATGTTGATTTTGCTGTGATGATGGATATATGCCCCCTCGAGAGATAAATTCATGAATTTTTTATTTTTTTGGAATTTTTCAAAAATTTCAATGATTTTCTGATGATTTATGATGATTTGATAAAGATATGATGATGAAATAATTTATCTCCCGACAAACAGTTTGAAAGATGCCCTTGTGATGAATTTTGAATTAAGCCCCTTTTGAAAAGAAATTAAATAAATCCCATAAAAATCACCTTTAATCACTCTATTAAAAAGCTAAAAAGGGTGATTAAGAATTCGTTTGTGCAATTTGAATTTTGAAATTTGATAGAGAGTGATTTGGAGCTTTGTGGAGAAAGATGTCAATCCCCTACCACACTCACTGTTTTGAGCACGTTTGTCGACACAACCGCCCAGTCGCCTACGAACCTCCGATACATACCTATGAACCTCCTCGTTTTTCATGTTTTTTCATTTTTCGTGCTTGTAATTCAGATTTTAAGTGTTTGAATTCTTTTAGTGCATCTAAAGCCTGCAGTAGTGCATTTAACTTCTGTTTTAGCGCATAGATAATCCATTTTAGCGTGTCAATAGGATGAAATAGCGCATCTGATTTTTAGCGCATAGGTCAAATAGTGTTGTGCATCATTAGGATAAAGTAGCACATAGGTTAGTTTAGCGCATAGGGCAGATTTTGTAGCGCATAGGTTAGATAAAATGGTGCATCCGATGTTATAGCATTTTGACTATCTGAAGTGGTGCGTTGACCTCCTAAAATGGCACATCCAATGTTTTAGTGCATTGAGGTGTTTTAATGGCGTGCATTGAATATTGTGGGGCATAAAAACACTGTTTTAGTGCATTTAAGTCAAAGTGATATATTTTGTCAATTTTGTCCTTGATTTTGTCAATTTTGATCGTGTCAGCCGTTGATTTCATATGATTGATGATCTCAATAAAGTAGATGATGTTCAACCTCATGATAGGCAAGGCCTGATGATTGATGATAATTATCCTCATGATAGGCGAGGAATAATAATAATTTGATTGATAAACCTCATGATAGGCGAGGTTGATTTGATTTAATTGACCTCATGATAGGTGAGGTACAATTTTAAGATTTATGATTGACCTCATGATAGGTGAGGTTCAATGATGCTTTCTCATGAGATTTGATCAAAATCTCACCAGAGCTGATTAGATTTGATAGGTTGATTGATGTTTAATGATTTGACAAAGAGTACTGACTTTGAATATTTTGTGATGATAAGATTCATTAACAAACCTGCAGATTTGAGAGTGGTTCCCTAGGACCTTTGATTTGATACCGCAGCTAGTGCAACCTAATATTGCAATCATTACACGTTGTAGTTTATCGTCTCTTTTATCTATGCCCTAGATTAAGATTAATCGAGGTCTCCTAATAGCCTTAGCCGAGAGGTGGCATAGTGAGCATAATACCTTCCACCTTCCTACCGGCAAGATGACAGTCACTCCTGAGGATGTTTGGCAGATTCTGAGGATACCCGTCATTGGTGATATTGTAGTATATGATTCTTTAGTGCAGGGCGGGACCAATGCTCTATGCAAAGTATTCCAGGATGATAGGATTTTTGGATACGAGATTCCATGGCATGATATGGTGGATGTCTATGCCACCCTACCTTTTGTTCTTGTTGGTTTTATTGGAGGGCACCTTTGTCCTAATCACAGGTCAAAGGGACTTTCTATGGGTTGGGGTCATGTGTTGGAGAGTATGATTGTGCATGGTACTAGATATGCCTAGGGCATGTGTATGATTTCCCATCTTTATCACGATTTGCATTCAATTGTCTACCTATGAGGTTGCAGTTTGTCCTCAAGAGTTACATTACTACAAGTGTGGGTGTGGGATCATATAGTTGTTATGCGTCCAGTGATGGTGAGACAACGGCCCTTCATGAGGCCATATGTGCACATTTACGCAAGTTGTATTACTCAACCTAGATTGGGTAAGTTGGAGCATTGGAGGAGAGTGTTGGACGATGTTGAGGTTGTCACATGGCGGCCTTATCTAGATTGTGAGCATTGGGATGATGATGATATTCAGTTGCCATATCTCTCTTAGTCAATGTTACTGATTGGTCAAAATCATTGGGTTTTGGAGAGATTTTTGTTCAAGAGGGTACTCAGGCAGTATAGTATTGTATAGGGCATGCCCCAAGGTGCTGCCCATTATGGTCATCGTCAGATAGATTCTACAGATTGGGGACCTTGTCTTTCATATGATGTATCATTCAGGAGTACTAGGGTCTATAGACTTTAGTCTGGGAGATTCGTCTTGATATTATCGAGGCACTTGTTACAGCAGATTATGCAGAGTATCTGGATCTACATCCCTTTCCACAAATTACCATTCCTGATGAGCTAGTGCCATTACCTTGTGAGGAGGTTGTTGTTGAGAGCAGTGGTGAGGAGGAGGGTAGTAGCGATGATGAGGGGGATGGAGATGAAGAGAAAGATGATGGTGGTGGTGATGATGGAGGAGGTGGTGGTGCAGGTGGGTTAGGTGCAGATGGGTCAGGTGTAGGTGGGTTAGGTCCAGCCGTAGATGTGTAGGATTATATGGTGCCTCATAAGAGGTGATCATTGATAGCTCCTATCGAGCAGCGTGTGCATATTGGGATACCTTCACAGCATCAGCAGACTTAGATTGCGAGTTTATAGGTGCAGGTGCAGACATAGACCCAGATGCAGACATAGGCCTAGGCTCACACACAGACTCTAGCTCAGGTACAAGGACAGTTGGCAGCCACTCAAGCACAAATTGCCTCATTGACATCTGAGAGAGATGCAGCTAGATAGGTTGCAGAGCAGGCACAGATTACAACTAAGAGATTACAGAGATTGGTTGATGGTACATCTATGGTTGATTATGTGAGAGAGGTTCTCTATGTGGGTAGAGAAGCAGAGTATTACAAAGGCAAATACCATGATGTTGTTCCCTCCAAGCAAAGAGTTAGTTATGCCCAGTCTCAATCATTCAAGATCTAGACCAGGACTGTTAGCGTGGGTGTGACATAGCCTCCATAGAGAGACCCGAGAGATCTTGGTACGTCTGATGGGGGAGGTACTGGCCCAGAGATGCTTGCACCGTCTGGAGCTAGCACCACATAGCTCCATGATGTGATTCCATGATATATGAGACATGATGTATACTCCAGTTTTTTTTTTCATAGCCATTTTTTATGTTGTATCTCTTTCTATTTCAAACATCATTGTATACTTGACATTATGATTTTTGAGATCTATATGATATGCGGTGGATTCATCGATTTATATGTGTTCTATATGGTTTTATGATGGATGCATTTAATTTCCCTGTTCTATATGTCATGTGATGATCTATATGATACTATTATGGATGCATTTAATGATCGTTCTATCTATGATGTTAAAATTGTGATTATGTGAATAGTGATGATGTATCGATGCATGTTGTATGTTGGATGATAATGGATAATAGATGTATGATGATGTGTATATCTAAATTACATGATAATGTAACCATATGCATAATTATGGATGCGATTTTTTAATGATAAATGAGTAATGATGTAAATAGGATATGTGCACTTTTTTTTTTAGTATTTTAAATGCAAATATATGATATAAGAAATGGATGAATGAATGATGAATATAATGGTACTTTTAATGTATGATATATGATATGATAAATGGATGAATGAATGATGAAGATAATGGTACTTTTAATGTATGATATATGATATGATGAATGGATGAATGAATGATGAATATAATGGTACTTTTAATGTATGATATATGATATGATCAATGGATGAATGAATATGCAACTACATAGAGATTTGTTTTTTTATAGTTTTTCTCATGCAATTTTATGATGTGATGCACAAATCAAGAAATGACATGATTAATGCAAATTATATGATCAAATATTTTTGAATTATTAAATGATATAATAATGTTTTCTAATGTATGCAATGGAAATGATTATGCAGCTACATGATAATGATGATGTTTTTGTTAATGTCAAGTATACTCAATCCATTTATGAGAAAAGATAACATTCTTTTTGAATCCTTTACCAGCTTTTGTAACAAATACTTTGTAGATGTAAGACTAACATGAATGTAATCTAATTTTATCATGCAAAACTACATGCAAACATTGGCACCTTAATAGTCCATTTATTTTTCTTTTTATCATCATGGAACTTTTAAAATGTTGAAAGTGAGTACAAGCATCAATGGTATAATTTAGACCATGATGACCTGAGTACTACTTTCATAATTTTTGATATTGCAAGTGAACACAAGCATCTAGGTATAATTAAACAGAGATGACCTGAGAAATTCTTGTGTAAACAGACAAGAATTAATCATTATAGTGTGTGAATTTGGAATGTCTTCAGTGATACTTTGTAGAGCACGTCTCGCGACAATTCACACAATAAATAATTAATTCACAAATAGTAGACAAAGAAAATATCATTCTTCTTCCTAGCTTCTCTAGTTCAATACATCATCGAGTTTCTCCAAAGAAATGATAACAAAGATCAAATTACAACAATTCAACCTCTACTTAAAGCATTTCAATCATTATTCAGATTAGATCATCCATTTTGATTTGAAAAACCTAGTTTTATGCTTTATGATGAGTGTTTTGATCATGTATGATCGATTGCCAAATGTTGTCTTGTCATTGTGTTTTGGTTTTGTTTGATGCGTTTGTTGTGTACTGATGTTTGTTCATTTGATTAAGCTCAAAGTTTATTGCCCCCAATGAGTTAAGGATTTTTCCCCCAAGCTAGGGTGAGACATGACCACGTTGTTATGATATGATATCAGACGGAAATGATGGTGAAAGTGAACGACCATGACATGCCTCCAATAGATGGAACTGCTGGTTTAAATCACAAGTAGCACCTGTTTCCAATTTTCACTACATGTTTTTATTGCACTTTTTCAAACTTTATGATTTTTTTGTTTTTTTTTGTTTTCTAATTTATTTATTTTTGTATTTTTTGTTTTCTAATTTTTTGTATTTTTTTGTATTTTTATTTTTTTGTATTTTTCTAATTTTTTTGTATTCTTTTTTTTTCTGCTTTTTTTGTATTTTTTTGTCACCAAGACGCTTGTTTTACAGGTTTTCATCGAGGCAACCATGTTTTTAGGACTTGAACCGTGCACTAGGTGATTCTGGTGTAGAATTTTCTGAGATGGATAATGTCGATAGGTTCATCAAACAGATCCCCTTTAGGTGTAGACAGTTGATAAGCTCTGAATCCATAGACCGATGTGACAACAAAAGGACCTAGCCATTTAGGTTCAAATTTTCCTTTCTTTTCCCTATCTTGTTGATTTCTAGGATTTTCCTTTAGGACCAAGTCACCAACTTGAAAGATTCTAGGCTTTACCCTATGATTGTAGCTTCTAGACATTCTCTGTTGATATTCCTTTAGATGTTTCACATCTTGTTGGCAACGTTCATCAAAAATTCTAGTTCCTAAAGTCTAGAGACTCTATAATCCTCATCTGTAATTATACCCTTCAGTGATACATGGAGTGATGGTATTTCCACCTCAATAGGTAGGATGGCCTCTAATCCATATACCAAGGCATATGGTGTAGCTCCTGTAGGTGTTCTTATGCTAGCTCGGTATGCCCATAGAGCGGGATTTAATTAAGCGTGCCAATCATGTCCAGCATCGTTAACCGATTTCTTTAGAATTTTCATTTATTTTGTTGGAGGCCTCTGCTTGAACATTTCCTTGAGGATAGTACGGTGTTGAAAAATGATGTTGGATATGAAACCTCTCACACAGTTCTTGCACATTCTAATTTTTAAAAGGTCTACCATTGTCTGTTACAATGGACTGAGGTATACCATACTGACAGATGAGGTAATTCAGAATGAAAGAAGAAATTTTCTTTATGGTGATTGTTGTTAAGGGAATTGCTTCTATCCACTTTGTAAAGTATTTCGTGGTCATGATTGTGAATTTGTGCCCATTGGATGAAGAGGGATTAATCTTTCCTACCAGGTCCAGTCCCCACTGACAAAAAGGCCACGTTGAAGTGAATGGATGTAATTCTTGTGCTAGCGCATGGATTAAGTTACCATGGATCTAACATTTCTAGTACTTCTTAACAAATTGATAAGACTCCTCCATATTTGGCTAGTAATACCCCAAACGGAGGAGTTTCTTCGCTAGAGTTAATTTGCTTGAATGAGTTCCACAAATACCTTCATGAACCTCATGTAAGGCCATCTCAGATTTGTTATGTTCTAGAGACTAGAAAAGAGTACCATCTAGACCTCGATGTAAAGTATGTCGGCAATTAAGGTATGTTGTGTGCTTTGGCGAATGAAGTTGTGTTTCTAGTTTCTGGAAAGATGGGAGGAAGGATATTTTCTTTTAGGTAAGCATAGGTCTTTCCATAGATTGAGGATTCAACATCAACTATCTGGCATATGGCTTGAGATTCTGGATTATCATAAGAAGGATTAGACACTTGTTCTACGATAAACTCATAATGACCTCATTTTTCTAGAATCTGCAATAGAGAAGCAATTGTCACCATTGCATCACTAGCCTTGTTTTCTTCCCTTGGAATCTATTAAAATTTGATCTCCAGAAAGTTCTTTTTAAGATCATCCACCATGTTCTTATATGGAATCAACTTCTCATATTTGGTTTGATATTCATCATTTACTTGATAAATGACTAGTTGTGAATCTCCATATACTTGTAGCTCTGTGATCTTCCACTCAACTACTACCTTGATGCCAATGATTAATGCCTCATATTCTGCCACATTATTGGTGCATGGAAACATGAGTCCATATGACTTTGGGATGGTATATCCTTGAGGTATAACAAATAGAATTCATGCACCTAATCCATGTTGTGTGAATGACCCATCAAAATAAAGTAACCATGGTTGTGTGGTCATAGTAAAAATGTTTGCATCAGGAAACTCAATGTTTATTAGATGATTATCTGATAATGGAGCCTCGGCTAACTGATCTGCTATTACCTGACCCTTGATGGCTCTTCAATCTACATACTAAATGTCAAATTCACTTAAGATCATAACCCACTTGGCCAGTCTTCCTGTGAGGGCAGCCTTACTGAGTAGATATTTTAACGGATCAATCTATAAGGAAAGCTAGATGCGGAAATAACTCTCCTAACATCAAAACCTTAGAGAAGAATGCAGATATACTTTTAATTTTTCAATTACAGTTCAATTAAGATGTACTATGAAGTAGATAGCAAAACAGAGAAATAGACAAACACAGATGAACACCAGATTTACGTGGGAAAACCCTTACGGGAGAAAAACCCACCACACCAAGAGAAATCACTTTGTATTACAGTAATGGAGATTACATACAAATGTCAGACTTATCTTTCTGGTGTCTGTTTACAGCAGCATTTACCATGGACAATCTTGTACAAGAACCTTCAAGTTACAGTCTTTACAAAATAGAATACATCTACTGATCATACAACCACCCAGCAATCCGTCGATTCAACCAACCGATCACAATCTGCAATCATAGAGTATAACCATGTCATTCCATGTCCGTCGAGCTTCCTCACAGAACCATCACAACGAACTATCTTCCAACTGTTCAGATTCAGCTTCTCCTATTGGTCCATGAGACTCCACATAGGACGGTCAAATGGTCAACAAAGTCCACATTGTATCGGCATGTCGGTGAGACACAAGAAGTGTCTCCCCAATGCCCTAAAAGCTTCATATCGATGTCGCCAAGAGTTATCGTTATCACCAAGATGTTCTATCGAGCTTTCATGTGTTACACCGAAGCACCAAGCAGTCGGCGAGACCTATCGCTTTCGCCAGGAGATCATAGTGAGGTCCAGAAGTCTCATAGATGTGATTTTACCATTCGGCAAGAGTATTATTCTTCGCTAGGACCTCACGCCGAGTCATTAAGGGTTATACCGAAGTCACATGTTATACCGATCGTCAAACAATAGTCGGCAAGACTTATCAATATCGCCAAGAGGTTTCTCTGAGATCACAAATGTCACCCCGAAGTCATCAACAGTCGCCAAGACATATCACCTTCGCCAAGAGTTCTTATCGAACACATATATGTTACACTGATGACCACCGTTCGCCAAGAGCTATACCAAAGACTTCTCATCATCGGCGAGACATTCCATTCTCGCTGAAACTTCTCCCCGAAGCCCTTTGAGTTACCCCGAATGAATACGATCGGTGTGACTTTCTCATATTGGTAAGACTTCTTACCGATAGTATTCCTTCCGGTGAGAGTTTCCCCAATGACTTTAAACCAAACACTGTCGGCGAGACTTTGACAATTCATTGGGACTTCATAGCGAGAACCCTTTAGTTATTCCGAAGACTTCAATACATAACATACTGTCGGCAAGACTTTAACACATCGCCCAAACTTCTTCCCGAACTAAGCCTTTCGGCCAAGGGTCTCAACGATAAGCGATAGAATGGCCTGTCGGCCAAAGATCTCTCCGAGCGATAAGAGGTCACACTGAATGCTTCTTGTCATAGCAATATGATCCTTCGATGAGACAAAAGCTAGGTCACAACGACCTGTACAAAACATGATGTTCCAAACTGCTCATCGGCCAGACATAGAAAATGTCACACCGACTTGGCTCCAGTAGAGGTTTCAGCCTATGATGATTGAGGCACGTATTTCCAACAATCTCCCACTTGACGAAGATCACACAGGTACCTCCAGAGCACAACAAACAACTTACTGAAAATCATGGGCACTAAGGCCCATTGAACTGGCACACCACCTAAACTTGTCTGTGCTCACTGGCTTCGTCAATGCATCTGCAACATTCTCCAGAGTATCAAATTTTTCCAAACTGACCTTTCCATCCTCAACCATATCTCATACAAAGTGGTACTGTACATCTATATGTTTTATCCTGGCATGAAAAGTAGGGTTCTTTGCCAGACAAATTGCACTCTGAGTGTCACAAAAAATAGTTATTTCCCCTGCATCAAAACCAATGTTAGAACACAAACGTTTTAACCAGACTACTTCTTTACAAGCATGTGTAGCTTCCATGTATTCAGCCTCCATAGTGGACAAAGCGACTACAGCCTACTGCTTGCTCATCCAGCTCACTGCACCACCATTCATCATGAAAATGTATTCACTAGTGGACCTCCTACTATCAATGTCCCCTGCCCAATCAGAATCCACATAGCCTCAAATCTGAGAATCCTTTGTGATTCAACCAAATTTCCATGGTAACACAAAGAAAAATCTAAAGTTCCCTTCAAATATTTGAAAACTCTCTTTACAACATCCCAATGTGTCGCCAGGATTAGCCATAAACCGACTAAGAACTCCCACTGCTTGGGCAATGTCTGGCCTTATACAGACCATTGCATACATGAGACTACCAACCGCACTAGCATAGGGTACACTGGTCATGTCCTCCATCTTAGTAGGAGATTTTGGACAATCTTCAATAGATAGCTTCGTTCCCTGCAAGACTGGAACAACTAGTTGTTTACAATCATTCATACAAAATCTCTCAAGAACAGTCCTAACATACTTACTCTGACTGAGCCAAAGCTTTCTATTCTTCATGTCCCTAGTTATCTCCATCCCCAGAATATACCTTGCTGCACCAAGATCTTTCATTTCGAACTTAGCAGACAACTGAGACTTAAGATCAGAAATCATTAGCTTACTATTGCCTATGAACAGCATATCATCAACATAGAGAGCAATAATAAGAACTCGATCACTTTCAGCTTTATAATATACACAGTGATCAGATTTTGATCTCACAAATCCCAAAGACAATACAAAAGTATCAAATTTTTGGTACCACATTCTAGGTGACTACTTTAGCCCATACAGAGACTTATTTAACTTGCATACCAGTTTTTCTTTACCTTTTTCAACAAAATGCTCAGGCTGGGACATATAGATTTCTTCTTCAACATCACCATGAAGAAATGTTGTCTTCACATCCATCTATTCGATCTCTAAATCATAGGCTGTTGTAAGTGACAAAAAAAATCCAATGGACGTCAACTTGGCTATAGGAGAAAATATTTCCCCATAATCAATTCCCTCTACCTGGGAATAACCCTTTGCAACCAATCTCACCTTGTACTTTTCTACACTGCCATCCAGACCTATCTTCTTCTTAAATACCCATTTGCAGCCAACAGCTTTTCTGCCTTTAGGCGAGGGCACCAAACTCCAAGTTTCATTCTTTTCTAATGATGCCATCTCTTCATTCATGGCTTCCAACCAAGAGTCTGAATCAGACATTTTAATTGCCTCTTTTACAATCCTAGGCTCATCAGTGCTAGAAATCAAAGCATAGGCACAAGTAGAATCAATCAAAGAGAACCCATACCTATCAAGTTGTTTTCTTTCACGAGTTGACCTCCTCACTTGTTGAGGCTGAGGTTCTTCTTCTTCAAAACTTTCAAAACTACTTGATCTCTCCTCAGTTTCAGGTACATTTTGAATTTTCAATTCCTCTCTCTCTGGTGTAGGAGGAATTACAGCTACATCCTTATTGTTTTATGACTTTGTCTCTGACTGCAAATCCAAGGTAGAAGGTTTCATCTCACGAAAGATTACACTTCTACTATATACAACCTTCTCTATATCAGGATTCCAAATCTTTTATCATTTTATGACAGCACTATAGCCAATAAAAATACATTTGACAGCCTTTTTCTCCAATTTAAATCTTTTCACATCTGGCACATATACATATGCTTCATAGCCAAAGACTCGAATATGTCTAAGAGAGGGCTTCTTACCAGACCACGCTTCCAAAGGTGTTTTCTCAACAAGAGCAGAGTTTGGAGAACGATTTACTAGGTAACATGCAGTACATACAGCCTCAGCCCAGAACTTCTCCTCCAAGCCAGCACTACTAAGCATACTTCGTGCTCTCTCCATCACTATCCTATTGAACCTCTCTGCAACTCCATTCTGTTGTGGAGTATAAGGTGTAGTCTTATGTCTTTTAATCCCATGGTATTTACAGTATCTTTCAAATTCATCAGAACAAAATTCACCGCCATTATCAGTCCTTAAGCATTTTATTTTTCTACCAGTCTGATTTTCAACAAGATTTTTAAATTCTTTAAACCGACTGAATACTTTTGATTTACTTTTCAGAAAATATACAAATGCTCTTCTTGAATAATCATCAATAAATGACACATAGTATCTTGACTTAGACAAAGAAGGAACATCCACTGGACCAAATACATCCAAATGAATATAATCTAGCAAACCAGAAGATTTATGAGGATTGGAATAAAACGAAACACGGTGTTGTTTTCCATATATACAATGCTCACAGAATTAAATTCGAGATTACAATCTTCAAGCCCCTCAACCAAGTTTTTGTTCTTCAAGGTTTTTAAACCTTTCTCTCCTATGTGGCCTAACCTATGATGCCGAGCATAGTCTTCTCTGCTGGAAGTTTAACTTCCATAGAGTTTACATAATTAGGGATATTTCCCTCTTTACCTCCAGGAATAGCTTTCTGACTTTCCAGAGACACTGTTACATTGAACAAAGATGTGCATCCCAGCTGTGGTACCAATTCGAGCACCTCTAGCCAGCACCATTGAACCTCTAGTCATCTTGCAGCCATTTCCAGAGAACGTGACTTGTACTCCAATATCATTCAGCTTACTGACAGACAGTAGATTTTGAGCCAGACCTGGTATGTGCATAACATCCTTGATCCCCTTTACTCTGCCATTAGGGAATTGGATTCTGACTCTTCCATGGCCAACAATTTCCAAAGTTGAATCACTTGCCAAGTACACCTTTCCACCATCGTATTCTTCATACTTGGTGAACCAGTCTCTATGAGACGTCATGTGAAAAGATGCACCAGAATCAATCAGCCAGACATCATCTGATGCCTGTGTAGCCAAGGATGCAATGAAGGCATCTGAATCAGCCTGAGAAGAATCATTGTCGGAAGAGTACTTCTTCTTCTTCTTTTTCTCCTCTTTGCAATCCTTTCGGACATGACCAGGTTGCCCACAGTTCCAGCATTTCACCTTGGACTTCTTGCCAGGAGACTTTGATCTCCCCTCTGATTTTGATTTTGATTTCTTGTCCTTCTTATTGCCTTTCTTTCAGTCTTCCTCTAACAACAAGAGCTTCCTTCGCCATCTCAAAATATTTCCTTCTCATCTCTTCTGACAACAAAGAACCAACAACATCTTCCATCTTGAAACTGGATGTTGTACTCCCAATAGCCATCACTAAATGACCCCATGAGTCTGGCATAGAACACAATAGAAGTATACAGTGATCCTCTTCTTCAATTTTTACACCAACAGATGTTAATTGAGTAATCAGCATATTAAATGCATTCAAATGATCAGCTACAGACCCTCCTTCCTACATTCTCAAACTATACAGCTTCTTCCTCAGGAACAGTTTATTCACCAAGGACTTCCCCTGATAAATAGACGCAGTCTCTTCCACAAGGAAGATGCAGTCTTCTCCTCATGCACATTCAAAAGAACGGAGTCTGCCAAACAGAGCCTTATCATCCCCTTAGACTTTCTATCTGCAAGGTCCCACTCTTCTTGCTTCATGCATGTAGGTTTAGTTCCAGACACAACAATCCACTGATCATGATCAACTAATAGATCTTCCATCTTAAGTTTCCACAACTCAAAATTGTTGCCATTGAATTTTTCTATTTCAATCTTTCCAAACGTGCTAGCCATCTCAATCTGTAATTAGAATTAACAAACTCTACAAGACTCCCACTGAATAGAATTGACTCAAAAAACCCAATGTACCCACAAGGATAACACAACTGGCCAGGCTCTGATACCACTTGTAAGGAAAGCTAGATGCGGAAACAACTCTCCTAACGTCAAAACCTAAAAGAATAATGTAGATATACTTTTAATTTTTCAATTACAGTTCAATTAAGATGTACTATGAAGTAGATAGCAAAACAGAGAAATAGACAAACACAGATGAACACCAGATTTACATGGGAAAACCCTTACGGGAGAAAAACCCACCACACCAAGAGAAATCACTTTGTATTACAGTAATGGAGATTACATACAAATGTCAGACTTATCTTTCTGGTGTCTGTTTACAGTAGCATTTACCATGGAAAATCTTGTACAGGAACCTTCAAGTTACAGTCTTTACAAAATAGAATACATCTATTGATCATACAACCACCCAGCAATCCGTCGATTCAACAAACCGATCACAATCTGCAATCACAGAGTATAACCATGTCTTTCCATGTCTGCTGAGCTTCCTCATAGAACCGTCACAATGAACTATCTTCCAACTGTTCAAATTCAGCTTCTCCTATTGGTCCATGAGACTCCACATAGGACGATCAAACGGTCAATAGAGTCCACTTTGTATCGGCATGTCGGTGAGACACAAGAAGTGTCTCCCTGATGCCCTAAAAGCTTCATATCGATGTCGCCAAGAGTTATCGTTATCGCCAAGATGTTATATCGAGCTTTCATGTGTTACACTGAAGCACCAAGCAGTCGACAAGACCTATCACTTTCACAAGGAGATCATAGCGAGGTCCAAAAGTCTCATAGATGTGAGTTTACCATTCGGCAAGAGTATCGTTCTTTGCCAAGACCTCACGCCGAGTCATTAAGGGTTATACCGAGGTCACATGTTATACCGATCATCAAACAATAGTCGGCAAGACTTATCAATATCACCAAGAGGTTTCTCTGAGATCACAAATGTCACCCCGAAGTCATCAACAGTCGCCAAGACATATCACCTTCGCCAAGAGTTCTTATCAAACACATATATGTTACACCGATGACCACCGTTCGCCAAGAGCTATACCAAAGACTTCTCATCATCGGCGAGACATTCCATTCTTGCTGAGACTTCTCCCCGAAGCCCTTTGAGTTACCCCGAATGAATACGATTGGTGTGACTTTCTCATATTGGTAAGACTTCTTACCGATAGTATTCCTTCCGGCGAGATTTTCCCCGATGACTTTAAACCAAACGCTATCGACAAGACTTTGACAATTCGCTGGGACTTCATAGCAAGAACCCTTTAGTTATCCCAAAGACTTCAATACATAACATACTGTCGGCGAGACTTTAACACATCGCCCAAACTTCTTCCCGAACTAAGCCTTTCGGCCAAGGGTCTCAACAATAAGCGATAGAATGGCCTATCGGCCAAAGATCTCTCCGAGCGGTAAGAGGTCACACCGAATGCTTCTTGTCACAGCGATATGATCCTTCGGAGAGAAAAAAGCTAGGTCACAGTGACCTGTGCAAAACATGATGTTCCAAACTGCTCGTCGTCCAGACATAGAAAATGTCACACCGACTTGGCTCCAGTAGAGGTTTCAGCCTATGATGATTGAGGCACATATTTCCAACACAATCTTTGCTATGAGCCTAATTGTGTGAGTCAACATGTAATGCCACAACTATTGGATAGCAAATACCACCCCCAAACAAGCTTTCTCAATGAAGGTGTAATTTATTTCATAGCCATTCAAAGTATTGTTGATATAATAAATAGCTTGTTCCTTTCCTACAGGATCTTCCTGTGCTAATAAAGCTCCCAAAGAAATCTCTATTGTTGCAATGTATAGTAATAAAGGACTATCTTTTGTAGGTGGCACGAGTATGGGTGGTGACATCATATATTGTTTTATTTGATTGAAATTTGTTTCACACCCTTGATCCCATTTGAATGAGATATTCTTATGTAGCAAATGATTGAATGGATGACTTTTTTATGCTAATTGGGAAATAAATCTCCTGATTGATTGTAGCCTGCCTCGTAGAGGTCTTAGTTGAATAATATTCTTTGGTGGCGGCATTTCCATAATAGCCTTGACCTTAGCAGGATCCACTTCGATACCATTTTCTAACACTATGTATCCTAGGAGCTTTGCTAATGTAACCCCAAACACACATTTCTTAGGATTTAATCTGACATTGAACTTCTCTAACCTAGTAAATATTTTTCCCAGGATCTCTAGATGCCCTTCTCTATTATATGACTTTGCTAATATATCATCCACGTAATCCTCCATAAAGGTATGCATCATGTTATGGAAGATGGTGGTCATTGCTCACTGATATGTGGCCCCTACATTTTTTAACCCAAAGGTCATGACATTCCAACAGAATGTTCCCTGTGGACATGTGAATGTTGTCTTTTCCTGATCTTCAGGTGCTATCTTGATTTGGTTATACCCTGAGAATCCATCCATTAGTGATAACATGGCATGTCCTACTGTTAAGTCCACAATAATGTTAATGTTTGGTAAAGGAAAATCATCCTTTGGACATGCCTTATTTAAATCTCTAAAATTTGTGCATATTTTGATACTATTGTCTGGTTTAGATATAGGCACAATATTAGAAATCCACATAGCATAATCGATAGACCTGATGAATCATGCATCTAACAACTTTTTCAGCTCATCCTTTACCATCAAGGCGATATTGGGATGCATTTTCCTTAGTTTTTGTTTCACAGGTTTTATCCCAGATGGTAGAGATAAATGATGCATTAGAAGATCTGGATCTAAACCTGGCATATCAAAGTATGACCAAGCAAAGTTAATGCTTATGTCCTCAAAGAACTTGATGAATTCTAGCTTTTCTTGTTCAGTCATAGATGCTGCTAGATGTAAAGTCTTTATTTTTTTTGTTGTGCCAATATTAATAGATTGTGTAGGCTCCACAAGTACTGATGATCTTTCATGATAATGTTCTAGAAGGGTATCAAATCTCCCATCCTTTGGTGCCTCAGAGAGGTTTTCACCGTCAGATACGCTCTTTATAATTACTTTTTTGAGATCTAATGCTACCATTAAATGGTTTTCACCATTAGTTTCATTATTCTTGTTTTCAATTTTGTAACTAAAACATTTGACACCCTCCTACCTCAGAGCGTCGTTATGAGATTTATTATTAGAACCTGTGTCAAGTTCATCACTACAAAGTAAATTTACAATAGCATCATCATTTGCAAAGATAAGAATATCAATAGGTTCAGTTGGTTCCCAGTTGATAAGTTCGGGATGAATTAAAGGTAAAAATTCATCAAATTGACTAGGGTTAATGGCACTGAGGGTTCCTATAGCAATGTTGTCAAAATTGTCAGTGGTGATGTCAAGGTCTATTACATTACTCTCCTCCAAGTCATCTATCTCACTCGATATCTATTCATCCTCACTTGAGTCATCAATATTTTGTGATCCAAATACAAGGGGTCTAGTCCCTGAACTTTGTCCCTCCTCACGTGTGGGTGCATACTCTTTTATAACATCAACTTGTATGTCCTTGTATGATATTTTTGATAAAGAATCCCACTCATACTCATTAGAATCCGTTTTAGAGCTATCTCGCATTTGAAGGATCCTTTCAACAACTTTATGAGTGGTTTCCTCTTTTGTTTCCCCTTTATAACCCAGTCCTATTTTGTCTTTTAGCTGAAGTGTGAGAGGTTGCATGGGTTCTACAATGCCTTCTTTTCTTTTTCCAATAGGTCCTTTTCCTTCATACCCCATTTTTCTCTAATATTGTTTTTCCCTTGCCTTATGTATATGTCTTTATGCTAATATTTGTCGATGTAGATGCTTCCTCATCTTTGTAGATCCAATTGAGGATGGCCTTATTTTCAGATTCATCTTCTAAGGTACCTGCCTTCACAAATTTATTATCAAAAACTGTGGTAGGTTGTGATGATTGTCGTGTTATTATTGATGGTTGTCCATATGATCTTGGAGATGGTAGTAGTTGTGAAAGACAGATATTTCCCAATGGAATATTCTCCCATGCCTTTGTTTGTTAGCTGGATCTTTTCTTGAAATTGTTGTGATAGAGAATTCGGGTGACCCTAATTGTTTGATAAAGTGGAATCAACAACACTTGTATCTTTTGATTGGCCCTTTTTCTCAACCCACTTGGATACAAGGTTTAATTTGCTTTCACTGTTGGATGAACTAGAAGTTCTTGCCTCCCTATTATGGGGCACAAAAGTGTCTTGTTTCATTTTAACCGTGTTACAATATTGGGGATTGTTGTAATCAGTTGAAATAGTGACTTCTTGTCCTTCTTGTCCATTAACAAGAAACTTTAAACATTGATGATAAGTCGAGGGGACTGCTTGCATTTCATGAATCCATGGATGTCCCAAGAGTATATTATATGTCAGCTCTTTTTCTAGCACTTGGAAAACTGCATTCTTCACAATTGGTCCTACTTGAATAAGCAACACGATCAACCCTTTAGAGGATCTCTCTTCTTTGTCATAGGCTTTTATTGTGATTTTCCTTCTGGCATCAATAGAATTATCAGAATAACCTAGTGCACAAATCAATTTTAAAGTGAAAATGTTTAAACCAACTCCACCATCTATTAGGACATGTTTAACACGGTGTTTATGGATCAAGACTTTTATATGAAGGGACGCATTGTGTGGATGATTAAGTGATACATCATCTTGTTCGAAGAATGATAAACAATGAGGCGTGGTTAAATGTCCCACCATAGCTTGAAATTGACAAACATCTAGATTGTTGGGTACTATGGTGGCCACAAGAGCTTGTTCTAAAACCTCCTTATGGAATGGTGAGATTTTAAGGAGTTTTAATATTGATATCTGTGCTGGTATTTTCTGCAGTTGATCGACTATGTTGTATTGATTTGAAGGGGGAATAGTGGTTTTAGATGCAACTCCTTTCAACATTACCTTGGATTGCCCCCTTGTTGTCATGTTGACCGGTTGGTAGTCTTGTTTTTCCCTGATTTTTATGACATTGATCTGATTTTTGGATGTGTCTATGTTCGGGATCATGTTTAGTGATATGATGTCATTGATTCCAACATTGTCAATTTCATTATTTGTGATGCCATTCTTCTCAACCTCAGAAATACAATGAATAGTGTTGTCATAAATGTAGTTCACATTTTTACCTTTACTGTCTACAGAGGAAGATTCTCCCTTTTCATAATTTGGTAAAGGATTTTTAAATGCACTATGATCATTGTTTGTTTGATGTTCTTCTACGAATACTTTCTTGTTGTCAATCAAATCTTGTACTAGATGTTTCAACTACATACAATCATTTGTTTTATGTCCTTTGTTTTAATCAAAGTTACAATAGTCAGCATCATTCCACCAAGATGGTTTTAATTTTGGTTCCCAATTTCTTGCTTCAGGTAAGGTGATAAGTCCATTTGCAATAAGTTCTCTCATTCATAATTCTAGTGTTTGTCCCAATGGTGTGAATCTTCATCGATTTGATGGTCTTTGATATGATTGTGGTTTAGATTCTCCATTGTTTGGATTGTTGTTTTGATTGAAACTTTGATTGATGTTTTGGTCATTATTTTGATTGGTCTTTGCAGTAGTTGTTAAATTAAATACTGGTTTCGCATTTTGTGTGTCATTTGTAGCATCATTGTTTCCAGTATTTCTATTATTTTGCCAAAACTTAGGTTTATCATTATTGCCATAGTGATTTGAGGAATTTGTATTGTTTGATCCTTCATTGTAATGTTTTATCACCCCTCTTTTGACCAAGGCTTCTTTGATCTTGAGCCCATTTTTAATCACTTTATCAAATGTAGGTGGGCATTGTAGTTCAAGCCTATAGCTCATGTCATCAGTTAGGTTGTCAATGAATAGTTCCATCTTTTCTTCTTCAGGTATAGAACGAGGATATCTAGCAAACAACCATCACCATCATTGTGGAAATGAGAGGAATGTTTCACCTTTCTTTTGTTTCACATTGCAAAGGTCTTTTATTATTACCTCATGTTGAATATTAAAGGAAAATTGTGAGATAAACCTGTTGACTAGTTCTTCAAAAGTTTGAATTCTTGGTTGTAGTTTAGAAAACCATTCCATACATTGACCTTCTAAGCTCCTTGGAAATAACCTCATTAGATAAGTGTCTTCTTGTGCAAATTCTAAACTCATGGTTCTAAATTCCCTCGCATGATCAATTGGGTCCATTTTGTCGTTGTACTAGTCATATTTTGGGAATTCGCAATGTCTAGGAAATGGTATCATGTCCACACTTGGATCAAAAGGATAAGGACAAATTTCCTGTAATGAGTACCTTTTCGTGGTTCCTTTTTGCATATCTTGAAGTTGTTGTTGCAAGTTTTACATTTGATGTGTTAGGGAAACCACTTGATTTGTGTTTTGTGTGTTTTGTGGTTCGGTTTCAGCTGCTCTAGGTGTTTCTTTTAATCGATTGATATCAAAATCTTTTGGAAGTTTTACACCTAGTTCAGCTAGCATCAAAAGGTATTTTTCCATATCTTGTTCTAAGAATTTTCCATAAATTTATGGAAATTGGGATCTTGTTGTGCTATTTGGATGTCCTCTTGGGTTATTTCATTTGCATCATTTTGGTGGAATCTATGAAAGGGATTTTCTTCAGCCATGGTAATTGGTGTTTTAATTTCCTTTTCTCTAAGTTTTTGTCTTTGTAACCTTGTCAAAATTGGCATACAAGTGTTTGTTATTCTCACTAAACTTTGATCCTCTTGGATGAGTGTCAAGGATATTAACTTAAGTCGAATAGAATGATAAATCCTATTGATAAGACTAATAAATCTAATTATTATGTTTCGTTTCGTGATTGTAGGATGACAAAATCCTAATAAAGAAACTTAAAGTAATAATCCAAAATTTTGTGTTTGATGATTTAGACACTTTATGGTTGTAAGATCTTGGTTTAATTTGATAAAGTTTGACATGCAAAAATCCTATTTTTCCAAGTTTAAGACACTATTTGACTGAGAAAATGTTTTTGTTCTGACAAAGATCCAAGTTTTGATGGAAAAATTTTGATAGCAGTTTCAAATAACTCTTTGTTTTATGGTCCTATGGATGCACTATTACAGAGGGCAGATGCACAAAAACAAATTGTGTATGCGCTAAAATATATGGTGAATGCACTGTAAAATAGGGTATATGCGCTAAAACAGATGGTGGATGTGCCAAGATACTAGTAAATTCGGACGCTAGTAAATTTTGGTGACAGACTACAGATGCGCTATAAGATTTCTCAGATGCGCTGAAACAGTGGTTGAATGCGCTATTTGGACACTAGATGCGCTAAAATATTGAGTGTATGCACTAAAATAGACAGTGTATGCGTTATTCTGGGACTGTTTACAGTATTGTTCGTTTGTTCTAGTTTTTCTCAGCAAAAGGTTTGATTTTTTGGTGTAATTTTCTGAATCATGGATATTTTGATAGGGTATCTTGCTATAACAATTGATTTTTCCTATTGTTTCCAAGTTTTTCTCTATTGTAGCAATTGCTTTAGGCTGTTGGAATATTGTATTGTTGGTTGTGGGATGAAAGAATGAT
The DNA here is from genome assembly GCA_007258455.2 of Sequoia sempervirens. Classification (NCBI taxonomy): domain Eukaryota; kingdom Viridiplantae; phylum Streptophyta; class Pinopsida; order Cupressales; family Cupressaceae; genus Sequoia; species Sequoia sempervirens. The sequence goes on along the minus strand of VDFB02075321.1, from coordinate 171,410,219 downwards.
GAATGGGTTGACTATGATTATGCTTTTGTGAAAGAGCTCTTCATTGGAAATAAGCTTGTGAATATAAAGGCTCTAAAGTAAAATCATCAATATATCCTCTAGAAAAGTCATGATATCTATGGATGAAAGTTCGATGTTCAAGCAATATTTTCCTAATTTGATATAAGAAGCGTCTCCTTTCCAAAAAAAAAATTGTAGCTAACTTTCTTCTTTGGTTTCTTGACTCTTTTTGCAAGGGATTTCTTGACAAATGTTGTTGATTTCCAATCTCTTAACATAAATTTCACAAGTTGATTTGTCAAACTCTTTGTGTTTTTCAAGATGATCTTATCTGAATTAATGTTTTGAAAACACAACGAGCAATTGTAAAACAGTTGTTTTTAAGTCCTAGAATCTAAACAATAAGTGTTTGTTCAAGAATCAAACATGATCCTCTTTGAATTCCATTGGTATTTGAAAAATAATACACTTCAAGTAGACTCACTCTTAAGGTAAAAAAATCATCATAATAAACATAGCCCACATCTTAAAATTGCGTCGACTCACACAACCGTGTCACCCCCTAAAGGGCGCCCATGTTTTTGTCTTTTCCAGGCGCATACTCAAAGTTAGATTTCTTGATCCCTTGAGCAAACGTTCCTTGGAAATTATGTGGTGAGTGTCTTGGGAGAAAATTCTTCCCTCCCCATGCACCGTGAGTATTATGATGTTTGGATACTGACACAGTTCGATTCTACACTAAGGTTCGTAGATAGGGTATTTTTTTGGAGCGTAAAATGATAAAATCCCTCAGGAGACCTCCCAATCTTTAGAACAAAGATTTTGGGGATGGTTATCTTGCACACATCCGGTAAATGTGGGTTTCCTTAGATTTACTTTTATTTTATAGTGGGTTGGAAAACCTTGCTTTGGTTGTTCCCACTCAGGTCATTCCCATAGGGTGAGTACTTTTTCCCTCTACGGCAGACCTTCTAAAGGATTTAACAAAGCATAAAGTGCATGAAGTTAAAAGATGAGTATGGAATTTTGATCACCCAGTTAAGGGGAGAGCATAGGCCTATCACCGTACAATCAGAGCAAACAATGTTCAGTTTTTAAAGCCCAAATGACAATTTGCTATTCTACGTGAAGATATTGCTTCACAAAAGATAGAATGTTCATTTTAACCGAGACAGCAATGTATGATGACTACCCTAGGATTGGTGTATTTTAATCCAAATGACTACCCTAGGATCGATTCATTTTAATCCAAAAGCAACAATGAAACCATTGGTCGCGGTCGTGTCAAATCCAGACAGCAATTTAGACAAATTACAAATGTGCTAGAATAGAGATCGGATGTGTTACAGAATTGATCATATGCACTACAGAATCAATCATATGTGCTACAATATTTATCATATGCGCTATAGAATTGATCATATGCACTCAAACAAAGTTGCCTGGGGAATAGTCTAGTGTGCTAGAAGTTCAATCAAATGTGTTGGAACAGTCTTCAAATGTGCTAAAGTTTCTGTGGATGCGTCGGAACAGTCGTCTAATGCGCTAAATTATCTGGTGGATGTGTCGTAAAATCTCTCGATCGCGCTAAAAGAAACACATCAGAAGCCTATATAAACACTTTTCAGAAAAAAGATGTAAAATATGGGGTTAAGGGCCCTACGATGGGTGCCAAAATGTAAGTGTGAAATAAGTAATGAGTAAAATAACAAACAACACTTCTTAATAAGACATTATATCAAGAGAATCAACAATAATTAATCTAATTAACACAAGAAAACTCTTGAAAGCGTCATATTGCTCTCTATCTCCAAAGATTTATTAAGTCACGGGGCTCTCAGATTTTGTAAGCATTGTGACTGTTAAAATGTCAATCTAGAGAATGAGATGTTGCTAAATGCAATAATCTAATCCTATATGATGATGTCTAAATGATATGATGAAGCTACTATAATATAAATTGACATGAAACTTGATAAAAGAAGCTACAATGAACTATGATGCAGCCATGACATTGATTCTAAAATGCTATGATTGCTATTGCTAAATGATAATGCTATTGCTAAGATACTTGATTGCTCAATTGGTGTTTCTGCAGAGTAAGTTTGCACAAAGTTGGGATCCATTTCCTGTAGAAATAGGTTGTATTTATAGATTCACGACAGCACATTTGTGAAGGGGAAGCACAACAAAGGTTTGGATTTGATCTTGAGAATTGAATGGTGAAGGATGAAGAATCCTGAGCCGATTATGGGGATTGTTCCTCCCTAGAAAAACACTCAACCAGAAGATAGGAAGAATCATTGGAGAAAGATGAAGAGGATTGCCTGCAAATTTGTCTCCAATTTTCCCGTGAAGGTTGAGATGAATTAAATTAGACATTTCATATCTAATTTGGTAGGTGAATATGATTAGTTGTAGAATATATTTTAATTGAATATTTAGATTCATTCAATTTAGGAAAATAAGATATTTAATTTAATAAAACAAACTATAGAAGTCTATGTTTATTAAATAAATATGGAAGAAGTATGATAATTAAATAAATCAAAGTATGTGAACTTGTTTATTTAATTTAGATGAAATGATGTGATTAAGATGGAAGATAATTAAATGTGAACTGTATAAATAAATATTTCTATTTATTTAATAGTAGAGGAATTAAAGGCATCAATTAATCAAATAAACTATATTTAATTAATTAGATTATCTAGACCATTTTTAGGTGTATACAGAAGGAAATGTTGGAATTCAAGGACTAGGGATTGTAGATAGTAAGGAATGCATATTGAATAAAAGGGATATCTAAAACTCTAGCTCTAAATGATAACTTAGTGTTGAGTGCAAAGTGTTAAGGAGTTGGGGCTCGAATGAAAGGCATGTTGGTATAAGGAAGTTCAAAACTCCAGCAAGGAAAAGGGATGAAGGAAAAGGACTAATAAAAGGTATGCCAACATGCAAAATTTTGACACTCCAACAAGGAAAAAAGAATAAGGAAAATTTGGGCAGAAAGGCATATGCGCAAGGGAAAATATGAAAGTCTAACACAAGCACAACCCTTAGAAATTTGAACACAACCCCCACACAAACATTTTGAGATTTTTTAGCATCCAACACATTGATAAACACACAGAAAATGACATAAAGTAACACTTAGGAAAAATTGACAAAGGGATTACCCACTTAGACTCTCTCATATTAGATATAAATGATAGGTGGTGAACAAGTTCAAAAGTACAACATGGGAGTTGTTAATATTTTTTTCTCGCCTTGGTCTAAATAGCTCCAAGAGAAATCTTAAAAATTCTTCCAAGGTCATCATTTTTCTTCTAGATCTTTAGGAATATTAGGTGCCAAAAAGTAGACAATACGCTTTCATTTTTTATTGTCTTCTACCACTCATTAAGGAAAAAACTAAAAAAAATTGTTTGAGAGTTTTTAGGGTTTTTTATTAGTGTTGAAGGAGTCTCTTCATGTTTGGTGTGAAAACAACACCTTGTTTCCCTGAGCTTTAACCACGTTGTAGGATATGGAGGATATAGCACATTGCAATGGCGTTGGAGAAGTTTCAAGGTTTCATTTAGACCTTACCCTTGTTGTAGAAGAAGGGAATAAAGCATAACACATTATAGGAAAGAGAGAACTTCCAATAGTTCATTCATACTTTCCCATGTATTCAAAACCTCCTAAGATGCAAGCTCTAAGTGGTATACCCTCTACACCTATAAATATATCTGTGACATGAAGTTATGTCATGTGAAGCTCTGTCAAATTTTTTATCTTTGTCAAAAATGTCTAAAAGTCTTTTTAAAGCATAGTGAGTCCTTACAACCTTAGGAGTTGTTTATTTATTAAAGAAGCTTGCGAGTAGTCACATGATGAAGAAAATATGCAGCTAAATTCATTAATAAGCATGGAATAAGCTATTTTAAAACATTTAGATAGCACAGTGAACATATCTAGTGCACCATTGGGAAGAAAGAATGATATGGAGATTGCTAAACAAGGTGGAAAATATAGAACACCCATTGTGAAGCCATGTTGATGGTATTCATAGAGACAAGGAAATATCAAGTTTATTCATGGTAGGGTATGGCAGAGTTTGACATCTCATAGACTTGTAGAGGTAAATGAATGATAGTAGATGCATTATTGAAATGCCAATTAGGTCTTTGTAACTTATGTATGACAATCATAGGTCAGTTGGACAATCTAAATGACTATAATGAAGCATTTGACCTTCAAGTGACAATCATAACATATTTATAATAGTCATTAGGGTTTTTCTATAAAGAACTATCTAGATTCTATCATTGCCTTAGTCCATAGGGCGTGTATAAGAGTGTGACAGCAACTACAAAGGTTTGAGGGGAATCAGTGTGTTAAGCTACAATGATGTTAAGAAAAGAGCATAATGAAGAATATTGTGTCAAAACCTATGAGTGACAGACTTAAAAGAATAAATAGACAATCCATGAAGGGGTAGTGATCTTCAAGCTAAAAGGCTAAGAGGCAATCTCCTAAGGGCCATCTCATTGAAGTTAAATTTTATCAGTAATATAGTCTCTTAAAAGTAACAAGACGATGAAAAAAAGAGTTTAGTTCAAAATACCAATGATAGTCTATGAGGATTGTAAAGTGAGAGGCATGTCATGAAATCTTCAACATTGAATTGTATATCCCATGAGGAAAAAAGTAATACAAGGTCACAAACATGGTAAAGGTGTTTGAAGCCAATGGAGCTATCTACAGTGAAGTGTCATATATTAGATCCATACTAGTGGAAAGCCATGAATATGGATGTGGTGACAATCTTCAAGTCAAGGTGGCAATAACCTATAGTAAGAAAGGCTTAATAGCTACAAATATTCATGAAGAGTTGTGTCTAGTCAAGAAAATCATAGTTTTATAATTGATTTTCAAGGGAACAAACAATAAATGATAGTGTTTTAAGGAGCTTGTAGGGAAGCTAATGCTACAAGATGGATAACTGGAAGACAAGGGTAGTGTATAACCAAAAAAGAATGAACAAGAGGACAGTGGCAAAAGAGTATGGAGATAAGGATAGAGTATGACAGAGTTGCATGACATTCATAAGTATGTGATGTTTCATGGAGGATTCACAAAATATTTCTACATTAAGCAGTTGTGAATGGCAATGTATGTGTATCTTTAGGCATGTTATGATGGTAGTGTTTCATGAGAGATAGTAAATAGCAAATGAAAGAAGGATTAAGGTTTCAAAATTCCAAAGAGTAGATGGTAGTGTTTCATGAGAGATAGTGAATAGCAAATGAAAGAAGGATTAAGGTTTTGAAAGTCCAAAGACTAGATGGAGTGGTCTTCTACAATGAAAAGAGAAGTATGAAAATTCAATGGGAAAGAAGGCAATGTAGAGTTCCATGAGATATGAAAGTAAAGACAATATACTCTATAGGATAGTCAATAACAATGAAGGCAGTCATCATAAATAACATCTAGACCCTACACACAATATACATGACAACCCTATGACATGAAGAAATAGCAATCTACAGGTGATAGTCCCTATAAAGACATGTCAACACTCACAAAGGGAAAACACAAACCTACTCTTTGCAAGCAACTTAGTCATGGAAATGAAAAGACGAGACATGTATCTACATGTGACACCATTTTTATGGCAAGGCTAGTAAGAAAGGAATTTTTTCTCCTTTCCAAAAGGATAATGTTTCTTCTTGAAGGCTATCGCAAACCTGAAAGGCCATGTCAAAACCCTATAATAATGAAAATGCACAGCAAATAGACTTTGAAGGCATGAAATAATTATTTTATTTCAAGTCCAAAGTCCTAGAATACTCAAAATTACACCACACCCCCAAAGAGACCTATTCCCTTTCAAACTCATTCAAACCATATCATATGTGTATGCTAGTGGCATTTTTAAGGCATTAAAGGTTAGTTGAGGAGAATAAGGGTCAGTTAGGGTAGTTAAGACACCTATAGCAATAGTTTCCAACATCTTGCAAGCATCTAAGATGTGGAGGTTGTTGATTTGAGCCTTTCTAGGAGCATTTAAGAGGTGGAGATTGTTGATTAGAGCCTTTCTAGGAGCATCCAAGGAGGAAAAGTCTAAAAAGTCAAGAGTTCGACCCCTCAATTCCTGGGTGGATCAATTTCAGTAGTCAAACAAGGAGATTGACCTCTAAAGCATCCATAGAAGTTAGCAAATTTGAAGGCAAGATTCAATTATTACAAAACATGTGTCTTATATTCTCTATTATTGTTAGATTTGTATAAATGGACACCTAGTAAAGGCACTATAAATGTATTTAGTGGAGGAACTTCAATTGTTACACATTATGATCAATTTGGAAGTACTTTGAACTCGATTCATTTGAGAAAAGATATTGTAACAGACTTGTTCTTTGTTATAATATTCCTTTTTATCCATAAAAAGCCATTTTTCCTTCTCATAAGTTGTATTTTATGGAAAATTATGGAATGATTGATATTTCTTCTATGATAAGAACTTTATCCTCAATTTATTGTCTTATTCTCTTTGCCTTTATACAATGGCACATATATTTTGCAAGTCATAGTTTATTTTTATCAAATTTATGCAAGTTTCAATTGTGAAAAACCTTCCTACTGAATGTTGTTATACATTTTAAATCTTGCTATGAAACACTTACGCAAGAAACATGTCAAGCATGAGTTGTGTATGTTGGTTAGTTTAGTTGGTCTTATTGTGCAAACATAGGCAAGTGCAAATCACTCAAAAAAATTGGTGTATCACCTCATTTTTATGTTTTAAGTTTAGGTTTAGACTTAGTTTTTCTCTTTCATAATGAACAATAGTAGAATAGGTTAGTTTAGGTGCTACATTTGGGGAACCAAACCTCTTTGGATAGTCACTCCAACTTTCAAATCACCCAAACCCAAGGAGTGTTTCCATTGTGTTAGTTGGAAGGAGAATTGCTACACTAATCCTCCAAAGGGTGCATTCCAACATGACAACAGGAGCATAACAAAGAGAAATGAGACACATCAAAATGGGGTGCCAATATTAACATAAAAAAAAATCCAATTTAAGGCAAGTAAATTGTGTGTGTCCGAAGATCATAGGCTATTGTTGATGTGGGAGGCAAACACATCACAAATAGCTATATATTTTGAGGTGAATAAAACTAAGTAATATCTACCATTACATATATTCACTATGTTTAAAATATGATGCAAAATTTGTAAGAAGTTGGTAGTGAATAAGACCAACAATTAGAAATTGGGTACATAGCAACCATTTCCTATGCCTAAAAGGCCCTAGAAAAGTATCTCCATGGACTTTGTTGGACATCTTCTCAAGACAAAAAGGGGTAATGATTTATCTTTTTGTTCTTGTGGATATTTTTAGTAAGATGTGTGTATTGGTTGCTTGTTAAAAAATAGTGACAAGGAATGATGGAGCAAAATCATTTTCAATCATGTGGATACACTTTGGTATTCTTGAAAATATCATTTCCAATAGAGATTTTAGCTACTTAACCAAGTTTTGTTTTTTTTGGCATGTTATGGGAAAGAATGGACACAAATCTCAAATAGTAGATTGCCTTCCATGCACAACTAGATGAACAAATTGAAGTTGTGAACAAAACTTGGGCACATCTACTACAATATTATAATAAAAAATACCCTAAGCCCTAAGAAAAAATTTGGTGTGTATTCAACACTCTTACAATAGCGTTATTCATGCCTCATTAATCTTTCAGCCATGCTTTCATTTCACGTCACCAAGCTCGCTTGATATTTTCTTTGGAAAAATAAGGGGTAGAAAATAGAGAATCAAAGGTTGATAGGGTTCACAAGTTCATGGAGAATGTAACACAAATACACCACTAGGTGCAAGACAAACTAAAGGCGTCTCAACTCAAATACAAAAAGCATCGTGATTAGCACCAAACGAAACATAAATTTTATGTTGATGACATGGTTTGGGTGTACTTAGGTAAGCAAAGGCAACAAAGGCCTTCACGAAAGCTTAAACCTTTGTGGTATACTCCATTTCGAATCATAGAGCTAGTAGGGCTCAATGTTTTAATTGTAATTTGCCTAAATATAATAACATCTTTCAATCATTAAGGTTTACAACTTGTGCGTGTTTTAGTCTTCTATGATGTGGATGAAGAAACAACGTATCTCATTCTTCCTCGATGATTTTGCACTTGAGATAAATAAGTTGGAGAAAAAAGTTCTTGACAAGAAAGTGACACTAATTAGTGAAAAGGGGCAATTTCCAAACACTAAATGGGTTATGGCAAAAAGTGCCCAAATTTGATTTTCTTAGTGTTTTTAGGACCAAAAACTCCCATAGTTAGGGAGGCATGATCCAAAACCGATTGGAGTGATTCAAATCGGGATGGCTCTAAATTTGAGCCCATTTTTTTTTTTGGCAATGCTATACAAAAAATTTATACTACTTTCAAAAATGTATTCATTGTTAGAATGAATATAGGATGAATTTACGATTAGCGGAAAGGTCTACACAAATTCTTGGTATTGGTCCAAAACATTGTCACAATGCTTGTGGTGGCATAATCTTTTCATTGCTTGTAAGAAAACTCTAGAATTAATATGTTGTTGTAATGTTGCTGACAAATTATTTTTAGTTGTTGTCAAAGTGTTATTAAAGATGGAAAATGGTTTCAAAGTGCTACCAATGGCTATTGAAGTGTTGTTGAAAGGCACGTGTTGCTAGTGAAGATTGTCTAAATTGTCAATGTAATTTTAGTTGTTGAAGTGTTGCAGAGAGGCATGTGATGTTGTTGAAGTTTGAGTACTTATCGAAGAGTTGTCGGAAGGCATACAAGGTTGTTGAAGCACACATATTGCTAAAGCACACAAATCATTGTCGAAATGGAGGATGGCAAGAAAATGAGTTTTTCTATTGTTGCTCAATCATTAACTTGAAAAGGTTGTGTTTTTTTATCCTTTGCTTGGGTTGATTATTTAAGGGTAGCAAAACTCCAAAGGATTTGGGTTGCTTATTGTTTGTATTGAAGATGATGCAAACTAATGATTTGTGACATTTTGTCTGTAAATTCTAAATATATTTTATTCAAATTTTTAGAATCAGATTGCACTTCTTTTTCCATCTCCTTTGAAATATAGTTTTTAATAATAACCATTTTTAAAGAGTGACGTTACTGGCTAACACAACTTTTTTTTCTATGAAGGATTTAATTCTAATTTTTTCGATTTGTAGCTACGATATCTAGTGCATGGAATTGGTTTCATAGAATTTTATTGAATTTTTTTTTTAATTAAGTTTCAAAGTCAAACTAGTTATAATTTAGACATGATTTACTCGCTAAAACATCACTTTTTTTGTATGTATTAAAATTCAATTTTAGTTTTTTGTTGGATCAAGGACACAATATCTAGTGCATAGATATTTTTCAAAAAAAAAATTGATAATCTACTATTTTTCCACGTGAAGAATAGAGAACTTGATTTTCGGTGAAAAACCTACATTCACAAGAAATAAAAAATAAATATAATAATCAAATTAAACTTATTTAAAATTATACTTTTTAGGAAGCTTATAATAAGGACTACATAATTACAAAAAATAAATTTTAAATGAATTCATTTGATCCCCCAAAGGGTAAAATCAAATTGGTATTTTATCAGCATTTTGATAGGTGTAAAGGAGACTCCGTTATAGGTATGGTTTAAAACTAGCAAGGTTCTATCCAAGGGGGTTTGATCTAAGGTGGTTTGATCAAACCCTCTTCAATTAGAATCCTTTAAATGAAAATTTTCAAGGATTTAATCATTATATTTTCTAAAAATATGTGATTTTAGCAAAAATCAAGATCTCTTAGAAAGTGTAAACCACTATTGTGGGATCACCCATGTATAGCAAGAAGGGAAAGCTAAAAATTATTAAACCTACAAACCAAGCCCCTACACAAATAAAACTCTTCACTGTCAAGCACGTGCTACCCACAAACCACCATCGAGGAAAGTTGTGCTCAAAAGAGAGGTAGTTTTTCTTGTAGAGGCGAGCATAAGACCCATTACCAACCAACAATATTCACACAAGACTACCAACCCAACTCCAACACAATAGACTTAGCACTTGCATTGACATGGGAACCAAGAGAAGCATCATTAGCATTTTCAGTGTGGGGAGCACCAAAGGCCTCCATAGACAAATTAGGGAGAGTAGGCAACAAGGGACAAAAAGTAATTGTATACACCTAAAATCAGTCATCACCTTTCATTAATTATATACTAGCTATTTAATTAATATTTCAACTACGTATAAATAAACTCTCAATTTATTTATATTGTTCATTTTCTAAATTCTTCAAATCTAAAACATATTCTTCTAAATTAATTAAATAAACAATTTTCCACAAGCTTGTTTTATTTAATTAATCTTCACTAATCTCGATTAGGAATTTGAGCACATGTCTACAACTTTTTGTGCCACCTCACCAAGGTCACATGAAATTAAATAACTCTAATTTTTAATTAGAACTATCTTCAACCAATCTTTAAAAGCACATGGCTTATTCCTCACACACTTCCACCAATTTTGGAGTGCATGGTCTTCTCTTCCCACACTTGAATCTTCCATCCAAATGGCATGTTGCCCATTGGTCAAGAGATTCTTCCATCCATATGGCATGTTGTCTTTGGTCAAGGGGACAACATCTTGATTCTCTCCATCTCCACCATCCATTCTTCTTGTTTGAATCTGGACCGTTGATCATTGTCACCTCACTATATGCTTGGAAAAGGCTATAAATACAACCCTTGGGTGTTGTATTTTGCATCCACATTTTGAATAGAGTTATTATGCAAGTTTATCGTTGGAGCTTTGGAGCATTTTGGAGTCTTATAGTTGCATCTAACTTCATGTTTTGCTTTGCATTTACATCTTAGCTTTAAATCTTGCTTCATAGTTGCATTTTAGATTAGTTCATTTTTAGTTTGCACTTGAGCATATGGAGTATCATCTTAGTCTTTCATAGTTTGCATTTGAGCATATGTAGAATCATATACAGAGTCATATAGATCACTACCATAGTATCGACCTCCACTTGTCCATTCATCATAAACATCATCACCCATTCATCATAGTATCCATTATCCTTTCCATCGTATAGTTGCATGTAGGAGCATAGTTGGCTTGCATATTGAATATTAATCTGGTTTCTTAAGTGTCATTCTAATAGCCTTTGTGCACATAGAAATCTGAGGGCCAAAGGGTTAAAAAAATCATTAAGAATAGAGGACAATGAGACATTCTTGAAAGATTTAGTTTGTTGCAAATTAGAGTAGCTTCTTTGCTTTGAATCTTTAAATATAATTTGTTTCATTAAGGTTTGTGTTGATACTAACTTTACATATTTCACACACACACAATAACAACTAAAGTCCTACCATCAACAATAGGGAAGGTGTGCAAAGGAGGCGCCTTCATTCAGTGAGTAAGAGAGACCATAGCAAGCTCACAGTGAGTAGGGAAAACCAAAGCTACAACACAAGAAACTAGTCCCTTTCCACTAGAAACAACCAAGCCGCAAAACTTTGACATGCATTTCACTACCAAACCAACACAAGTTTCTGGGGCCAAGAAGGGTGACTTAGAAAGCCCTAAAACAACCCTTGCAACAATAACCACATGCGCAAGAAGAGGTGCAAAGAGAGATAAAGGCATTTTCAAGTTGCATAGTGGCCGAATAACCAACCATATTAAAAGGAAGAGACATGTAGGGAGTCGGAAAGGGCATTTTCAATTTGGGTAGTGGCTAAAGATCTACGTTGGTAGTGACCAAGTAACCATTGGTACTTATTGCTTGTGACCATTGAATTCTAGAGGACGAATATTTCGGTGATTTTCTTAGATAGTTAGATAGTTACAAATGGAAAATTGTTCCTTTTCCAAACAACTATTTGTCTTTGTAGGAGTCAAGTAGTCAAAAAGGGGATAAAAGGATAACTTTGAGACATCTAAGAGGTTCAATTAACTTTAGAAGTGATTCATACTAGTTGTGAATAGAGAGATGTCGTAGAGTTCTTGTGTTGGCATGAGCAAAGTGGAGGCAAGCGAGTGAATTTGATATTGTAATACTCAAAAAACCATTCAATGATATTATACTCTTGGCACCAATTAGTGATGGGATGCTAAAGGTATACCATTATTGGCATATTTCACCCATCTTGGGTCTTCTCCAAAGGAAATAATGTCGTATAGTGTTTCTAGTATGTGCTTTGTTATTTACTATCACGTTTTGAATTGCATAATAATTTGTTGAGAGAAGTGAGTTAATCTAAAAATCCATGTTTCGTGAATCATTAGGGTTAGGAATCCAATTATTTATGGATCATGGTAAGATTACATTTGATTATTTCACAAAAATCTCTTAGGAAGATTGGGCTCCTAGGATATGATCAAGAAATTATGCCCAACATAGGCAACAACGAATGTGAGGCATAATTATACATTCTCCCAATGGTAGTGCATGTTGAGAAGTTTCCATTAAGACTCAAGCATAGAAAAGCCCTAGAGATTGTGCTTTCGGCATGCTCATGCACCAATTTGCAAAACATTGACATTGGAGATTGAGTGAGAGAGTGAAGAGTGACATGTGAAAGGGTGAGGCAAGATATTGGGAGGCATATGAATATTGGCCCAACCCAATGATATATTAGATCAATACCTTTGTATTCCAACAGTATATGTTGAAGTCATTTGCTATCTTCTACTCCAAAATGGCATCCTGAAAGATTTTATTCTAAAAAGATAACAAATGTCTTCTTTGCAATGAAACATTATGTTAATAGTTAATCTCATTCCCAAAAGTAATCACAAAGTTTTGCAATATTGTGTTGAAGATAATAATAATTTATGTCCATGGTACCTTTTCGACAATATATCATAATCATGAGAGAAATGATTGTCAAGGAAGTTTACAATTACATGGATTTATAACAATCAAACAAGTTGAATTATTATATAGCTTCTACAATGGATTCATCTACATTTCACAAGAAAAGAATTTTTGGTATGCGAAGATACCCAAATGGTCATTCATAATTTTCACTAGTTTGAGTGAATATATTTGATGCTATGCAAAACAAACTAAGGCCCCAACATTTCCTAAGATTATACTTTCATTTAATAGCAAATAGTAAGATAAAATTTGGGCTAACAGCTAAACTAATGGTCTCATGAAAAAGAAAGAGAATAATTGCCAAGGTCACTTTCCAGAACAAGGTATTGAAGTCGATTGAAGGAGGGTTTTTTTTTAAACATGACTTTATGTTGCATTTCTTCTTCTCATGTACAAAGAAATTTTAGGTGTATTAACACTATGAAATAGAATATTTACACCTTAGAGAATTGACAATGTTATAAGTCATCTAGTTCTTTTGCCACAAATCATCTACATGTCCTCTAGAATTTGTAGAAGTATGTATATTGAAAGGTGGTCTACTAGTACCCTTTTTAATCTCACGCCAAAAAAATGTTTTTTGTGATATCTAATTAAAATCCATTTATTCTTAAGAAATTTTTAAGTGATTCTCATAAGGATTAATTATTTAACATGCCATGAGCTCCAAAATATTGAGGTTTTTATTGGTCATTGGTAACTCAAGATCTAGATCAAGTAGGCTGTGAATAACAATTTTCATATAATCCACCACTACAATTTGGATGATTTACCCCTTTCCTTATTTCATTTTGTTGTTCTAGAAGAAGCCCTTTATAATTCAAATTTTGAAGAGGTTTATGGAAAATGAAATATAAATGGTGATGGGTATGCTTGCAAGTTAAAATAAATCACACCACGATGGTGCATTATCATAGAGCAAACACTACCATCAAGCATGCATCAAGTTTATTGTGTGAATAGTTCCTAATGTTCTTTGAGTTCAACTTGAATTTATCTACAACGATTGAGCCAAGAGTAATCAATTTCTTGTGATCAAGGCCACAAGAGAACAAACTTTTTTATATATCTAAGGGTGTTAATTTTCAATGTGTTCCTAATACAAATGTTATTCCTAGCAAGATATAACATTAATTTTGGAATATTGCTCAATAAATAATTCACAAAACACTTGACAAATTGTATAGAGCTGAAATATATTTGATTGAATTGAGTTATGAATTACTCTAATCTGCATTAGACCCCTCTTTGATCATGAATGAAATTAATATTAACTATTACATTAGATAAAAATGCAACCCTATGTATAATCTCAATAAAGAAGGGAAGTACTAATTACATTTCTCAAAACAATGGTGAGAGATAAAACTTGAATTCCTTCTCTTTGTCATTTGATTTCTTATCTATGTTAGCACTGAATTTTATTCATTATTATCACAATATTGGTGGATCACCCTAAACAACATAACATGAAGTGGTAACAACACACCAATTGACAAGCAAGATGATTTATGGGAGAGTTTGAGTGCAAGCTCTAGCAGTAATTTATTTTTACTTGTGTTGGAGAAAAAAGTGATCTAATTGCATCATGATGCTTAGCAAACAATGTACAATTGCTTGCATACTTGCACTATTTCAGTGCGATTTATGCAAGTCACATTTAAAGTTTGATCAGTTTTGTATATAAAAATTTTATTAAAGGATAGTATAACTTATATGTTTAACCTAACAAGGACATGCTAATAAATAGATAAATAAGGTTACTTATTGTCAAATGAATAACACTTTTAATAGCATCGTTTTCCACAAAAATTGATGCCTACTCTCAAGTACCATCCCAACTATTGGAGCCCACCCTACGTCTCACCCCTCTCACCTCTGAGGGCTTGCATCTAAAAATCTCAAACATATGGTAGGCTATAAGATTTCCAAGAACAACTTAATGAGTTGCACCCCAAAAAAAGACACCATAAGAGTAAACAAATTAAGTTAGACTCAACCTTCTATTAAATCAAAATGGGGAATAGGATTTTAGATCATATTATTAATTGATAAAACTAAAAAAAAAAAGATCAGCCATCAAAGCAAAGGTAAAAATAAATTAAGCTTGTGACTTATCAAACCAAGCAAGATCATAGATGATCTAAATATGGGGAAGTAGCCTTAGAATAATGCACTTGTTCTTGGAATACATGCACGTCCCCAAGAAAGAAACATCATATTCCTTCACATACTCATGTAAGATGTTCCACTAAATTTTTGAAGCTCAACAATGAATCCCATAATGCAAGACATTGCTAATTGAAGAGGTGTCATACAAGAGAGTTTTCCTATATCATACAAATTTCGATGTCTTAGTGAAGTTTAAGTGGATAGTTCTAAAATGCACTTTGCTTTTACATTCTTTATGAATACAAAAACATCATTGTGTGACAATTCCAAGAACATTATTCATTAATGCTAACTAATGATACAATTGGTTTATGGAACAAATAGTGGAAAAATCAATGCACAAAATTACATTCAAATTATCACCTGTAATAGCTTCGGCTTGTTGGTTGAACCATTCCACCAAGTCAACACAAAAATAAGTACTCTATGATAGCTCATGCAAACTAATTCATTTAACCAAATTTTACCCTTCTAATTATCTCATGCATTTTGGTGTCGCACTCTTCATTGAAATAGATTAGTGATGATATTTGAACTATTGGCAAAAGATTCTGAACTACAAAGAATGCACTAATAGAAGCCTTACGCGTAACTTTACAAATACAATCATCACTTAAAAACTTTCCTTGCAAACTAATAATGTTTGCTTTGAAGTAGTGCACTTTGAGCATAAGCCAAAAACTACAAGCAAAATTCTTCAATGTGGTTTGATGTTCAAAGTAATGAAAACAATAGAGAAAGCACCTCGGTAGTCATGCTTACATGTGGCTCAAAAGATTATTGCTTATACAAGTAGTGTCCTCTTATTTTTTTGATGCAAGAAAATGTGACAATTATAAAATGAAATGGATTCACTACATTGCTATAGGGCTCAAAGCTTATTTTCTTCACACTAGTTTTAAAATACTCCTAGAGTCTAATTAACACAAAAAAATATAACAACCAATAAAAGCATTGGTCTTTATGACACATCACATTCACAATCACTTAAGAGATGTTAACACATGAGTGATATTGGGCATTATTTTTATCACATTAGTGCTCCAATAGCAAGTCATCAACTCCCCATTAGATTTGAGACATTCTGAAGTTGCAGCATGCATCATTTGTTGAAAATGAGAAACAACAAATTAATTCATCTCAATAATGCTACTTCAGGCATTTAAGCCTCTAGTTACCCTTTGGACTCTAGCATTATGGTCTCTAGAATGAAGGAACATGTCAACTGCAAAAGGTGGGAACTAGATTTGAGACATGGCTACAAAGGAAAACTTTGGGATACATAGTTATGCTGGTTTCTTTTAGGTTTAGTCCCTCTGATCGACCAGAGCTCCAATTGGTGATGTGACTTGCATAACTATTACTTCACAAAGTCATTGAGCACTCAAGGCAACATCAAATGATTTTGGCTTATCAATCATCTTTGGAAATACTATGAGAATTGTTTTAAAACAATTCTTCCACCATTGGATTGCAAAGCCACGTTGAAAACAGCACTTTGAGTACAACATGAAATTCTTGCACATAAGGGCACTAGAATAAGTTTCATAAAGGCACATACATGGATCTTGGAGATTTCAGCAATTGCTATCATCAAGAAAAAGCTTTGCATATGTTGGCTTGGAAGTTAAACTCTACTTGAGGGGAAATTTTTGGATTGGCCATCCTCAATCACAAGGTGCTATTACCACTCAAAGTTTTGCATCTACACACCCACTATTGACCAAATAATTATAATAAATCAAATTGTTCTACATTGGCTTTAGAAAGACATGATTACTTTAAGTTTATTTTTATCCAAATTAGAATTTAAATGAGTGGGAAATTAAAGAGCATCAAGGTTTGGATTGACCAAAGATGGCGAATCAAGCAGCAAATGGTATTCTCCCTGTAATAAGATGAAAAAATTGTCATATAGCAATAAACCTGGAACTAGTAGCTTGGCTTGTCAAACCATGGTAATTAGATTTGATAACACGATTTGGAAGCCTGAACAGATGCAATTCAAACATCTGGTGTGAGTTTGGATGGTTGAATAGAAAGGCAAGTGTTAGCAGGTTAGGGACTATTCAGCTGGGTGTATTAGCTTGAACAGCATTATAAGTTAAAGTTCAGTCAGAACAGAAAAGTCAAACCCCATGTGGGAACGGGATCTTAATGTGAAACCCATGCAAACATCAAAAAGATTACAAGATATAATTTTCAACGTAATAAAATAAACCAAAAAGTGACTAATCAAAACCATTTACGTAAACATGTGTCAATAAGAAAAATAACAAAATGAAAAATTGGTGTTGCGGATCTTCCACATTACTGAAATTATAAAAGCTTTTCAGTTTCTAGTTCTCGACCACATTAGTCAAATTTACCAGATTTCACTCTTCCAAAAGAAAACACATTCTGCTGCTTGATTTCCAGGTTTGTGGTACTTGACAAAAATTGAAATTGAGGAGAAAATTAGTGGGAGGCAAATAAAGCCCAGAAGAAAATTGGGTTTTTTTTGTGCCTATTAGAAGCTTAAATTACATTATTGTTATAACTTATGATCAGCTAGGTGATGCTTCACTTATAAAGTCACCTGCTAAATATCATATCATCTCCCCTCCATTGACTGCAAATTGAGTTCTCGGTTTCTCCTGCAAACAGATGGTGATTCTTTCATACAGGTAAGGAGTTTCATTTTCGACATTCCCATGCTCAGACATTTCCCCATTTTCCAGTCATGTCATCCTATAATTTCTGGTCACTGCATGGTTAGTGCATGTATTGATTTCTTCATAAACGGACATTTCATAGCCCATTTATAGAAGCAACCTTGTATCAAGAATATTACATCATTATCTTAGTTCTAACACAACCCCTAGCAGACACTTGAACAAAAAATATCAACCTGGGACTTCAGAAGGGTGTCATGAATGATTTTCTTCCCTAAGAACACAATGACATCTTTGTCAGGGATCTACTTTGATTTTAAACTAATCAAACCTGTACGTCTGAAATTTAATTAGGATATTCTTTGCAAAGGTCATTCATTATAAGGATGACCAATGATTTTATGAAAAGGGTAACTAATGCAGATATTTAGCACTTATAATCACAAGGGCAAAACACTTACCAAAAGGGTATCTTGAAATAAATGATCATCATTCTATATGAAATCATGACAATGTTCTGAACAATCTTTGTGTTGATTGCAGTGATGACTACCCTCATGAGAAAATTGATGGGACAATTCCATATTAAAATTTTCTTCATTTAGCATAAACAAGGGATCAGGACGAGGGAATAACAATTTAAGCCGAAAAGCATCAACGCCATTCAAGTAATATCTAAATAGTCTCTTTACACGGATAAATCCCAGATTCCCATACAATGCAAGTGCTCCCTTGTTTGTAACCTCTGCCTCAAGCGTAACCTGCCCAGATCATAATGTCAATACACTTGCCAAGAATTTGCATACATATTTTAGAAACCTACAGGAGATCATTAGTAACAAAATTGTATCAAAAAGTTGTTGCCATTCCAAATAATAACTTTGCAAATTAACTAGTGATTAGCAAAGGGAAAATTGCAGACACAAGGAGACTTCAGTATAGGGACACAAACAACGTGCCCATCTCATAGCTGCATCGCTATTGATTGCATTTATATATAATATTGTGGTAACCTTATTCACTCACTCCCATACTCTGATTTGAAATGGTGTCCCCATAGCCCCAAATCTCTAGGTGACCGTGGAAAATATAAGGTTTGTTTTCTTAATTGAAATATTTCCTATAAATAGTTAAATTACAAAAATATTTTCAGATTATATAACTCACTGAAAGTGCTTGAGGTGTTTACCAATAAAGATAATGATTAGAAAGCTACAAATGCACTGGTATACACTGAGTATATTTGTGAACATACATTTAGAAGTAGACACAGAAGCCTCTGCTTATGGGGTGGCCAAATATTGTAAAAGTACAGTAATTTTAAGAAATCATAAGAACTGACTTAAAACTGTAATATTACAGGGGGCAGCAGAATGCGCACATAGAAATTGGAATATTCATAATTGAATATTGGAAACACTAGGGCGGTTTCTGGTGTGCAAGTATTCTGCGGTCTACATAGGCAGTTGTGAGAGTTTAGTCAACTTGAAATGGCTAGATCTTTTCCATTGCATTCATCATTTTTGTATTGTCTTTTAAGCTAAAATTGTCCTTTTATGACTATGATTTGAAGTTGAGAACAGTGCAAGTCTTTGTACATACTGCAACCTTATCATCAAAATGATTGTCAATGAAGTCCAAGGTTGTCAAGGAAGGATACTGCAGAAGGTAAAACATCACTGATACTGTTTATATGCTTAGATTATGGTACATGTTAGAACCCTGGTATGGTCTTACTTACCAAAAGATCCAAATATATAGATCGACTACAAATAGCTGTTCCATAGAAAACCAAGATTATCATGAAGGGTTGAATGTGGTCCTTTCTAATATCATTCGTTAGATATGCCAAGATTATTTAATGCATAAAACTAGTAAAGAGTTTGACCAACCATCCTAACAGTATCATCCATAGCTTTGATGCCGTTTCCTTCATGCTTTGTATTTAGTAATTGATGCCAATATACTCTTAATGGTGACTTGCATCTTCTTACTTAAATTTGCAATACTAGAGTTGACACCCAAGTTAATTTATTTTTGTTGTTTTAGTATATGCAACTTTTGTAGTAGTTCTCAGCATGATATCTATGGCTGTTTGGAATCTCCACCACTTGCAAATTGCAAGCCATATGCTTGGCTGTATCTATGAAGCTTACACCCCAAAAATATATCAAATATTGATCCCAAATACAATAGAAAATAAAGTTGGCACTAAGTGGGTGTTTAGAAAAAAAGTTGAATGAAGCTGGTCAAATGGATATGCACAAGTTGAAGGTATAGACTTTGAAAAAACTTTTGCTCCTGATGCACATTTAGAAGCTATCAGAATGTTTTTAGCCTTTGCTTCTTTCAAAGATTTCAAAAAAATTCAAATGGATGTAAAATCTGCTTTTCTAAATGGTAACTTGAATGAAGAAGTGTACATAGAACAGCCAGATGGGTTCATTATTTTACAAAATCAGAACTATGCATGCAAGTTAAAGAAGGCACTCTATGGGCTTACGCAAGCCCCACGTGCATGGTATGCTGGGCTGGATAATTATTTGCAGCAGCAAAGCTTCAGAAGGGGGATAGCGGACAGCAATCTCTATTAATGATATCAAGTTTCCACAATCCATGAATATTGCTGAGCTGATTTCTGGATTCGATTGTTTAATGTTTTTTGCATCAAATGCTGATTGTAGTGGTTTATGTTGATGATCTTATTTTTGGAAGCAATTGTGAGAAGATGTGTCAAGTTTTTGCTACAAATATGCAGGAATTCAAAATTTCCGTGCTTGGTGAGTTGTCATTCTTTCTTGGTTTGCAAATTCATCAATCTAGTAGAGGCATATTCATTTCTCAAACAAAGTATATTAGAGAGATGTTGAAAAGGTTTAGAATGGAGGATTGCAATCCTGTGAGTACCCCCATGGTGACAATATGCAAGTTGAGTAAAAATAATGAGTCTCCAAATGCTAACCAAACTTTGAACAGGTCTATGATAGGAAGTTTGTTGTATGTTATAGCTACTAGACCTAACATTATGCAAGCAATTGGTTATGTTGCTAGATTTCAGGCTACTCCTAAGGATACACATGTTCATGCAGTTAAGAGGATCTTCAAGTATCTCAAGGGTACTATAGACTATGGGTTGTGGTATCCTAAAGGCAACGATTTCACACTCACGGCTTAGACAGATGCAAATTGGGGTGGATGTGTTGATGATAGAAAGAGCACAAGCGGAGGTGCACTCTTTCTAGGAGGTTGTCTTGTATCTTGGTTGAGCAAAAAGCAAGCTTCTATTTTTTTATCTACAGCTGAAGCAGAGTATATTGCAGCAATGTCTTGTTGCACAAAAATCCTATGGATGAAGCAAACGTTGAAGGACATTAAGGTAGAGTATGAGCATCCTAATTATATCTTTTTTGATAACACGAGTGCCATTAATATTTCAAAAAATCCAATTATGCACTCTAGGACTAAACACATTCCTATCAAGTATCATTTTTTGAGAGAACAGGTAGTGATCAGCAAGTTAAGTTGGAATATGTCACTACTAAAGAACAGATTGCAAATGTGTTTACTAAGCCTCTACCAAAGGAAACATTTGAATACTTGCGGGAAAAGTTGGGAATGATTTCACTCCATCTTTGAGTAGTTATTTACACTCAGGGGGAGCTTTCATTGTCACATTTTATCAGCCCCATTTTAGTTTTGCGGGTTGTTTGGTTTGTCATTGATGTCAAAGGGGGAGTAGTGAGTCAGGGGGAGCAATACAGGTTTCAAATGGTGTTGCCATCAATGACAAAGGGGGAGATTGTTGAAATATTTTTGTCATTGATGTCAAAGGTGCGTAGTGTTTCAGTTTTGAGTTGCAAATGATTTGAACTTAGCAAATTTGTCTAAATGTGCCACATCAGCTTTGAAATGTCTATGCCAAATCAGTTTTGCCCAGTCGGAGTTGAAATGCCTTGTCTGCAATTATGCCATATCAGCCTTGAGGTCGAATCTACTTGTAACACCTATGTCTTTAGTGATGGCAGCTCTGACTATTCCACTTAGGCAACGTCTTCAATTTTATTCATTAATTCTTTTGAAGGCGGCTTGAATATTATATGTGAATTCCTTGTATGGTAACGCCTAAGCAATGAATGTCGACGGCTTATGGATATGGATTTCAGGTTTATGGAGCTTTATCTTTTTATGGGGCGGCTTCAATATTCTCTAATTCATGTGTGATGTGGTAGCGATATTTCCTGGTATTCATGGCGTTTCATTAAGGCAGATTTAATTCTTCAGAAAATTGCAATAAGTCCATGTTCACCAATATAATTCTCTTTTGCCATATTCGTCATGGTTCTTTTGCAGTGGGCAGCTAATACTGACATCATGTATTCTTAAAAATCTTATTCCTAATCACTTCAATATGCAGTGATTGCTACAGGAGTTTGAATATGTGGCGGCTTGAGTTTTTCAAATTTTAAAAATATCCATTTACTAATGACGTGGGTTGTATTAATTCTGAGTCGCCTTGTTTTTGAAGTCACCATAGTGTTGAATTAAGGCCCATCGTGGCTTTGTAAATGTGTAGATATCTTTCTTCAGTGGTTCGGGCTGTTCGTGATATGCTATTGTAAGGTTGGTTGCCTATTTGGGATTCGTGGGAGTGGTTAAAAAGCCGTGTAAGCTTTTATGGGTGTTTTCATGAGTTTTCCATGCAACGTCGATTCTTAAGGATATGCAAATAGGAGGCCTTCGTTCTTTTTAATTTTGGCGGACCATTCTAAAGGTAATAATGAAGATTATTGGGGCTGTGTAGATGTTGACTTTTTCTCTTGTAATGTCTGAATTGTTAGTCGTTTCTTTGTGAGGACGTGGTTATCCATATATGCTAGTGCTATATGCAGGGCCGTCGGGATATTTGAGATAAGTAGATATTATTTCTTTTTGGCATGAAAAAGGAGTTACTATGTTTTTAAAACTTTCTGAACCGTATTCTCTGTATTGATGATGGTGTTTATTAAAAAGATGGTGTGAATTTTTATTGTAATCGCTGTTTCATCCTTCTATTGGGACGAGCTAAGTGAAGTGGAGCCATTGGTTTTTGCTTTCATGACTCTGTGTGTGAAGATATAGCAATTAATGATATGATATCACATCATATCTTTGGGAGTCGTGAGTCTTTTGGAGGAACGGTGGTAATTTCTGAGGTGCTGTAGTTTGTTCCAAGGTACCATTAATATTCATATATGCTCAGAAAATATTTTTATTAGGCTGCAAATCATGTATGACTGTTTCCAGATCAGTTGATATGCTGTTTCAAGTTCAGATCGAACATAGGTATTTAGATTTGATGCAAAAGGGAAGTGCAGATTTACTGTGTGTTGATATATGTTACGGTTGCACAATAATTTGTGTGCTCCGAGGGTGGTAAGACTCAGATTGTAGTTTACAGAGTTTATGCATATGTCAGAATATAAGAGGACTGGAAGTAAATTTTTTGAATTTTGAAGAAGTCTGATTCTGTATTCTTTTGAGTATTTTCAAGTGAAGTGAAGTGAAGTGAAGAATGTATTTCGAGATCAAGAATTCAGGAAAGCAGTGTTCTAATCCTCAATGAGTTGGTGCTCACTTTTGTAATTTGGAGATTGTAGTCTCCTGGGTTGGTGCCCATTTGATGTTAATGAAAGTTATTGATCTGCAGTGGTTTTTTACCCAAAAGGGTTTTCCACGTGAAATTGGTGTTCTTCTTGTTGATGATTGCTCCTACAATTTTTCATTGCTGATTCTTATGGTTTCATGTGTTAAAGTTTTAAAATACTAATTCACGCCTTCCCCCCCCTCCCGCTACCCCTCCCCGCCTTTCCCATCCCCCGCTCCTCTTTCAGTATTTTCTGTGTGCTCTTCAAATTGACTCTACACCCACAAAGGATGACAAAAAACCCACACAACATTGGCAGGAAACCTCAATAGGGTTTCTCTCTGTAATTAAGAGGTGCATAACCCTCGTATAATAAAATATTTTCTAGATTTTCATTCACTTTTCCCCACAAACTGAGAAAGGGACAGAACTGAATAAGGCTGGATATTAGGTTTTTATCCATTTTTAATCAAAATATGGAAAAGGCCACAAAATCTAGAATTGGTAGATTAGAAGGATGTATGCTTGAAACCACCACAGCAATCCCCAAGGGTATCCAAGAAACCAATTGATCTCTGCCTTCAACAAAGTGACAAAATGAAATAGGATTATATGGCAAATGCAACTAAACCTTCCATCCCCTAGGTCTATGGTACAACTATACAATAGTAGAACTTATGAAAGGATCTTGAAGGCACACAATTCTCCAATTCAAGATCAACATGGATGACATGAATTCACTTCAAAACCTATGTTAATGGGTTTGGTTCCGGGATGGCCTTGGACCCTGGGTATCCTGTGGATCCATCCGGGCCATACCTCGGTGAACCCACAAGGAACCTGCATCAAAATCAGAAAAAAACTGACATCAAAATCAGAAATATCATTGCATCCTCATCCAAACCAAGAAATTTCTGCTTCCAAGTCAGGTTGTAAAATGTACACCAGAAGACTAGATTCTTTAAGCTAGAAAATCATGATTATTTTGATGTCAATCAGTTCGAGGTAGCACAGTCCCTACTTAGCAGACCAAAAACCATGAATACTTTCAAAGACAGTAAGGGTTCCCATTCTTGCCCTACCCTACACTCAAAAGATCAATGACTTGAATATGGTCGATTAGTGGACATGAGTTACTGCTTGCTTTGACCCCCAATTTTGTGCTCTTTAGCCAGTATTTCAATAATCTGTTGAGCAACTTGTTCAGGCTATCCAGCCCGGAATCTGAACATTTATTCAAACCTGGAACAGGAAGTTCTGATCACTCGTTATAGAGTAGGACTAGTTGAATCAATATTAACTACACTATAATAACTGTCAAACAGCAACAGTGGTGTTTGCAGCTGTGCAGGGTCTTCAAAGAGTACCATTCAAGGTAGGCCATCACCCATCCCATGGAATGTTTAAATTTTTTTTGAATTTTATTGTTTCAGTTTTGCTTTTTAGGTTTAAGACTTTTAAGTTCAAGGTTTTTACTATTTAGCTTTTATATAAATCTATATTATATCTTTAATATTTATATTATTATATTATGCATTAATATTATATAAATATAGTATTATAAAATTATATATTTATATTATATATATTAATGAGTATTACATATTTTTGCCAAGAGTAATTTATACTGATATTTCCTGTCATGAGTAAAGAAACATACTCTGAAACATGGTTGTGGTTTATGGGTCAGGCCACGTTTATCATGCCTTCTTGGGCAATATGGTTTGGCCCTATAGAATTTAGAATATCATTTATTCTTGACCTCCTCCATTACCCTAGAATGAAATACCTTTGATGGCTATAGGGAATGCATAGGAGAAAGTTCTCCATGTTTCTCAGTTCCTGAAATAAAGAAGGATTCCTGGATTTCCACCTACACAAGCTTCCCAAGTTGTTGAAGCATCCATGTGGCATGGCCACATAATACTTGTACTTCTAATGTTCATTGTTAGTGACTGCAACCTAATTTATCAGTTAAAATTTGTTGGCACCACCTTATTAATTCCAAGTAGCAGTTTTCACTTTCAAAAAGCTGGAAAGAATCTTTATCACTATTTTGAAGGGTACTCAACAAACTCGTTGTAAGACAGCACACTTACATGACTAAAATGGTGAGATTTTGGAGAAAACTGGTCAAGACAACATATCCCGGACACCAGGAGAATGCAAACCGTGAAACTTCAATTAGTAGAATACAGCACATATTTTGATTGCCATTTCTACCAGAAATGTCACCATTTAAGGCTTTGCAGTTTGAGCTTTATATTGTTAACAGAACCATTAAGCATCACAACACACAAGTTGCAGTTCATGATTTCCTTTTGGAAGAAATAGAGAAATATTGTAACAGTTGAAGGCTGAAAGAGAACCTGCAATTGGTCCAAGACATGATGAAATTCCAACACAATCAACACCTATGTAAGCAGGAATCTGAGGTAAGCAATTGGTTTCTCTGGAGATTACATGTAATGTCCCCTCTTCAAATTTAAACTATGTCCAAACAAAGGTTAAATAATGAATAAAATAAATTATAATTAAAGTTTATTTTTAATAATATCAAAGGGCATGTGAAGGGTTATGTCTATTGGAGGAAAAAGGTATTTAAGAGAGACCAAGCAAGGAGAACAGGCATCATCATTGAATACATTTTATATCTAATTATTACTCCTTGTGGAGCATGGACTGTGGCTCAACAACCTGCAGACGAAACCCCCCCAAGGCCTGAAATTAGAGGGCAAAAACCCCCTAATTTCCATTGCTGAGTTAGTAGATGAAAACCACTCATTCAGGCAGATTTGGAGACAATTCAAAGACAGTTTAGTGAAAGATAGATCACTGCAGATCTGGGATAATTAACAGCAAATAGAAAGGATAAGTTCCCACTTTTCTGAAACATATTCTAAATTATCTGAATTAGAATAAACTGTTGAACTGCAGTTTTCTGAAGTTGATATCATATTTATAATTGACTGTGCTACTATAATTGTGAGCCAGATTTTATTATTTAAAGAAAAATAAGGAAAATTTAAAAGGGACATTACATTACATCCCTAAAAGGATAAACCTATTGTTGAAAAAGTGATCGGTGTGCTTCAGCACAAGCCTCAGGGAATCTTTTGTACACCTTGGCAGCATTTTGTGTTAATGCAAAAGACTCAATAACACTCTGTGATAGCACACAAGCTTCAGTAGCATCACCTCTATCATTGTGTACCACCATGCATGACTTGGCACACCTTTGTGTCCCACCTCATTGATCTTGCACAATCAGCACTCCTTTACACATGGTATCTGTGTAAAGTTTCTTCTTAAGACATGGGATTGGAAGATCAACCATCAAGGAACATAACCACCAAGCAGTTGGAAGTCAAGCAGTTTGGGACATCAACTGTTTCAATCGTCCTAGCATGTTTTCTAACAATACTGTACATATAGATACTCAATGCTCCATGAGATAACTGAATAGTCTAGGCAAACCAATTTGATACATTCCATCCTTTATGGTCACAAGAATTCTTATTCCTTACCTTGCTGTTTGTAAATTCCAATTGTATCCTATTCATTTCTATTTGAATTGACGTAGCACATATTTGCTAAAAGTCTTCCGTCTTTTCGATTGTGCGCTGGATTACTTGTGTTTCCCATTTTCCTGTGCATACTTGTGTTTCTAGAATGCACCATGGCTAGTTGGCTACAGATGAGGAAATTGGGGAGAAACATTTTGTCAAATCATCTCATATAACATTTGGAAAGGCCCAAAAATACAACAATAAATAATATTCGACCTTCTTTGAAGCAAAGAAAGTCAAAGAGAGAGCAATATTATGGCATTAAGAAACTGTCCATTTTTCTACTCAAGGACGAGTCCCATATGAAATGATAATTGATATTCAATATTCGTCATTTACAAAGGAGAGGAAAAACTCCTTACATAAAGAATTACAAGATGATGTTTCTAAAAAGAAACAATCATTAACTAAAGCAAACTAAAGCAAATAATGGAAAGATACTAAACGCTAACTAAAGCAATCTAAGTTAACTAAAAGTAGACTACCAACTAACTAAAAGCTAAGATGACTATTAAATATTACAATAATACTTTAATACCATAATGCTCCACTACGGAAAAATTGTCTTTGCAAGTTCAAATTTTAAGTACTGAAAAAGAATTATTTGGGCAGTGTAATGTCCCCTTTTTAGCATGCTCATGTTTGCGGATGGTTTAGCCTATAATTCTAACCCTCGTAGGCTAATGAGGATGGTTAGGGGGTCTTCTGGGGATTGTATCGTCTCCAGTGTTCAAAAACTAGCAGCTTTGGCTTTCGTTTGAAGTCTCCAAGACTCCGTATGCTCAACTTACTATTTATAGTAAGTCAGGAATGGATAGAGAAGGACCCTTACTATTTTTAGTAAGGTCTGTGGTCCTATGCAGCTCCACCAGCTTAGCTCCCAGTTCAGACGGCGCTCAGAGATAATGAGTTTTCATGGAGATATTAATGTTTATTTGGCTTAAATAAACATTAATTATTTAAAAACTTATATTATTAAGTTATAAATTAACTTAATGTTGAGGGTCTTAGCGTCATGAGGATGGGGCCATTTGGTCAATTAATTTAATAAAATATTTTGGGCACCGACTATGGAGAATTAAGTGAAATATTAAATGAAACATCATTTATTCATTTAATTCATTAAATGGAGCTTTTTGGAGAAAATCGACCCTCAAGAGAAGAATATAAGTATTTTTGCATTGAAGTTTTTGGAGGCATTCGATTGAGCATTTTTGGAGTTGATGATTTTTTTTGTCTGAGAGAGGAAGCCGAGGGTTTCTAAATCAGTCAGCCATTGGAGAACGTTAACTCTCCATTGTTGCAGCCTTTTGAAGTAGTGAAATATCTACTGAGTTTGGCATACAGGAGGGCATCATACAGGTGTTCTATCTGTGCAGATTGGTGAGACAAACAGAGGGTTTTAATGCAATTATCTTTCAGAGAATTATAGAGGTTTCGGGTAGATTGAAAGTTCCTAACTGAGAGAGGATTGAAGGTTGCATTTAGTGTTGCTTGCACACCTTTCAAGGCTGTACGGCCTGCTTTTACAGTTATTAATTGCTGCAACGAAGGCGCCTAGGGTTGGAGGGCGATTTTGTTCTTGGAAGCTTCAATAAATCCCAATAAAATTCAAGAGTGGACACTGGGCTATAGGAAAGGCAGAGGCATCATTCTTGAAGAGTTTCTTTTCTGATTTTTGGAGTATTGAACCATTCAGAGGCTGCTTTTTACCAGAATAAATACAGAAGTCATCTGGCAGCAGGTTACTCTCCATTTGGTGCATGTTATTCATCCATGTTGGGCACCTTGGGCAACAAAGACATCGTGTATAGCATTCCAAGAGCAGTCTTCATTATTGCAGCATCAGCATCCATTTCCAGGTTCTTTTAATTGCTGGATACTTCCAGAATTTGTTTGAAATGCTATTATTATAAGGAAATCCTAAAAAAATCAATAAAGTTGCATATGTTGCTGCTGTCATATAATTTCCAGCTTCTTGCAATTAGATTTAAACCGCAATCAATTGGTTACCTTTAAAAAATTATTTTATGCATTGTTCTTGCATTTCATATATTGGAAAAGTGCTATAAGAGTGAGAAACTGCAAAACATAAACAAAAAATTGAGACACAAAAACTAGTGCAAGAAGAGTTCTTACAGGCAGTTATTTCAGAAACATGGCCATTATTTAGAGTCCTAATTAGGCGGTTGTCAATTTTTATTAGAACGTTTTATGATGTTCATGAAAGATACATTTATGCTAAATTAAGGACCAGTAATGAAGGTTCCTGAATTCAGAATTAATAATAAAGATTGGTTTATTTGTTACTTGATGTGCACTATATAAAAGGAAATTAAGGGGGGCATATTTTACTGGGATTGTGCATGAAGTAATTATGTGAAAAAATGTCCTCAGCCAAGTGCAGTAATACCATGCCCTATCAGACTGGGCTCGGTGTCCACACTCTTGGCATTGGTATTTCAAAATTAGATTAGAATATAAATAAGAGTCAATAAGCTGGATTATAGGTTAGCAAATAATTAAGTAGTTGGGAGTTATTTCCCAAAAGCAGTTATGTAGGGTAGTTGTCAGATACAGGAAAGTTGATAGGCTTTTATAAAGCCAATGCATTATAAAGAAATGTCATCCTGAAGAATAATTATATCAGATATCATTTTATTATCATCTGGAGTTTTTACAGTGCTCGCCATATTTCAATATGGTATGAAAACTGAAGAGATGTTGAGCTGTATAAGAAGGTGGTGCTGGTAGTTTCATCTGCAGGAGGAAGGATGGTGATCTGTGAATGGTTTCAATGAAACCACTAAATACAACATACAAAAGAATCTACTGCATAGTGTTTTGAATCAGCTCTCAGGCGAGACAATTCTCCTTTAGAAATTTGGTTCCCATCCTGATGTCAAGTATGCAATAGAAATTCTCAAGCTACTCAACTCAAACCACATTTTCACTATTCATTGGTGTCAGGCACCTCTGTGTTGTGACATGGCAGGAAGTATGTTATGACTTAGCTATAGGTGTTTGATTTTCTTGACATCTGTCTGCAAAAAATGCTGTACAAATCTGTTGTAACCTGCGGTCCTGCTGCATTTGAATGTGACATTTACTTTGTATTTTACATGAAGATTGATATATATAGGAGCATCTATTTGCTATATATATTCATTTTTCATCATGCCAGAAGTAACCTGCTGCGCCCATTAAGTCCCTAGCAAAGGCTGGTACATAGCATGAGATGTAATTTTGCCAAGCAGCAGCAATCTTAGGTGGAAGATCCTGCATCTGGCACATAAGGCCTAAGCAGGTCAAAGAGGAGGTTGGAGAAATCTTCCATCTCAGCTAGCTTCTCCCTCAAAGATGGTACATGGCATGAGAGGAATCAGTTCTTCATTTCTGTCCCTTCTTGGAACAATGGGGAGCTTGGCGGATTTACATTTTGTTTTTGTGAATGGTTAAGTATGTTGCAATCCACAAGAAGTATGTTGTATCTATGGATAGTCGAGTATGTCTCAATCCACAGACTTGGAGATTTGTAACTATGAATAGCTGAGTATGTCTTGATCCACAGAAGAGTGTTAATGCTGTGGATAGTTGAGTATGTCTCAATTCATAGCTGGAGTATTGCATTGTGGATAGTGAGTATGTCTTAATTCACATGTCGAATGGTGTTCTTGTGGATAATTGAGTATGGCTTGATTCACAAGAGGACTGGTATACCTCTGAGCAGTTGAGTATGTCTTGATTCACAAGTATTGTTGGACAATCATTATATCCACTGATATGTTTGGTTTGATGTGTTTTAAATGAGTTGGGAGATTTGTTGAGCTGTGTGTATGTTCTAGTTCATTAGATGCCCATATGGGCTGTTGTGTTCAGTCCATGCAGTGTTATTTCCTTTGTTTGGGTTGAGGTCATAAGGAGGGATGTTGGAATTAGCATTACATTATTAGATTAGAATATAAATATAAATAATTTAAATTATAGATAAGCAAATAATTAAATAGTCATTATACCCACTGATATGTTTGGTTTGATGTGTTTTAGATGAGTTGGGAGATTTGGTGAGCTGCATGTATGTTCTAGTTCATTAAATTTCCATATGGGTTGTTGTGTTCAGTCCATGCAGTGTTCTTTCCTTTTGTTTTGATTGAGGTAATAAGGGGGGATGCTGGAATTACTATTACATCATTAGGTTAGAATATAAATATAAATAAGTTAAATTATAGGTAAGCAAATAATTAAGTAGTTGGGAATTATTTTCCATATGCAGTTGAGTAGGGTAATTGTTGGATATTGGAAAGTTGATAGGCTTTTATAGAGCAACTTCATTATAAGGAAATATTATCCCAAAGAATAAAAATATAAGATGTCATTTTATTATTGTCTGCAATCATGGCATAATCTGGAGTTTTTTTTGTTCTCACCATATTTCAACACATGCCTTCTTAGAAAAGCTGGTTTTTCTAATCTTGTTTCTATCTGAAATGCTCCTTTACTAATAATATAGATTCCGATTTAATGTTTTTGCCAAATATCTCAAAGTTGTTCTTAGTTTCCAAAAAATCTAAGATTTTTTTTAAGTTTAATCACAGTTTTCTAAAAAAATCAAAGTTCATATTTTCAGATTAGATTTTGAGATTTTCAGGTTTCAGCTGTATGTATGGCTTTTCACTAATTTGAACAGAGAACTTAGGTTCAGGAATTCATATTATCTCGGTGGTGATGAAATGAAATGAAGTTCTTAGAATCAAGGTTACCCGGGGACGCGTCCCCCCCCCAACAAAATCCCCCGTCCCGGGTACTGGGGGACGGCAAGGGGACAGCAGGGGACCGTCCCCCTTTTTGCAAAATTTTTAGGAAACGTCCCCGAAACGGGGGGACGGCAAGGGGACGGCTAGGGGACTTGGGGACGGCCAAAGGACTTCTAGGAGTCCCCTGGCTGTCCTCGGGATAGTTAGCCATCCTAGAAGTCCCCTGGCCATCCCTAGGATGGTCAATCGTGCCCCGCATCAAAGCATGGTCAAAACAAAACATAAAACACATTTTCATAGCAAGGGAGTGTGAACTTAATTATGTCCACCCATTAAATAAATTGGTGCCACTGCTTGTTGTCTTGAAACTTTGGATAAGTGTAACTGATACAATTATTCAAGACTCAATATTGGTTTATGTACTAAGGTGCCAAGATGAATTCCAGTGAATAACCCAACACTCAGTGCTCTACTATGCCTCATAAATAAGTCTGACAGGTCTTACTCTATTGTGAAGATGATACATAGCGGGCCTTGGGACATCTGATCATGCAAAACAATAACATGGTAACTGTGCAGATTATTTGCCTAATGCAACTCACTATCATTCTCAGAAGGCTGCACTCCCTTGTTCCAGTTATCAATAAACAAAAAAATTATCATCAGAGTATCTGGTTTCTTAGTTCAAAATCAAGCTTTCCATTGAATAAATTCTAACTTATTCATTAAGATCGATGCGTACCCAATAAACCATATCAACTTGAACACAAATGTTATATGTGAATGTTCTATAATGTATATTATGCATGCCTTATCCATGTTATCTATTGAACATTTAAAATTTCCCTATATTTTTTAAATTTTCCCTATATTTTTATATAGCCGTCCCCTGCCGTCCCTAAATTTGGCCTCAAAAATCGGAAACTTGGGGACTCGTCCCACTGTCCCCTGCCATCCCCGTCCCGGAAACTTGGGGTAACCTTGCTTAGAATGCATTAAAAAAGCTACAAAAGAAAGCACATGAACAGCAAGAGAACAATGGAGATATGCCACGATAAACTGATATGTTACTCTCCATTAGCAGGATTTAATAAACATATAATGATGAGGGGATGCGTGCTGGCTGGTTATGTCCAACCACACAGAAAGCAGAAACCTAAAAGCAAAAAGTTAAAAAACTGAAAGCCAATTACAGAAATATTTACTAGGGTGAATGAAACCACTAAATTTAAATATGATATAGTTGTGCGTCTGATCATACACACTCATACACTTCCAAAATAGTGTCCCTGTCCCAGTTCCCACATCCATATCCCATCTTTCCCTTTTGACTACAATTTTTGGTTAAGATCACAGATTTCAGGTCAAGAACATACCACAACCTACAGTTGAATGCTTGAAACAAATTTGAAACCCTAATCATCTGTGGCAAGTTTAATAACTCACTTTTATTCTGAATATATTACAAGGCAAATCTAATTCCCAAAATCTGAATAAAATAATTAACTAAAAAGAGCATAAACCATACCTCTTCACATCCAGATTCCTTCATCACCTGGATGGATCTAGTTACAAGCTCTGTTGCTACAGAGTTCAGACAATAACAACCACAATTTAAGTCAAGAACATCTGCATAATTTATAAACTTGACACACAACATTAGATAATATGCTCTACCAATCTAATGCACATATATCTGACACCTTAAACTCACAAAACAAGCATATGCATACATTGATCAAATTCCTGAATTATATATTTATACTTTAGTGTAAATCAATGTAGATTATAAGCTCATCCAAAGAGACACATACATGCATGGTTGCCTCTACCATATATATCAATGAATAAGAGTACCTCACCACATTGTTGTGTTTAATAGTGTTGAACAAGCATCCTAACAGCAAAACGGAGAGTATCTGGAGTGGGTCTTGGTGATGGCAATGTAAGCAAGCAATCACTGGGACTTAGGTAGTTCTAGATCTGTTCTATAGGAAACTTTGTATTCGAGGAGTAGCTGCCTTTGTGTGTTTGGTAACAAGAGAGCTGTCAGTGGATCTTGTGAGAAAGTCAAGGACTTCAGTAAAGGGAGTCTTGAAGGACACTGTAGCCCGGAGCCCAGGGGTGTTGTTGGCAAGTTGAGCATTCAGGGAGTTGGATGTTCTACTGGCCTTAGAGGCAGAGAATTAATCTTTTGGTCTTTCTGGCAATCGAGGGAATCTATTGTAGGTAACTTTAAGGAGAGAGTTATACCTAGGAGCACAGGGGTGTTACAAGAGGATTCCTAAGCATCATTAGAGTCAGCATAGCAGTTGCTGGAGCTCCAGGAATGGCAAGTACTGTTGTGAACATGGTGAGGAGATTGTTCTCTTGTAAACTAGTGAATCATGACCAAGCATTATCAGCAGGGACCAACTCAGTACACATTGTAAATTATGTATATTGACAAGGGGCCTGCTCTATTGTAATACTGTCCAACACTTGCCCACTTGCAATTCAATACACAGTCTCTTCAATTCATATGTTGTGTACGATTGATGTGAATGCCTCTAGGTTAAATGTTAGGCCATTGGGCATACCTCTTGGTTATATGTTATACAATTGGGTATACCATTTTCACTGCAATATTGTGAATGTGAGCAAGAACCATTCATGCCACAAAAGGCGTTCTGGCCTCATGGCACATGGGCATTAATTAAATCTAGTTCTATTGTGTAGGCTAAGAGTCACCAATGAAACATGGGCACTAACCACATGACCGTTGGTGCAATGCCCCTTTTTGAAGTAGGATTTAAGAATAAAATTAAAATATAAAAAAAAATGTAAAAAATAAAATGTAGTATAATAAAAATTTAATTAAGTTGAATGAGTGGTCAAAAGGCATGAAATGAAGAGTTGTGACTCCCTCAAACATGAGATATAAAAGGGAGAAGAGTTCATTTGAAAAAAAAGGAAAAAAAAAAGAAGGCAGCATAGGAATCAAGGAGGGATTAATGGATGAAGAAAGGAATGGGAAGAAAATAAGGAAGTGACTCTTTCAAAGGGCAGAAATTATGAAGAGTTGTAATCTTTCAAAGGGTGGTAATTGTGAAAGGTTGTGACTCTTGCAAAGGGAAGACATGATGAAGAGGTGTGACTTCTCCCTTATATTGGAAGATATAAAGGGAAGAAGGTTTCATAGGACATTCAAGAGAGATCAATCTGGAAAATAATTTATTATTCTCAAAAAGGCAGCAATGAAGGGTGGTGACTCAATTCTTATGAAAAGTGGTGACTCTTTCACCAATAAAGTATAAAGAGAAATCATTCCAAGCATTCAAGGATCACTTATCAATCATCACTCACCAATGTATCAAATCAGCACTCATTCAATCATCACTCATGAATCCATCAAATCAATCATCAATTATCAAATCAAGCAAACAATCAATCAACGAATCATCATCATAAATTATCAATTCATTAAATCAATCAACATACAAACATCCATCATTCAAACATCAACTATTCAAGCATCAACCATTCTAGCCTCGAATCATTCAAATATCAATCATTAAGACAATCATTCAAATATCAATCACTAAGACATCAATCATCCAAGACATCAATAAGCAATTGAAAGAATTCAAAAATAAAATTGAAGAATTATTTTAGAATATAAATTAAGAACAGCCATATATATATAGTAAAAATTAAGTTATTGCGACCATGTTTGGAACCAATGTGAAATGTTTGATAGGGAGATGCAGCAGTACTGGTTCCCTCATCAAGTATGCCAACCCCAAGATGGATGTGCCAATACCTGGGGCCAGGGGGCCGAATGACTCGAAGGCTCATTCCATGCCCTTGGGCTTGATTGAGGAGGACAGGCTCCCAGCGTCCTATCATGCTTTCCCATCGAATTCCTAATATGGTTGGCTGTTGGAAATAAGCTCTGAAATGGATCCAAACGTAAATTAATTAGGATAAGGTATTTTCGATAGGGATTATCTATGATCATAATACTTGATGTTAATTAATTACAGTTTTCTCTAAGTTCTATTGTAATTGTGTAATTTATTTATAGAATACTCTTTGCAAATAAATTGTATTGTTGGAATTCTTATTTTTGGGCAAAATCAGGTATATCCCCAAAAGGGACATTACAGTTGGAATCAGAGCTAAGTTTGTATCAAGGCAGGGCTCTTGCCACAAGTTGATATCATCTAGGTTTAGAGTTAAAGTCAGTCCAGTAAACCTACCATAGTCTGGTAGTTGCCATGGTTATCCCTACCTTTACCAGTGGCTAACAGAACAAGCAAGGTAATTTTATTTGATTTGGGGTGAGGAGAGGATCATTCTCCTGGAAGTGTGGATGAAGGCAGAGGTGTGAATCAGCAGCTACGTAGAATGTGTTAAAGATTAAGGAAATTTGAATACTGTGTCTCTTGCTTGGAGCAGAAAGTGAAGAGGCTGCAAGATTGTCTGAAAGAGAGTGTGATCATCCAGACAAAGCTAGCTGATGATTTAGTTCTTTTGATGAAGGTCATGACTGTCAAGGGTGGCACATCCAAATAGACAATGAAGGAACCAGAGCATTTGACAAGGTTCTCAAGAACATCATCAGCGACATGGAGAAGTGCGTAATAAGTCTATTGGGTCTCATATAGGAGGCCAAGGACAGGACAACTACATATCTCAATGTGTATGTGAAGCTTTGATGGAAAACTTGAGTTGAACACAAATTGGCCAGCAAGAGTGTGGTGCAATGGACAACTTTGAGGTCTAAAGACACATTAAGGGTGAATGGAGAACTGAGAGGATCTAAAAGACATGTTGAAGACTCAACTTTGACAAAGGAAATTTGCATTGCAGACTAGTGAGCAGCTTATGGAGTTGAAAGAAAAAAGGAAGGCAAGAGAGTACATCAAGACATTCTCAACCTCAACGTTAGAAATTAAAGCACATTATAGCAAGAGAGGTGATTACATTTTATAAAGGGACAATGGGCTCAAAACGAGCTCAGGCAACAAAATGTGCAGAACCTATCAATCATGATAGCAACCACAAGTCATTTGTTAGACTTGAAGGAGGAAGCACCTCACAAACACTGAGGTTGGGAACTACAGCAAGGGAAAGCAGCCACAAAGAACTGAGAACAGGCCTAAATGGGAGAAGTTCCCCAACAAGAAGTTTTCAAGGAGCAATTATTCTACAAGTTCTGGTTAAGATTCCAGCAAGGGGTGCATGGTCAAGCAAGGCTTCTAAGGATAAGAAAGCAAGTTGCTTTTTCATGGGCAGGGTCATTATGTCTGCAACTGTACAGAGAGACAACATAAGACCTTGATCAATAATTAAGAATCAAGTGAAAAAACACTTGGAACAGGAAATATACAACTTCTCAATGCAACGAAGAAGTTCGAGGAGAAATCAAAGAGGCTGGAAAGGAAGTTGTCCTTCGTGGAGGTTGTCACAGGGGAAACATTAGCAGTGGCTATGGTGGATACAGATGCCACTCACAACTAAATATCAATCAAACAAGCAAAAGGAATTGAGTCATTGAATCAAGGACACAAGCTCATCCAAGGCAGTAAATCCATCAACAAAGACAATTGTGGGAATAGTCAACAGTGCCAGAAAGGAGACAATAGTTGTGCTTCTTGTTGTCATAAGGAAACAATAATAGCTATGGTAGATACAATTACCACTCACAACTATGTACCAATCAAGCAAGTGGGTCTTCGAGACAAGGAGGACACAAGCTCATTCATGGCAATGAATCCATCTATGAAGAGGATTGCAGGGACAGTTAAGGATATGTCATTATGAGTTGGAGGATGGCAGGGCCACACCAAGCTCACAAAAATTGAGATGGGAGATTTCAAGCTGATCGAGTATGGCTTTTATCAGATCGAAAAAATCTATTTTTGTCTCAAATTGATTGCTTGATTGCATTGGGTTCAAAGCAGGCATGTTTAACGGGGACACTAGGAGTCAGCAAAGGAAACTTGAGGAATTCAGGAAGAGGAACCTCCACCACAACTCTTAACTTCAAGAAGGAAGATGGTGTAATGTCCCTTTTTGGAAGCGAGGAATAAAAATAAGTGAGAAAAAATAATATTTTATTATTTTTGATTTTGGCGCTCAAGGAGGAGGTTAAATAATATTTATTATAATTTTTGGTGAAGGCAAAATATTTTTATAATTTTTCTATGAGGCTGGGTGACCCTTTCTGGGGGATAAAAAAAAAAAATTTAAATTTAAAAAATAAATAAATATTAAATTCGAATTTTGGGGCCAAATTGGGCCAGCCAATTTGGAGGGAAAAGGCAAGCTTGGTATTTAATATATATATACAAGATCTTTGCGAAGGCATTTCAGCATCGTGGATTATTCTTCTTTTCTGATCAGCAATTATTGCAGCCATTCCAAGGACGAAAACCCTTGTGAATAGTAGAGGAGTAGGACAAAAACCTAGCTCTTCAATGGAGAACTTCATGATGAAGGTTCACTTGCACTTCAATGGAGTTTTATCTTAGATTT
Source organism: Sequoia sempervirens (assembly GCA_007258455.2). Lineage (NCBI taxonomy): Eukaryota > Viridiplantae > Streptophyta > Pinopsida > Cupressales > Cupressaceae > Sequoia > Sequoia sempervirens. Next base: position 171,371,978 of record VDFB02075321.1, on the reverse strand, counting down.
TCATGCTCAGATTTTCATATCAGCCTAGACGACTTGAGGAAGGCAGATTTGGTGTTATTTTGACCTAGGGTTTCACCCTCGAGTGGAGCGCCCAAGTTGCAAGAGGAGCAAACTTGTTTTGGAAGGGCGAAATTGGCAAGTTTGGAGGTTGTTGACAAGATTTCAGGGGTTGCTAACCCTACCTACAGACCAGCAGGCCAGCGCACCCTTGTGGTAGGAATTTAGAGGCATTTTAGCATTCATCTTTGCATTTGTGTGAGCTGGAGCAGTTCACCCAACTAGGGTTAGTATAGATCATCATTTCATTTCATGTTTTGGCTTGTAATTGGGGTTTCTTCATATCAGCAATCTACTGTACATTGCTGGGCATGTTTGGAGCCCATTTTATGGTGAATATTGCATACATATTAGGTCTGATTTTGTAGCAGCAGAACTGAACAATTGATAATCAGATTTTGGCATGTTTGGCTCGACAATTTGGTGTTTCAATATGCTGGTTATGCTCATGTTTAAGATTAGACAAATCTGCTATGTTATTTGAGGCAATTGGAATGCTATATGTTGCTGTTATTGCATGATCAATCTCAGAAATTTTGTATCAGCAGTTAGGGTTTTTAGCAGAAATTTTGAAGTGCAGAAACTAGGGCAGAAAATTGTGTTTCAAAAATCAGAAAATTTGCATATATCCTAGTTGGGATATTTCAGATGGAGAGCCCACCTTTCTGTCTTCAAGAAAGAAGCAAAGGAATTGTCATGTGGACAGCAACAATTGTGACAAGAATGACGCGTGTAGGAGAATATGAGAAAATAAGAGTACCTCACCAAATTGGCATGTTCTAAAAGTGTTCTGCAAACATTCTAAGAACTAGTAAAGCATTCTGATAACAAAGAGTAGAGTTGCTGGGTGAGTCTTAGTGATGGCAAAGTGGACAAGTCTTCATTGGGACATGAATGAGTTCTAAGAAGTGTTGTGCAGGAGATCAACATTCAGGGTACGGGTGCTTTTGTGTACTTGATGGCAGGAAAGATATCATTGGGTTTTGTAGGGGAGTCAAGGACTTCAACAAAGAGTGTTCTAGGAGGACACTATGGCCGAGAGCACATGGATGTTGTTGGCAAGTTGAGAATTCAGGGAGTGGATGTTATAGTAAACTTAAAGGCAAATCAATTGTCTTTGGGTCTTTGTAGTGAGCCAAGGTGTTTGTTGTGGGGAAGGTTTATGGGGAGCATTCTCTTTGGGAGCGCAACAGTTTTAGCTTAGGCCCTAGGGTTGATAGGCATCACGAAGGTCAATATAGAAGTTGGTAGAACTCATGTAGTGGAAATCAGTGTGGTGGGTAGCTGACTAAAGTGTTGTCATGAACTTGGGTAGGGAATTTCTCTTGTAAAACAATGACCAAGCATTATTAGCGGAGCCAACTCAGTGCACAATGTGAATTATGTATATCACTGAAGAGCCTTCTCTATTATAATATTGTTAAACAATCACTCAATTGCAATAAAAATACACATTCTCCCCATATTCATGTGTTGTGTACAGCTAATGTGAAGACCTCTTATGTGTTAATTTCCATATCATTGGGTATACTGTTTCCACTTTATGGACATGCATGATCTAGGTCTAGGACCAATCTGGCCCTACAAGCTAAGTAAGGCTCACCAATGGCACACAGGCGCTAGTGCCAATAATATGTTTGGCTACTAGTAAGACTTACAATTTTGCATCTTCCAAATCTGTCAAGGAGAAACACAATTAAGTAAATTCAAGGCACACTTGCCTTATTTTCCTTTGCCTTTTGTGGGACGAAAAGGTAAGACATTGAAAAAAACTGAATTTGATGAAATTCTATTATATCATCAAATCTAAGTACGTTTACTAATAGAGACTTCTTTTTTTTCACTTTCCTTCAATTACAATATGAATATAAAATTCAGCTAATGATAGAATAAATTCAATCCTTAATATTTATTCATGAACTCAATTTACTAGAAGAAACTACCTCTACCTGACTTAGTAAGATGTTTGATTAAGTTCTTCAACCTATCTATTTTTCTTTTTCAAAAGGCCTAAACATAGACCAGAATGAAACATGACACAATTGCAATATGCAGAAGCAAGAGCATATAACAGCAAGAAGAGTGAAAACTTACTAGAATTAAGCAATTCACTAGATAAAGAGTAACCAATATGTTTTTCTTCTATAAATCATTAAAGAATACACCAAACAAAGAGCTTACCAATTTTTTTTCCTCTGTAAGGCTTGATTACAACCAGCATTGCTATATAACCTCGAAATGTATTTCTATGCTGACCCATTTTACAGACAATAGTCCCCACGCATTTGTCTTTGTGAAAAGCCTAAAAACATATCACAAGATAAAAGCATTTTAGTGTTTCTTCTGAATCAAAAAAATTGTGTTCTATAAACCCCAATTTTGGAGCAACTAAAAACATTGAAAACAATACAATGTAAGAGGCCCTGCAATAAACTCAAGTCTTGACATCTATTTGTAACAATTAAATATGTACTTAATACATGATAAAACTATTTGTACCAAAGAAATGTTTATGGCAACAAATTACTAAATTCTTAAACGTGCTAGAAATATTCCTTGAGAAATTGTCCACTTTATATTACTTATAAAGCAAAGAAGAACCTAGTTCAAGAAAAATTGTTAGAAGTATTAGAAAAGAAAAATTTATAGCAGATATATAATCTTATTATAAGGCTCAAACAAAATATCCAAGATACCCAAACGGCAACTCAGATACCATAAAAAAAATGCTAAATTGCTCAGACACTGTTGCAATGAATACACCATGAGCAGCCACTAGCCACTAAACAAATAAAATTCATTTTAAGCTTCTGGTAATTCGTCAGTGTATCCTTTCTCACAATAGCCACTACCTTCATTCCATGCAAGTCACTAGATAATCCAATAGGTTGTGTATGTCACTTAAATTTTCATAATGCTACAACCCAAACCCTAAACTTATAAACCCTAGAAACCTTGATCCATCTCAACAATAAATAAAAGTATGGCCATCTATGTATGGTTTGAGCAGCTTGCAAAATTCAAGTAATAGCCAAACCAAAGAGAAAGTTCAATGAGATTATTCTATGAATCAGCATAAACACACCTTGTGTTTTAACATTTGGCAAAGCACTTTTAAAATAAGTAATGTGCGAAAGGGTCCAGCTTAAATTTCATTGCCATCTCCCTCAAAGGCATTTGTTTGAATGGACATAATATTGATAAAGATGATCTCAATTGAAAACTATGATAACTTTAATGAACATAAGTTTGTATAGTCCATGGGATTAAATAAAGAGCTCCTGAAAACACAGTACATTTAATTTTTGAATCAACGATTCAGATCATACACTGTGATCCATCATCATCATTTTTTCCCATCCTAATAATGGATCACAAAATGTGATCAAAAAATTTGATACAGAAAGTGAATACAAGGTCTTTTTCAGAAGCTCTTTACTTAGCTAAGGTAAATTAAAGATCAAGGGAATCTTATTTGTGTACACAAGAAGTAGGGAGCACTTGTTTAAAATCAACATAGCAAGCTTTGCATAACTACATGCACCAAACAGTCAAAATACATTGAGTGCTTTGAAGATGCAACCAAGTTATCCATGTCACATACAAGGAGAAACTGAAGCTTTCAATTTGGGTATGACAAGGCAAGAAATCACTAGATGCTCCCAATATCTATGAAGATGAACTCATGGCTTTTGGGCACCCACCTGTACAATGCACCTAGGGCCTATGAGATGTAACAAGAAAACACCTTAACGCAGAACTTGAAGCTGCCATTTGACACAAATAAAGTCCAAAAAATAATCATGTTTCAAGCAAGTCCAAATGTCACAACAATAAATCATAAACTATTGTTTGACATATTTTTCCTATTATGATATTGCTATCCCAATAGCAATATCATAATTTGACACACTGTGAAAAATACCTCCTTATCAATATTTTTCCTATTCCAGCAAATATGGCACAGCCTTATAACAAATTAATTGTAAGTCTATAATAATAAATACATTTTTCAGATATTTTGTGACATCCCCATGATGTCCCAAATTGGACAATCGTAGGAAAATAGATGAAATCTAAAACAATGTGCAGGTTGAAATGATAAACAAATACCAATGCCAAAATGTACTGAAATTAATGATGATCAGCAAAACATGATCGTTGCAAATCCTTGTAAAGCAAATGTGCAATTCCCAAACAGCAAAAACAACATCCCACAATGCTGATTTATATTTTTAGAGACCCTCAAGTGCAAATCAAACAAGTACACAACAGATCTGAACTCAATCCAATACTACTCTAGCTCAAGCACCCTTAACCATGGAATTTGCTCCACAATCACGCCCACTTAGAATGATAATATGATACATTTGGTGATGACCATACTTCAATCCTCACCTTGAAGGTTTATATAAACCTTGATAAATTCATACCCCTTCTAGATCTGAGTAGTCTGCATTTTAATGCCAAAAACTTAATACAAATGGATCTACATGTTACTTGTGAGTGTGTTTATTTGTTTAAGTTTGTTATCTTCACCATATGTCAATGCAATATAAGGAAGGAGAGCTGTAAAAGATATAAGTTGATTATTCCCTACCAACAAACAAACATAATTAAAAGATGTGATGGAAATCTTATGCAATAAAAAGTCTACGACTGCAGGGTATGCAAAAATTCATCCAAGCCTGACCAAGTGATAATTATTAAAATAAATGTGTATTCATGAATTTTGGTACGACACAACTAGATATCTTCTCTATGAAACCCTCAAGAGATTCATCAACCTTGGGAGTTAGAAGATGTTTCAAGGAGAGCACCTCAATTCCTCAAATCGTCCAACCTAAGCACTCTAACCAAGAAAAATCCTAAATGGGGCATTATAAGATCCTGCATTGACTTTTCATGGTAGTGGATGATGATGTTGCTGGTTCTTCCAGCCCAACTCTTGTTACAGATGTGTGAAATAGAGGTTTCTAGTCCTGATCTCCATCTTTGTTCTTCCATGGACCCTTACCTTGTTCCACTTGATTGAAGGGTCCTTCCCTCAGAAGAATGTTTGTAGTTATATTACAATCATATGATTTGGAGTTTAACCACGTTTAGTTTACCCCCTTTGATCATGCAGTTGTCTTTGGCATATGAAGAGGGTCTTAAAAAAGTTTATATTACTCATCCAAATTGATTGTTTGTCCTAAAGAGATCTTGTGAGGACTAAACAAAATAGTTTTGCTTCTTTGATAATTCTCTGGTTATTGATATGCTTCTGGAAAAAATTGTGTAAAATTTTGTTTGCACCAATATTTTGGATCACACCCATGATCCATTATTTTCTTCCTCATCGTGATGATGGTTCATAGAGTGTGATCTGAAACATTGATGCAAAAAAAAAAAATTAAACAGTTTTTTTCAGAAGCACTTCAATCATTATAATGGACTGAAAATCTTATATTTATAATTAATTTTCCAGTTGTTCAATATTGGGAATCAGAACTATATTGAAACTATATCATCAAAGCTGAGTTTGTGTAGAATTTTTTGCATTCCCCTGGATTCTTCAAGCATTCTGAGATCCTTTTTGATTATTTCCCAACTTTTCTCATAAAATTCATTGAGGAAGCCATCAGACACGGTTGCTTTATCTGGGGAAAGAGAGAAAGCAGCATCACATAATTCTTCTGTGATTGCTTTCATCAGTTATCTAATTTGTGGCCTCTATTGTAACTTTTGGGATGCATCTCAGAAAAAAAGGTGCTGATCTCTAGGTTGATCAGGTCTGGTGAAAGATTCATATAAAATTTACTGAGAACTCTATTTATCATTTGGGGTCTTCTATGAATAAAAGATTTATGGAAATATTTTGTACTTCCTTCTCCCTCATATAACAATATCATTTAAGATTTCTGCCTACCATTACCAAGTTAGTCTTTCTTCAATTCACAATTGTCTTCTTGAAGCCTGTGTATGAGATGGTTTTTGGAGATGAAAAACTCTTAGCTTGCACTTCTTGCTTGCTTTGAAAAGAAATTTCCAAAACGTACAGGCTACCACTGCTTTAATGTTCTTTACAAAGATTGCAATATTTTTGCAAGTTGAAGTAATACATATGGAATCTTCTAATATCATCACCTTATTTTGCAAATTGAAATAATACATATGGAATCTTCTAATATCATCAACTCATAGCTATAATTGACTGAAGAGGTTGTGGAGACTAGGGTCTTGCATCCAAATGTTTTCAAATTTACAAGATATTCTTTTGGTAGATCTCTTTGCAAAGTTAGGATTACAGACGAGTGATCTAATATGTAGAACCTTGTAAACCTGATAAAGACCTTTTCCTCAAGTCCAACAATCTGAGATGGAGCTACGATTAATTCTCTCTACTGAGAAATAGCTAAGTTGCCTCTAACTACACGATGTTCTCCTGAAGTTCTACATCCATAAGATTGTGTTTTGTTATCAATTCCACAAATTCTTCCAAGTATTAATGCTGCAGCTTAAGGCTTCGTTGTTTCTCATAAGGGAAGACGTTTGTTAATAATCTCTCATGAAAATGAAGAGTACAGTTAACCCAGTTCTAACGAAGAAATCACAAAGCTGGCAGGGAATTTAAGTTTGGCATGGCTTACCATCTAGAACTCACTATAAATCCATCCAATTTTTAAAATGGTATTCTTGTAAATAAAAAAACATATAGCATGGTCATGCAGAACCCTAACCACACAAAAAATTTGAAGGAGACCTCCAGTACATTTGCAGTCAAGAAAAATAAAAGTTCTCATTAAATCATTTTAGACACCAAAGAGAAGATTAGATGTTTGTTCTAACTGCACGTACCTCAGTTACATCACCCATATCTACAAACACCTAGACGATTTGTTTCTACTAGTCTTGTGCAATAAATACTTTGAATTTCATTCAAAAATGACAATGTTCACAAATAAGCAGAACCCAAATCAAAAGTCTCAATGGATACCACACAGGAAACTTCGATCTGAATGTAGCTCTAATCACATTACCCGTGTGCATATTACATCTAGATATATTGTTTTGACTGCTCTTGTCTAACAACCCAAGAGGTAGTGGCTTCAAAATAATTGAGAATAGTAATAAGAACAAAATCCAGTTTCAAATTCCCCCAGCGCAATAAAGCAGTCCATAATTAGTGAAATTGCGGTCTAATGATTTTAGAGCATATTTGAACGCAACCTGTTTACAAATATACCTCACAGACTATATTAAAGGTCGCCTATAACCTTGACCGAGATTTACCAGCAAAAAGAAGTTAATTATGTCTAATAACACCTTTGAATTCCACTTTTAAAAGAGCAATGCTCAAAAGCAGGGAGAGCCCAAACTAACAGTTCCGAAGTAAAAGAATCGGTCTTTCACTGAGTTTGCAAATAGTTCATATTTCTCTAGGCGCATATATGAGAATTCTCTAATTAGAAAGTCCATCCAGATCTTGGACTCTACTAAAAATCAAATAGTGAACCCAATAGAAAGACTGAAAAGTGTGTGTGCGCGCAAGCGTATATATATATATATGTAGAAACAACCTAAACTTCATTAAAGATCGGTTCTTTGTTTTTCAAAATGGGTATCAGAGATCTGACACCTAACAGAGATTTGAGTCAGTTAAGTATGTGACTATTCTTGTTTTTAGATTAGATAATAGATTTTATTGGCATGAGAATAACAGTGAAGCATACATACATACCAGGAAACAAAGATGAGGCCATAGGTGGACAAAGTATCTGTAAGTGAATATGGAGTAGGGCTCGCTCAGCTCTTGATCAACTATGTTCATTATAAGTGGCAACTGTTCTTCCCCTTCGTAGCACACATATTTGATGTCTGAGGGAGATATATCTACTATTATTGGTGGCGTTGTTTCTGTGACTTCTGAAGAAGAGGAAATCCCTTCTTGGGCCATAGCCCATTGAGATGGAATAATTTCTAAATTTATTCAACTGGGTCGTATATAACCTTAGTCTGTACAAATATAGGTATATATAGGGAAGCTGTGTATAGAACGAGAAACACATCCCTGAAAGCTTAATTTAGGGTTATATCGAATATTTATATAGTTTTGTTTATTGGGCAGTTAAAAAAAATTAAGACCAGTAAAAAAAACATTATAGTTCTATTTTTTTTTGGATTTTGTTCGTTACTTTCATGGGAAAGGTAAAGACTTTTACATGGTGTTTTTATTTTTGCAAATAGATTCAACAATTTTGTTTTTCTCATACCTAGTTTTCCTTATTTGAGATTTAATTATGTGTTTATTTTGGAGCAATGTTTAATATATGTATATATCAAATTATTTATCTTTAGAAAAACTATTATTTAGTTATGTGTTTATTTTGAGGAAATGTTATTATGTGTTTATTTTAGAGCAATGTTTAATATATGTATATATCAAATTATTTATCTTTAGAAAAACTATTATTTAGTTATGTGTTTATTTTGAGGAAATGTTTAAATCTATGTAAAAGATGTGGAGAATGAGTGGGGTGTCTATTCCACTCAAATCGCACACCCACTCAAAAATAGACACCTTGAATTGACATATTTTACATAGATTTTTATAAATATAGATATGCTAGAATATATTTTAAATACATCTATCTAGAAGTCTTCGAGATATTCATGTTATTTTACAAAAAGATCAAGAAAATGACGACTATTATGACAATGAACACAAAAACAAATTTAATCTATTAACTATTTCAAAAATAGAAATCACTCCACTATTTATATGACTTCATTATTTAATTATTTTATTTAACTTTCTAATTATTTAAGAATTATTTTATAACTTAGTGAGAAACAAATAAAAATGTGGTCACGTTGTCCTCCTTCGTGGGTTGACCTGGGGTGGCCCTCTAGAGGGGTGGTGGGAAGTAGCGGTGGCACATCTGGGTGGCCCTCTAATGTTCCTGGTAGTGGCTCTGGTTGGTTGAACATTGATAAATGCTTCCCACGTCTGGCACTTGCAATCTCGCCTCGGCGCAAGGAAAAGGAAGAAGATGACGACGGTTGGGGTCCTCCTGACGTCACTCCAAACCCCGCTAATGTTTGGGGGAAAAAAATGGATGACAGAGACTCTCCTAGCTCTGTTGGCATTGGTCGCTTAAATGGCCTTTTATTTTCTATATGTTTGTAATGTTTATGGATTTCTGGGCTAGGCCCATGTGACTCTGGTTTTTTGTTTTTTTGGGCTCTGTCTAAGTGACTTTCAGGGTGTGCCTTCTTACCACTACCTTTTTTTTGTGAATATGTATCTTTATCTTCATTTTTAATATAGATAACTACCTATTCATCAAAAAAAAAACACAAATAAAAATACATAATAATTTTAATTATTATTTTTGTTAAACATTTAATTTAAATTTTTTAATATAATAAATATTTAATTATATACAATTTTTTGTTTTATTTATGAAATAATAAAATCTATTTCTTTAAATTATGTAATAAAATATATTTAAAATATCTAAATTTTAAGGGGTGGCCCGTATAATGTAGTGGTTGAAACACTTGCTTGGTGACATTGCCACCAAGGTTCAAATTCTCATTGGGTCGCTACACTCGCGGGCTTTATGCTTTTGTTGGGCTGGTGGGCTCGCATATTTGAACAACAATAGTGTTAGGCACCTTAAAAAGTGTCCATTAGTGATCAAAAAACAAATCTAAATTTTAGATACTATTTTATTTCTTCTAAATTTAAATTCATAAAGTTACTTTGAATATATACTATTTCATTTAGTAAAATGATGTATAGTTATGTATTGTTTTCTTTATTATAATTATTTCATTAAAATTATTTTATTCATTGTAGTTATTAAACTTTTTTATGTGGGTTATATTTTATTTATTTTATATTTTAATTATTTTTATATTTCGTCTATTTAATAGTTTTACTAACATACTTCATTACATTTCACTCCTCGTTCTTACTATAATTATGTCTTTAGTGTAATAAATGGTTTGATCTTCTATATAAGTTCTCAATAAATGTGGGTTAAAATGGGAAAGAAGAGTATGGAAAGCAAAAAAGTTTATTCTCAATACCAGCCTTCTCAGGGATGAGGACTGTACTAGTGCAATCTTCACCCTAAGAGAAATTAACAAGGGACTCCTTAAAGGAAAGCCCGCCATTGAAAGATGGAACATAAATCTAAAAAGTTGGCAAAGGATATTTCAAACCATTGGTATTAAGAAGGCAAAGGACAAAACGTTGGCAGAAAGCCTGCTGCAAGAAAAACTCTTTCATGTGGAAGGGTTGATCCAAAGTGATCCCCAAAATGTGGAGATAAATGAAGATCTTATAAGCATCAGAAGGGGGGTTAAGAAAATTCCAAAACTATAGGGACCAAGGTCTAAAGAAGAGGGCGAGACTGAACTGGGCAGCCCATGGGGATAAAGGTACAAAAATTTTCTTCAAAGTCCTAAAAGATAAGGAAATTAAGGAGCAGGTTAGTGCAGTTTGGGACGAAGAGGGACTGATTAAGGTCTTGGAGGGCATCAAAGTGAATTTTTTTCAGTTCTACAAAAGCCTCTTCACTTCAGAATGCAACAATGCACCTTGCAATGAAGCAAGGGAAATGTGTAGGAGGTTAATCCCGAGGAAAGTTACCAAAGAAATGGCTGATATGTTGTGTAAGCCACTGTCAAAAGAAGAGATCAATAACACAATACTCTCAATCTCTAATGATAAGGCACCTGGGCCAGATGGGCTACCTGCTGAGTTTTACAAGGTGAATTCTGAGTGCGTTTGTGAAGACCTACTACAAGTTTACAATGAAGCCCTTAAAGCTGGATCTCTGGGAAAAGAAATCAATCAAGGCATCATAAAGCTCATTCCCAAGGAGGGAGATAAGACCCTGGTTAAAAATTGGAGGCCAATAACTCTGTTAAATGTGTCATATAAAATTTTGGCTAAGGCCATCTCCCAAAGGTTATCTTTGATTCTTCTGGAAATCATTAACGATACCCAAACTGGGTTTATAAAAGGGAGATTCATTTTAGAGAACTTGCTAACTAGCTGGGAAGCAATGGAGTGGGCCAGGGCATCTAATCAAAACATTGGCATGCTCCTTCTAGACTTCGAGAAGGCTTATGATAGGGTGGAATGGCCCTTCATTATGATGGTGTTGGATGCATTTGGCTTTCCAAGTGAATTGTGTCAAATGGTTAGAACCCTCCTACAAGATGCCTCGGCATGAATTGAGGTCAATGGTGACCTAACGAAAGAGATTACCCTTCAAAGATCCATACGACAAGGGTGCCCCCTTGCTCCCTCCTTATTTGTCATTGTTGCAGATGCCCTCCACTATATTCTAAGGGACTCCACCTTGAGCCCAAGAGTACAGGGCATCTCCCTCCCAAACAAGGATGAATTAATAAATGCTCAATTTGTTGATGACACAGTGTTGTTTGTGAAACTAGATAGGGAAAACTTCAAAAATCTCCTAAGGAAGATGGATTTGTATGCTAGAGCAGCAGGCGCAAGAATATCTAAGGCTAAAACCACATTGTTAAGTTGGGAAACACACCAGCCAACTTGGTTGGAAGAGCATGAATTCCAATGGGGGGGGCCAGTACTATTGTCAGGTATCTTGGGATACCATTTGCTCTTAGCCCTAATTTAAAAGACATGTGGGAGTGGTTGAAATGTAAAATTTTTAGAAAGCTGGAGGCCTAGAACAAGCAGTACTTATCATTAGCAGGGAGGGCTCAGGTGTGCCAGAAAATTATTTCTTCTTATAATATTTATTATGCCTCGGTCTGGCTTTTTAGTGGGTACCAAGTTAATGAGATTCAGAAGCGCATAAGGCAGTTCCTCTGGTCAGATGGCAAAGGACGAAAGAAAAGACATTCAGTCTGTTGGGAATGGTGTTGCATAGACAAACAAAAAGGTGGGTTGGGGTTGAAAGACCTTAAGAGGCAGGGGATTGCCCTTGCTGCCAAATGGATATGTAAAAGTCTAGTGGGGGATGAACCTTGGAAGGTGCTGATAAGGAACAATATCTCTAGCGGGGTGCCCAGCAGTTCAAAAGTGTGGAAGAATCTTCCTATCACAGACCTCTTGTTTGGCAAGTTCCTGGTCTCACCGGCAGGGTCTAGTGTCTTCAGGAGCTTGTGGAAAGCCTGGGAGATTTGTAAAGAGAGCTTGCTTTCTAAATTTCCTATTGACAGTGAACTGAGTAAAAACATTCTTAATAGATCCATCTAGTGGAATATTTATCATAACAATAAGCCTTTGGCTCTTTTACAGGGTTGCTCAACAAAAGAGTGGAATAGAAAAGGTTTCTCATTGGTCAGCAACATCTTTGAGAATGGTGGGTTGGTCAACTGGGAAACCTTAAAACACAAATTCAATCTCCCCCAAACCTAAAAAAGAACATATCAAAGACTAAAGAATCATAAATTAAATCTCGTAACTCCTGGAGTGGTGAATAATAGTCAAGATTTAATGTGGCTAAAAGACAAGGACTTAACCAATCTGAAAACTAAAGAAATTTATAAAGCTATTGATAGCTCCCCTAACTTGACGGAGCAACTGAATAAAAATTGGAATCTTAACTTAAATCCACAATAGTGGGAAAGGATCTTCACCAATATTTTGGGTAGTGTTCTTGAGCCCAAAAAAGCAGGATTCAGGTGGATGTTGTTGTTACAAAAACTGCCAAGTCTTGATCCTAAAAGCAATTCTTTTATTTGTGAAGTTTGCAAAAATTCTAAATCTATTTTTCATTTATTCTTTAACTGTTTTTATGTCAAGGAAGTTTGGAAGCTATTTCAAATTGATCTGTTTGGGTGGGGAGACAACAAAGAAAAAAGGTAAAAGATATCATAATGGGGAAAATGGATAAGTTAGGAAAGGCTCCTAATATGTTTTGGCTAATTCTTACTACTGAGATCTTGTGGCATCTTTGGAAATCTAGAAATGCTGAAAAATTTCAAGGCACTAGAAGGGCACTTACTGAGTCTAATAGAAGACTCACAAAGCATAATGTGTATGTGCAGGTTTCTACTTTGCTGGAGGTCTCCAAAGAAAAGCTTCAGAAGTTGATGAAGAATGGCAAGGTGGAGATCAAGAACGAGGATCTGATCCAAGCAAATCAATGGCTTTTCTGCAATCCTGGTTTAAAGTATATCTTGAAGGAAGATCCTAAAGTTGCAGCACAAGCAGTGAAAAAATAGAAAATCTGAAATATGATTAAAAGGTTAACGTACTAATGTTTCCTCCCTGAAGTTATGTGATTGGAAAAAGCTATGTAAAGGAATTATGCACAGCATGTATAACATGTAAATGAGCTGAGAACAACTCTTAAAAGAACTATGTATAACATGGAAAGAACCATGTATATCTCATAAGGCTGTATTTCTGATTGTCCGATCAGTTGATCAATTCTATAAACTATTTTCAATACAAAAAAAAAAAGATTATGGAGTGTGAATCTTCTAATTTTTTTAGCTTTTACCTATCCATATACATGTGTATTCTTAAGCACTTAGTCCTTATTTTATCTTTACACACACATGCTTGAATGCATATGTCTAATCCTTGCATTTATCACACTTATCTATACATCTACGTCCATATAGTTGTTAGCTATCAAGATCTAGCTATATGCCTCATCCATGGTCATTTTCACAATCACAAAATTGATCCCACAGCCATGAACAAAACCCTTTCCTTTCTAAAATTTGATTTCAAATTTTGATTGATTGGTTGCATTCGTTTTCTCACTATGAACTAAGTACATGTTTAATACAATTTGATGTTATTTACAAGTACCTAATGAAATTCATTGCATTTATTATAATCATCTAAGGAGCTCTCAATTCTCATACATTCTAGACCATTAAAGGTGTAATCCATAGCAACACATCTAAGTTTGGTGCATTACAAAGAGTAAAGAATTTGTATACATTTTTCTTGGACTCTTGCCTATTACTTTTGAACTTTTGTACATAATTTTGGGGGTCTTCTTTCCAAGGGTAACCCTTTTCTAGGTATTTCCAAATATACACAAAAACAATTGATATGAAGAAGAAGCATGACAAATGAAGATTAAATAAAAGGAAACAAGGTACGCCAAAAACACTTCCTACAATAATCTCATAAGAGAATATTGTGAAAATTTTATTATCTTTACAATTATAAAGAAAGAAAAAACATAAACATATTAACAATTAACCATAACACAAGGGTTTATTTCAAGAAAATTCTTTCAGGAGAAAAAAAACCCACACTCCAAAAGCTATTGAACACTTGTATATTTTAGCAACAACCATGGCTAAAATACAATGAGGATGTTATGCCTCTTATAGGAGTATCACCAACATATAATTTTGGAGTAATTCTAGCAACATAACAATACTAGAAAATCAATCACTTTCACTCCATCCCAAGCTCCCAACTTATAGATAAATATCAAACCACAAACCAAGAGTGATTTTCAAAACCATGTACCAAATCTATGGTCCAAAAAGTGGTGCCTAAAATGGCACATAATTCCAGTGTGCAAGTTGGCCATAGTCTTCTAGGTAATTTTAGAATATACTTTTAGAGTTATCATAGCATGTCATACGTAATTTCTCTATTTGGGTGCTCATTTTAGCATATTCAAATCCATTCAAAGATGTATTATGATCCAACAAATGTCCAAGAGCATTTGGAAAAGATTTGTATGGTCAAACATAGGAAATATAAAAAAATAATGATATTTTTTGTATTTTTTAATTTATATTTTTTTGTCCTTTGAAGCATTTATGGCCCTCCATTGCCCCCAAATATGCATATCACATTTGGTTAAGCCTCTCACTAGTTCTACTTAGATCTTATGGATTTCTTTCTAATGCATCCAAGACTTCAATTTTTGATAAGTGGGCTAGGAGTTATGACCCACCGAGTTAGGGTACCAAAAATAATTTTTCTTAGTTTTAATTAATTAATAAAATTGAACATTATGGTTTAAGGTTGATACACTTTTCCTAACATTTTTCCCACTTGTCAAACACCTTACAAGAGAAAAATGGAAACCTTTATGCTAAAATCTAACTACTAGGGGCCCCAAGCCCTATATACTCACTACACCACCTAAAGTTACATGTGCTTGTGGACTTCATCAAAGAATCTATAGCCTTTCTTAAAGTATCAACCTTCTCCAACATCATCATCCCATACTCTAGCATGTCACAAAAATGGTACTATACACCAATATGATTCATCATCGCATCAATGGTAAGTTTCTTTAACAAACATATAATTCTCTAACTATTACATCAAACTATAATTTCTCATTGACTCAATCCCACATCTAAACATAATCACTTAATTCAAATGGCTTCCCTGTAAGAATTTATAGTTTTCATGCACTCTACTTTTGTAGTGGATAAAGGAACCACTAATTATCAATTGATTACTCATCTAGCTAATAGACCACTAAACATAGTGAAAACATATCCACGTGAATCTCCTTCTATCAATATCTCCTACCTAATTGGAATCCATGAATCCTCAAATAGTAACTAATTGTTAGACCCTTATAAAATTGTCATGATAACAAATTAAGTACTTAGAGGTACCTCTTAAAGATTTGAAGACCCTCTTCATTGCATTCCAATGAACTCATCCAAGATTAGTCATGGAACAACTAAGGATTCTCATTGCTTGGGTGATGTTTGGTCTAGTACCTACAATAGCATACATCAAACTCCAAACAACACCAACATAAGGTACTCTATCCATATCCTCTATCTCACTAAGATAATTCACACATTTCTCGCCTAACAACTTGCTCCTCACCAAAATAAGAACACAAAATGGTATGCAAGATGTCATGTTGAATATCTCCAACACTAAGTCACATACTTACTTTGTCCAAACCAAATTTTCTATTTCTCTGTCTCTTATTGTCCCCACCTTTAATATGAAGCTAACAACCCTTAAGTCTTTAATCTCAATCTATAAATCATATCCTTACCATTACCAAAAAATAACATATAATATGCTAAAAAAAAGAGGATCACTATCCATCTTAGAATAGATGCAATGAATCTATTTGGATCTCAAAATCTCAATCCTAACACAAAGAATCAAACTTTTGGTACCACATCCTATGATATTGTTTAAGACCATATATAGATTTCTTCAACTTACAAACCAAATTTTCTTTACTTTTTCCAATTTAGTGTTGTAGGCGTTTCCTATAAATCTCTTCCTCCAAATCACCATTAAGGAAAGTTGTCTTTACATCTATCTGTTCATCCTCAAGTCTAATTTCTTACAATAGATACTAGAAAATGAGTGGATATTAGCTTAGCAACCGAAGAGAAATCTCACCATAATCGATTCCCTTAACCTAGGAATATCCCTTCACAACCAATCTTACCTTGTACTTCTCAATATCGTCATCTAAACAATTTTTTATGTTGAACACTCACTTTCATCAAACGAGTTTTTGTCTATCATGCAAACGTAAATTGCCATTTTCCATGGCCCGTCAATGATAACCAACCTGAGAGATATGAAATGGTCCATGTTGATATTATTTCTTGTTGTAGGTACCTATAAGGCTTTCATGCCTTAGCAAAAAACTCAAGTTGCAAATTTCCCAAAATTTGGCGATGTCCAATGTTTTGAGTCCTCCATCCAATAGAATGACCAAACGAGTATCAGGATTTGCAAGTTTGATGAAGGCTGGATGAGAACTGGCCAAGTTATGGTCAATCAAAGTTTTTTGTGATCTGTCAAACCGTCATCGGCATCAATAGAGGTTCCTTAAACTAGGGTCAGCTTCGATAGAGATTTCCATAACCTCTCCAACCTCCGATTAGGTTTTAAGTTCCATGTGGAGGTCTAATTGCTGACAAAAGAAGTGGTAAGGTTGAAAAAAGGTTGACAAGTGACAAAATTCAAAGAAAAGTAATTAAGTTTTTCATTAGTAATTTTGGTGATTTCCAGAACCACCATTGGCTCCAATGGGGTTTTGCAAAACCTCCTATTTCTTTGACAAAGTCTTGAGGTTCTTCGTGAGGGTCAATAATCAAGGGGTTTTGACATCTCCTAGAGGTTTTATAACCTATGTAAATCACTAATAAGGTTCTCAAAACCTCATTGTATGTTGATAATGTTCTTGGAAGCTATCATTCACCCACAAAGGAAGAAAAATAAGTCTGCAAATTGCTAGGTTCGCCGAAGAGAAATAAGCAAGGCAAGGTTCAACGTTAGATTTTTAGGTGGTTCGAAGAACCACCACCAACTTTGATGGAGGTTCTTAAAACTTGACTTTTCACCGACAAGGCTGATGGGATAAGTTTGATGCATTCGTGACTCTTAACATCTGATAAAGAACACATTGTAGAATGGCCTAAGTATACTTCTTTCAAGATTTCTGGCTTTCAGTCTTCTCCTTATTCCCTTACCTCTTTTCAACCCACTCCTATATTCATACCTCTCGACTCTCGATCCTAGAAGCCTTGCTCTTTCACAATCACCCAAGTCCTTTTCATCGAATTCTGGCCTTCAAGTCTTCTTCTTAAACTCATTAATTTTTGACATTTTTAAGCATCTCTCTCGATCCCCAAACCCCGATATCTCCCTTTTATCTTGCATTCTTCCAAATTTCTTCACCAAGCTTTTAGACTTTGGCATCCTTTTTCCTCTCTTTCAACTAGTGGTAAGCTCAACACTCGACAGAAGCTATCTTTTAGGGTTACGAACAAAATAATACCTTACTTATTGGTTTGATGGTAAGCTTGGGCCCGAAACTCTGATGATATTCTTGAAAGCAAGTTTTCAGCCCACAAATGCCATTAATGCTCAACGACGCTTCTCAGACATCCTTTCTTTTCTTCGAAGGCTATAGATATGGTAATTAATGAATTTGAGCGTGAATCTAAGGAGGAATGAGGTGCCATGCTTCATTTATTGTTATTAGGTGTCTGTTCTGTCAAATTCCCATCCCCAAATCATAGATTTTATGGGCGATCTTCATCCTTCTGCACTTATGCTCATAAATAATCAATGCGGAGGTATGGCCAGCGCTCAGAGAATGTTCTACACATTTCCTTGGTTCCTCAATTCAAATTCAAGGGGATACATGTCTGCACATGATTTATTGGCATAATATCAAATTGGGAATGCTATTGTTTTATTTGACATAGCCCTATTGTAGTAGGTTATCAATAGTTTTCAAATGCTTTCCTCCTACCCACCCCTACTCAACCTTCTTGGCAACCTGCGCATTCCTATCATCAACCCCAAGAGGCTTACTTCATTCATAATCAACATGTTTTCCCTTCCATTCAACCCTAGAACATGAAAAACTTGGAACATATGAGCGTTGATGAAATATTATCAAATTTCCAAGAACAATTGACCTAGGGAGCAGGAATATAACCTACAACAAGAGGATCTTGCTTATCAAGCTCATCTTCACAGGTGCAAGCATAAAATAAGCAACATGAGGACCACCTTGCAAGGAAGATGGTTGTTAAAGAGGAGCAAATGAAATTATTGTTTACTCAAGCACAAAGGTAAGGGATCCAATCAACCTCTTACATTCCTAGTTTCATACAAGCACCTCTTAAGCCAATGGGTTAACCTATGAGGGAGGAGGTTTCTAAATTCAAAATTCCAAGTTTCAAGCATGATAAGCCTTCATCCCTCACAAGAGCATGTTCTTGTGCAGGTGCAGTCTGCTATGTCAAATGATAAAGGCTTCCTGATCATTTTGCTTTCCTCGATACTATTTCACTTTATAAAGGTGGACCTATTGTTTGGTGAGATAGTTGTTCATAAGAACAAAAGAGGGAGATGTCTCGAGTGGAAGAGGAGCAACCTACTATTTGTGGGCTCTCATATGATCCAAAAAATGAATTTTTTGACCTACTACAAGAAAAAATCGAAGATAACCAGTTGCGGCAACAAAACTCTTAGCAAGTGGGGAATGATGATGAAGGAGGGGAATTGGTCTTCCCATTTGATGAGCTCCCTTGTTTCATTGATAATGAGGAGGGGATATTACTCACTCTTGCATCAAGAGAAGCCTCAAAACAACAAGAGTCCAACTTGATGAGTTGGAGTGAAGATGACTTCAACGATTTGGGGCAACAAGAATTCTTATTTTTTGTTGTAGCAAATGAAAGTCCCTAGTATGTTGAAGCTTGTAGCTCCTTGGAAGAAGAAATCATAAAGAGAGATGTTGTGGTAGTAGTGGACATGGTGGAAACATTATGCCATAATCCTAAGGCTATTACAACCAATCACCAAGAAGAAGAAGAAGAAATAAAGATAGAGAGACAAATTAAAGAATTTAGTTCTTCATTTGAAGTGTCTCACAAGCTCGAGGTATGTGATTGTAATGTATTTCAATTCTATGTTGTCCTTGAATGTGATAAAATTGAATATAAGGTCTTCATTCAAGATGAAGGTGTGACCATTTGTATTGGGGATAAAGTGCCTAAGTTAGAATGTTTAATATGGGACCAACATACTAAAAAAGGCCATCGTTGAGTAGTAACACATGTGTCAAGAGAGTAATTCTCTCGTTGCTCAACTTGATAGAATTTCAAAGCTTCAAAAAAAATATTTGAAGTATATGAGGAAGAGCTTCTCTATGCATATAAACAAATGAGCTTGGCATATTTTGTATCACCATGTGAGCTAGAAACTTTCTAATTTTATTTCAGTTCATGCCATGAGGAGGTCAATAGTTATGGCAATAACTTACCCTTGTGTAAGGAGAGTTCCTTTTCCTTTGTAGGTGATTTTCTCCTAGACACTAACCTGTTTCCAAAAAAAATCACCCTTGTTGTATGTCTACCTAAGGCACCATTATCAGATGAATCTAACACTACATTATATGGCTTCCCTAGAGAGACAAAGTGTCTTCCCTATGCAAGCAACGTGTGTAGCTTGCTGCATACAAGTAGATGTTTTTAATAGTTTTAGTTGGGTGAAGAATGCAACTATGGTCTGAGGGAGATCAACTCCTTTAGAAGATTTATCTTTGATAGAGGAAAATTTGTGTAGTTTACTTTTCATTTTGTTCATGTCTATATTATTTTAGTTTCCTTTTCTCTTTCCAAGAAGTGTTTTTGTGCACGCTCGATATTATCCTTATGGGAATACATGATTTAGTTTTGTTGATTTCCTCTAAGTGCTTCTACACATGTGTTCTATTTTATTGTGTTGTGAGGTAAGCATGTTATATCCTCTCGTGACTTTGTGCCTAATGGACTGGTAAGTCTTTTGGGTTCTATAATTAGCAAGCAATCATCCCATAGAGGTTGCTAAATATGTTGGCATTTATCATGCCCCCTTCAGGGACCATCAATGATAATTGACTTGAGAGATATAAAATGGGTCAAGTTGTTATTTCTTGTTGTAGGTACTTGCAAGGCTTTCATTCCTTAGCCAAAAACCCAAGTTGGAGATTTCCCAAATTTTGGCCTAAGTATCTAATGGTTTGAGTCATTAATCTTATAGAGAAGCCAAATGGGTATTTGGATTTGTAAGTTTAATGAAGGTTACACAATAATTGGCCAAGTTATCACTAATTTTATTTTTCTATAGTTTTTTGAACCACCATTGATGTTGATAAAAGGTTCTTGAATCTAGGGTTGGCTCCAAAAGAGATTTCCAAAACCTCTCCAACCTCCGATTAGGTTTTAATTTCATGTGGAGGTCCAATCATCGAAAAAATAAGTGGTAAGGTTGAACAAAGGTTGCAAAGCAACGAAATTCAAAATAAAAGTAACTAGGTTTTTCATCGGCAATTTTGGTGGTTTCCAAAATCACTATCAACTCCAATGGGGATTCACAAAACCTCTCATTTCTTTGAAAAAGTCCTAAGGTTCTTCGTGAGGATCAACAAACAAGGGGAGAGGAATAAAGAGGTTGGCTAAGTAAGTCAAGGTTTAATTTTGACTTATCCTACAGGTTTTAGAACCTTTGTTAGTTGCTAATGAGGTTCTCAAAACCTCACTATGTGTCAACAAGGTCTATAGAACCTATTATTCGCCAACAGAGGAAGAAGGAAAAGTGAAGAAAGGTAGTTTTGGTGAACTTTTAAGTTTGTAGATTTCTAGGTTTGATGAAGAGAAAGAAGCAAGTTAATGTTCAACATTGGATTTTTAGGTGGTTCTAAGAGCCTCTGGTGGAGCACCACTATCAGCTTCAACAAAGATTCTTAGAACCTAACTTCTCTTCGGAAAGGTTGATGGGATAGGTTGTCGATGCATTCCTAACTCTTGACACTCGACAAAGAACACATTGTAGAATCACCTAAGTATACTTCTTACACGCTTTCAATCTTCTCTTTATTCCCCTTCCTTTTTTCAACCCACTCACATATACATTCCTCCTAACTCCTGATCCCTGAATTCTTTCTCTTTCACAATCACCCAAGTCCTTTCCATTGGATTTTGGCCTTTGGGTCTTCTCCTTATGCTCTTTCATTTTCAATGTGTGTTAAGCATCACTCTCAATCCCCAAACCTTAATTTTCCCCTTTCATCCTACATTCTTCCAAATTTCGTCACCAAGCTTTTAGACTTTGGCATCCCTTTTCCTCTCTTTAGCAAGTGGTAAGCCTAAAGCCCCATGCCCCATGCCTAAAAAAGCTATTTTTTGGGGTTGTGAACAATTTAATGCCTCACTCATTGGTTTTATGGTAGGCTTAGGGCCAAAATTTTGATGATAGACCCAAAAGCATGTTTTCAACTTATAAATGCCATTAATGCTCAGTGACTCGTCTCAGGTATCCTTTCTCTGCTTCTAGGGATATGAAGGTGGCATTTAATGTATTTGAGCATAGATCCAAGGAGTAATGAGGTGTAATACTTCATTTATTATCTACACGTTTCCCTTCTGTCAAAGTCCCATCCCCAAATTATAGATTTTGTGGGTGATCTTCATCCTTTTGCACTCATGCTCATAAATCATCAATGCAAAGGTATGGCCAGTGCTTGCAAAACTTTCTACACACTTCCTTAGTTGTTCAATTGAGATTCAAGTGGACACATATCTACACATGATTTGTTGGGTTGTGGCTAGGGTTTCCTACCCAATCACGTTCCATTTTCCTATCTAATCATGTTCTTTATCTCTCTATTGCACCCAACGGATGAATAAAAGGTGATTAAGCCTTATTGTAAAAGGGTTCTTCCTTTTGTTATTTGTAGAGGCTTACATATTTTTATGCTTCTCTACTATTGTAACTAGCATATTCCTCTATATTAATAATATTTACTATTTTTACCTCCTATATGTTCTTTCACCTTGTGTAAATATCATTACCTTTGTGCATGTATGAACATTTAAATCATATTTTCTAGGTTTATATGTGAAACACCGAAAAATAGGTGTAAGGAGATTCACCAAAATGTGGATTGATGAACCAATTAGGGACATGTTTTCCTTTATTTCATTAGTAAATGAGATCCTCAAAAAGAATTGTCTAACAACCCTCAGGTGAATCAACCCTATGTGAGAATCTATAGAATTTCCTTTTTTGTGTTTAGGATGGGGGTCAAGTTCACCAGACACTTTTGGGAGAAAAACTAAAAATAGCAAATCAACCCAATTATTCCAAATTAAACTTGAAACAACAATATTAAACTCAAAATAAGTAGAACCTAAAATCAAATTCCAAATCTAAGAAGGGTAGAACTATGTTTACCAGTCACCAAAAGTGAGTTTTCAAAGGCCGACTAGGACTCATTCGCCCATGGGCGAATGGGTCCAGTGTCAAGGTTCTTGTGCAACTTTCGGGAGCATCTAACATAGATATGAAGCTTCCAATTTTTCCATGTGGCAGTGTTGGAATGTCAGAAATAACTTTTGTAGATGAGTTTCCGTGAGATGACAACAAATTTGACAACTTTTGCAACTTTGTCAACTTCTTCAAATTTTCTCTTCAAGAGGTCTTCAAGTTTTCTTCCACTTAGATCTGGAATCACAAGATAAGAGGAAAAAAATATTTTTTTTTTGGTGAAGGGGGGTTTATCTTGTTCAAAACCTATTTTGGTAATTAAGCCTTGAATTGAAACAATGAAACATGAAGGAATGATGAATAAACAAATGCAATGTTGTAACTCATTGAACCCTTGATTAAACCTTTGAAGGACTAAAATCTTGATGTTGATCTTGCATAAAATGGCTTCAATGGATGTGGATCTTGATACTTGATCTTGACTTGAATCTTTGAAACCTACATCACCATTTTAGCTCCAAAAACATGCATGATTGCAAAAGACTTTGACATGATGCTTGAGATCTTGAATGTTGCAACAAATGATGAATAAATATGCTCTTGACAATAATCTTGACTCTTATTAAGTTCACCTCTTGCTAGATAGATTTGAATTCATGAAATAACCTTGTATTTATAAACATTTATCCTTAATTTCCCGAAATTCAAACATTACATGACGACCTTTGAAATTTGAATTTAGGATCATAAAAATACCACCAAAAATATATTTAAAAATGGGTTCCAAAGCCTAGGGAGGACCGATTCGCCCATGGCAAAATGGCTCCCAGGTCCCTATTCCTGGAACACACATTGCTTAATGTAAGGTGTTATGTATTGGCCTTAATTAATGTCGAGTTTCCCCTTCGGGAAATGTAATTTATTAGGCTTGTAAATGAATTATAGGGCCAATTAATGCATAGTTAAGCTCAATTAATTAAGGGAGCCCTAAATAAGTGTGAAAGTGTAAAGAGATATATTTTATAACACTAAATTAAGGCACAATTAAGTCCATTTTAACTAGGAGGACCCAAACAAGTGAGAAAATGTAAAGGGGTACTACACTACACTATGTTGTGTTAATTCACCACAAGTGTTGATTGTGAGTTATCTCTACTCCTTTTGGTTTCCTTCAGACCTAACCTCCATGCTTACTTATGAGAATTGATAAAATAGAGAGCTATTTGAAGTCCTCTAGTAAATTTGAATGATTCTTTGTACAATATTTGGAAGGACGAATCACATTTTAATCTAGGTGTATCACCACCCACCTTTATTTTATGCATTCTTTATTCCCCTTTTCTTTGGTTCAATCAATAGAAATGGGATTAATTACAGGCTTATGCAATGATGGATTAGATTAGACTATTGCATCTAGATTAGAAAGGAAGTCAACCTTCTCTAGAGATCTAACTTCAACTGCAAGGTGCCACACCTTGAGGTTAGTTCCACTCTGTCATTAGAATTCTAAGCTAGTTTAGGAGGGTGCAATTTAATGTGGCAATAGGTACTAGTATCTATGTGTCAATTTTCTTCAAAGAAATCATCTCCTCATCCGTGGCCACTTTCTAGGGACATGCATCATTCATACCCATAGCCTCCTTCATAATCCTAAGCTCAACAATGTTAGCAATCAAAGAAAAAATACATCTCCAATTAAAAGGAGTATATGTGTCTAGTTCTTGTCTATGCCAAGAGGATCTCTTCAATGATTGAGATGGAGGTTCTACCTCTTCTTCTAAACTCATTGAACTATTTAAAATATCTCCTCTTCTTTAGATTCTTTGTGGGATTTTATTTTAAATTTCTCAATCTCTCTAGGTAGTTGAACCACATTTTTCCTTCCATCCTTTTATAGTTGCAGAAGAAGGTTTGACTTCTTTAATATTAACACTTATCTCATACAAAAATATCTTAGCCATGGGATCCAAAATATTGTACCCTTCACATTGATACCATAACCGATGAATATGTATTTTATTGATTTGTTCTCCAATTTTGCTCTCTTCTCCCTATGAACATTGTGCATATGCCTCAAAACCAAAGACTCCAAGATAATTGATAATAATATTTTCCCAACTAAATCTCCATAGACGTCTTCTCAACAAGAGTTAATGTAGAAGACCTATTAACTAGGTAATAAGTTGTATCAATTGATTTTCCCATTTTTTTGTTTGAAACCAATCCCACTAGGCATACTTCTATCCCTCTCCATCCACATCATGATCATTATTATTGCAACTCCATTCTATTGAGGGGTGTATGGAATTGTCTTATGTCTTTATATACCATGATCCTTAGAGAACTTGTCAAAATCAACTAAATTAAACTCACCACCATTATCAATCCTCAAAATCTTAAGCTTTTTGCTAGTTTGATTCTCTATAAGAGATTTAAACTCTTTAAAATGATTTAAGAATTTAGGTTTGAAGGGCACACAATATACTGAGAAGGGTGTGAATCAGTATATTCCAAAATCACTTTAATTTAATATTAATTACCATTAGTAACTTCTCCAAACATGAACCCCAAAACATCAAAACAACAAGTATTGATTTCCTTAATAATTAAGCAACACATATGCACACATTCACACAAAGAACACAATCTATATATGTGGAAACCCAAAATGGAAAAAAACACAGTGAGAAGAGTTGCTTGGAGCCATTGTCCAAATCCAACCTCACAAACTAATATATAACTTACAATGATTTAATAGGCACCAACCCACATGAGACATGAATCCCCTATAACATAGTCACTGAGCACTAAATCAGATCAACATTAAAAAGAATATAAATCTTGTCTTGAATCAACTTGTGAAGCTGCCTTCTAATGATATCTCAGTTTTGCTTAACATCCTTGACTTCACTTTTCTACTCACACATTATTTTTCATATCCTTTCATGTAAAATTTCTCATGTACACACTTATACCATAGAGATACATATGATTTATAATATATATTCATTCCAACAACATCTCATGTCAGCCTAAAACATTTTAACACCATCTGCAATTAGCCATGTCGGCCAAGGATAGACCTTAATTCAAATTGGTATTGAAATGTGTAGGTGGATTGATTCTAAAACAAATACATCATGTGCTTCCTTCTAAAGCCTTAAGCTAGTCCTATTTTATCTTCACACGCTTCCTCCAGCTAGCGCATGCTTCCTTTCTTTGACGTAGTCACTCATACATCATTTATAGTTAATCAATAGACATAGATTATACTTTGTCACTTCTATCTTTCTTTCTACTGAAGCTCAACCTCTAAAACTCTGGAATTTGATACATCATGAGTAACCTTACTTTAGTTCCAAACTGCAAGCCATAATATTTAGTTGCAGTAGAATGCAAAGCCAAACACAATGATAGCTTAATGCAATTCATGAGTAACAAACCACATAATACTACTGCAAACACTTCCAGACTACTTCCAATAACTGTAATAGACACAAGATGATATTTCAAGCATACTACAATAGATCTTCACAAGTTTCCTTTTTCCCAGTAATGATAATATTAACATTCTACAACTGATCACACCACTTGTCACAATACTTCCTAATTTCAAATGCATGACATAATAGAAGTAATTATATTTAATTCTCACTGATTTGCTGACCCTTTGGAAAACACATTTGACATTACACATCTGACATTACACCTTTGACATCAATGAGAACATATGTTCAACAAGGTTTACCTCTAAGGAAATATATACATGCCCTTCTACCATAATCATAAATAAAAAATGCATAGTAAATAAATTCAAAATTGAAGGAACATTAACATGAGTAAAAGTATTAGAATGTATCAATTCTAATATCCTAGAATATTTATGAGAACTATAGTAACACTAAAGGTGGTTCTATTTTCCGAATACACAATGCTCATAGAAATTAAATTCAAGGTTACAATCATGTAATTCCTTCACAAGGTTTTATTGTTTTCAGGATCTTTAGACCCTTCTTACCAATGTGACCCATCCTCTTTGTCATAACACAATTTTCTTTTTTAGTAGCTTAGTCTCCAAAGCATGGCCATTAGAAGTGGATGCAAAGTTTATCTTTATTATTGTTCCAATTATGAAGGTGCCAATTCTATAAATATTTTCACTACAAGAATATAATATACTATTGCACTAAATTGTGCATGCATCCAATTGAGATAGGGTGCCTATTTGAACACCCTTAGCAAGGACCATATCCCCTCTTACCTTATTTCACACTTCACTCTAGAAAGAAACCAACACACTTGAATCATTTAGTTTACTTATATAAAGTAGGTTTTGTTCCAAACCAACAATATGTAGTACATCATTGATCCCCTTCACTCATCCACCAAGGAATCAATTTAAGATTCTTACATAGACAACAATCTCCATATGCGAATCATCTCCAAGGCACATCTTCCCACCATCAAATTATTAATATTTAAAAAACCAACCTTGATGTGAGCTCATGTGTAAAGAAGCCCAAGTTCTATTAGCCACACACCTTTTGATGCTTGTTTACCCAAGGTTATGATAAAGAAGTCACCATCATCTTGAGAGTATATCTCATAATCATTTTTAGAATCTCCCTTTTTTATTTTTTCTCCTCCTTGTAGTCTCTTCTAAAATGGCTCAGATTTCCATAGTTCCAACATTTATCCCTAGACTTACCAAGAGATGTGGATCTCCCGTGATATTTAGATCTAGACTTGTCTTACTTCTTATCCTTCTAGTTGCCTTTTTCTTTCTATTGACTACAAGCATTTAGGGACTTCTTAACAAATTTGGAAGTCTTTATTTGTATCTTTTTATAAAGCAATGATTCCACCACTTCATCCATTTTGAACTTGGTGGTAGTAGTCCAAATAGCCATAATAAGGTGGTGCCATAAATATAGAAAATAATACAACAATGTCATGTAATGATCCTTCTCCTCCATTTTTACTCCTATAGAGTTTAGTTGGGTAACTGTCATATTGAAGGCATTCATATGATTAGCTATAGATCCACCACCTTCCATAATAAGGGTATATAACTTATTTCTCAAGAAGAGCTTATTCGCCAAGGACTTAGCTTGATAAATATCTCCCAAATTTTCCCAAAGGCTTTTTATGGTGGTCTCTTCATGAACATTCAACAACACTGCACCACCAAAGTCTAACAAGACCCTTTTCCTTTCCATCCATTAAGTCCCAATCTTCTTGTTTTATTTTAGTATGAATGGTTCTAGATATTATAAACCATATATCTTAGTATACATGTATATCCTCCATTTTGAGATTCCATGGATCAAAATTCATACCAAAAGAATTCTCTAATTCCATTCTTAATATGCTTTCTATCTCTTCCTACAATAAGATCAAAGCTCCTTTTGCACAAGTTTCCACTAAATATTTAAAATATTAGTAGAAAAAATCCCTCTACCCAACACCTATAATCTAAAGTGATTTAGGCTCTAATTTAAAAGAAAGGAAGCAATGCATATGAAAACACTTTATACACTAATCCTATAGGAGATTATCATGTAAAAAAAATTATATTTACAATTACAAAGAAATAAAACATAGGAACATATAAACAAGTATACCATAGCATGGGTGTTTACATGGGGAAAACTCTTTCAAGGGAAAAAACACACACTCCAAAATCATAACCACTTGTATTATTCAATAAAAACCATGATTACAATATAATAAGAAGGTTATGCCTCTTATATTAGTGTCACCAACATTTAATTCTAGAGTCATTTTAAAAGCATGACAATATTGGAAAATCAACTACACGTACTCCATCTCAAACACACGAGTTATAGGAAAATATCAAACCATAAACCAAGAGTGGTTTCCAAAACCATCTACCAAATCCATGTGCCCAATGTGGCACCCAAAATGGTACAAATTCCAATGCCCAAGTTGGCCATAGACTTCTAGTTTATTTTTAGAATATGCTCTTACAAATATCATAACATATCATATGTAACTCCTTGATTTGGGAACTCATTTTGTCATATTCAAACCTATTCAAAAATGCATTATGATCCAAATTAGGTCCAAGATAATTTAGACAACATATGCATCATCAAATCTAGGAAATATAAAAAACTGAAATTTGATATTTTCTATATTTTAGTAATCAATACTTTTTAGAGGTCTTTGGATCATTTCTAGCCCTTTGTTTCCTTAGAGAGGCATGTTAATATTGGACAAGACTCTCCAAATCTCTACTTATATCTTCTAGAGTTCTTTCCAATGCATTCAAGAACTTCAATTTCTAATAAGCAAGCTAGGAGTTATGACCCCACCAAGTTGGGATACCAAAAATAAATATTTCCTAGTTTTAAATTAATTAATAAATCATAATATTAGGATGAAAGGTTGGGACACGTTTACCAACACTTTTATACATATTTCTGGGGTTGACCTAGGATAACATGTCTGTGTAACATAAGGGCAACCCTTTTTAGGTATTTTCAAATACCCTTGACCATTAGATATGAAGAAAATACATGATAAATGAAAGATTATTTGAGTAAACAAAAAAGTTGAACTACATACAAGGTTGAGTTTGGACTCAAAAGATGAATATAAAATCATGAAATTGATCCAAAACTATAGATTTGATCTTTGAAAGAGCACAAATCTAAACACATTTTTTAACAATAAGGCACAAATTCTAAAGTAGATATCAATCTAATTCCAACATCACATCAAAATTTCCAACATCATAGTTATAGCTAAGTGGTATAATCTTGTTTGCATTTATTATCCTAAAATAGCAAGTATAGTTATCTAATTATTAATCCCAACTATTTATTATCAATTAGTCTAAGTTGATTTGTGCTTAGTTGATTGCACTTAAACTTAATTATCCTAGGTTAACACACAAGGAAAAAATTATTTTCCTTTTACACTTACAAAAAATATCTAGGGTAAATAAATGTAAATAAGCACTAAAGATTAATTATATTGTCTAAATAACTTGAACAAAAATAATTACTTGATTAGATCTAAAATAGGACCAAAAATAAATATAAATGCATACCATAGTATCAAAGAAGAGAATACTAGTTTGAATAAGATAAATTATTGCTGCCTAATTTTTTAAGTTGGATCCAAAACTAACTAAGATAAGCATGTCCTATAAATTCTAGAATTTTGCATGAATCAAGGTCAAACATGCACCTATGGCCTTGAATTGTCATCTATGATTTCAACCCAAATTGTGTAATTGTAATCTTTTCATGCAAACTTAACTCTATTGTCTTCAAATCTTATATATTTACAAACAAGTCTCACTTATATTTGTAACCTACAATAAAAGACTTTATGGTGTTAAGAAACACCATTAGAACTTGCTACACTATATGTATTAGGTGACTTGCTCCCCTCCTTTTTCCATAGTCACATGCATAATGAGTGGTAATGGATGTTGGAATGACCTGGTGCAATAGTTAGGGTTTCACCATGTGCTAATAAAAGGGTTGATATGATTGATGAAAACAAATTAGCGGTGATTGTGCATTGATCTCTTATGACATATAAATGTCATGGGGTTATCCCATGGATGGGTGGATGATGGATTTTTTCCATGATCAAATGACCTAGGAGTAATGTCCTTGTATACTTGTTTTAAGAACACAATTTGAAAGATACAACATAGGAAATAATGACTAATGGCTAGTTGAAGGTTGGTTAGCTTGGTCCTAGGATTAAATTTATAATTTAAATAACCTTTTCAATCCCACACATGTAGACTTAGACTAGGTTAAGATCATACTTGCAATTTTAAACTCAAGAGAGAAAACTATAATCTGATATCAAGAAATACTCAATGCAAGGATAATGTTGTTTATAATGGCCAATATAAACCTGGGGTTAATGGGAGTGCAAAATTAGTTGAAAATGGTGTAAAATAAAGGTAAAAGTACAAGGTATAACTTGTCACTCTTAAATTGAAATTGGAATAGGATAATCCTTATGTAAGATAAAAACACACATAAAAAGCTCTTCTAGGGGAGGGTCTAGGGACTCCCACCAATATTGTAGAAAGTTAGATCTAAAATCACCCAAAAATATACAAGACAACAAGTAAAATCCAAAAATGAAAAGAATATACAAACACCAATGCGGCATTAAAGAGAATTTAACAACTAGCTCTCCTCTTTAAGGAAAATCCTACACGTTAAGCCTCCTAGATGTTAGGATTTGTTGGGTGAAAATTTTGTAATCCCTTTACAAATTACAGAATTGGAATTTCATCCATAGTTATTGTGAGATAAAATCTCTCCTCTCAGAAAGGGGAGGTGCCCTTCTTGCTGCTTACTAAAACTGAAAGTAAACTACTCTAAACTTTACAATATGTACACTACACTAATCATTTAGGGGTGTGTCACATTCATGATTCTCTTTTATTTATAGGTGAGAGTTATGAGCTATTCTAGGAAAAACCCTGCCTAACTTTTGACTTATTCAAATGTGATGTCCATGATTGCAGGAGGACATCTCCATTTTTACATGTAGTTGCATGAGACATGTAAAAATGCCAACACCTATTTACATAAAGCGTGTGAAAAATACTCAGAAATAAACTAAGTGAAAACCAAGGCACGTTCAACTTTCTCCATCATCGTTCTCAAAGAAGTCTTCATATTTCTTCAAGATTGCTTGAAATTCTTTATCATTGGGACCTATGGTATGTCTAGAGATGGAAAGAACTTGTGTGATTGAGCCCTTGATAGTGTTGCATGCTTTATGATGCCTAACAACTTTAAAATTATCCAGACTCAGCTGGATATCCATCATTTTGTCCATTGAAGCTACTGAGAAAGCTTCATCTTCAAATTATTTTTGAACCATTGATGTATACTCTTGAATAACTAAAATATTGAGAAGAACTTTTTGGTTGTGTTTGAAAGCTTTCTTGCTTGGTGACAAGAAAGAATTCGACCAAAACCACTCAAGATCTTAGACATAAAAGATCAAAATGGTATGCAAAAGTAGCTCTAAAAAGTTTCAAAATTTTTAGTGTTAGAAAATTTTTGAGCAACTGCATATGATTCGGTAATTCAAATGCAAAGGTGGAGAAAAACTAATCTCTTGCATGGGATATTACACTTCAGATGTAATGGTTCAAAAATTCTAAAATACTACATGAAAATATGCACGGGATCAAAAAAATTGAGAGCATGAAAATATGCAAAAGTGGAGAAAAACCTCAACATTGCACGAGGGAAGGAACTTTGGATGCAAGGGTACTGAATTTTTGAGCTACTACATGTGGGAAGGACACTTGGGTGCAAGGGAGTTGAATTTTTGAGCTACTACATGTGACTTGTGGTTTGAGATGCAATGTCTCAAAAATTCCTCGACACTGCATGAAAATATGCACAGGTGCTAAAATTCAGCGACACTACATCATGGAAAATATGCAGAGGCTCAAAAATTCCTTGACACTATATAAAAATATGCACAAGTGCTAAAATTCAGTGACACTGCATCATGGAAAATATGCAAAGGCTCAAAAATTCTTGGGCACTGCATGAAAATATGCACTGGCACTAAAATTTAGAGACACTGCATCTTAGAAAAAACCTACCACTGCATGTGCTAGAAAATGGCTAAGGCATAAGATAGTATGCAAGGGTCCTGAATTTTTGAGTTGGACTACAACATTTTAGTTTTTTGCATTTTGACTTACAAGGGCGCTAAAATTCAACACTCCTACAAGTGCTAAAAAAATTTTAACTCCCAAAACTGAATTTTCACAAATTGGTTTAAAATGAAAATTTTGACGAACCAACAAAGGTTAATTCTTGGAATGAATTTTCAAGGCTAAAGAACCACGCATGAGGATTGATTGGGATTTGCCTCATTTTGCATGCTTAGTGTATGTGGGCTACGAAACAAACAAGTTTCATAGGGGTTATTCCATGAATTGAGTGTGCTAAATATGAGGATAACAACTAGCTCTAGCTGGGGAGCTTCCTTCAATCATTATTTGAAATGATTGAATGAAGAACTTTAGAATCTAAATGCCTTTATCCATCCATTGGGCATAGAGTCAGCTGACAAAAACAAAAAGACTCAAAGATAAAAATGATGCAAAGAATTATACATATTTGTACAAAGGCATCTGTATCCTTATTGGGTAAAGTGCTTCAAATGATGTCCGCTATGTGGAAGTGCAAAGATGGAATTTTGTTCTGGTACACCAGATGAAAATTGTTCTCACCACAAAATTGGTGAACTTGTAAAAGATCTTCTCCTTCTACTCCATGATGTATCAAACAATGTCATATGTCAGGATCCCACACATGATTATGATAATGCCGCAACCCTTCATTTTTGGTTTGATACCAACTCCTCTTCTGACAAATCATTAACTCGGCATCACTTTGGGTATGACAGTTTTTTATTCCTTTCTTACATACAATCTTCATTCTTATCAACAATGCTTCATACTCTGCTTTGTCATTATTGTTGTCAGACTGCAACTTGAAAGGGAAAGGGAAGATTTTATTGCCATCAAATTCATCAATCAAAACATTGTTTAGATCCACTAAATTGACAATTTCAAAATCTATGGCTTCTTCATCTGAAGAAGATTCTCCATCTGAAGATGACTTTCTGTTTGAAGACAATTCCTTATCTAGAACAGATGTTCTATCTGAAAAAGACAAGCCATCAATTTCTTTCTCCTTGCTTGCATCTCTATCCAAAGACTTAGATATTTCGTTAGTTTTCAAATAGTAAAATCTCATTCCAAGAGACTCAAAGAGAATCTGATCCTTTGGGTCACCTAGTCTTGTTACAGAAAACTTTGCTTCCCTTTCTGAAAACAACTTATTCATAACACCCTTGACAAGTATTCTAGTCTTTGACATATCCATGTTAACTTCTCCTCCTACATCCTTACAGAAATTTGCATCCAAGTAGAATACCATAGGACGTTGGAACATCTGCAACCAAGACTGTTATCTTGACCTTCTTCTCTGGATATGGTGAAAGTGCAAACATGCATCTTTGATTTGCTCGATTAAGGGAATTGGTTTATTCTCCATGGAGAAAAAACAACCAATTTTTTTTGTTAGATTAAGACCCAAGTCAGTGGCTACCTTAGTGGGCATGATGTTTTCAGATGCACTAGAGTCAATAATGCAATTGCTCAACTTGAATTCATTGACTAGCAATGAGATGTAGAAAGGATCAATCTTTTTTGGAATTGACGAGGGAGAATAGACTAAGTTACTTTCTAGAGGCTTAGGCTTTGGGGCAATAGGAATATTTGAAGGGATTTATTTAGATGGATTAGTTCCTTTATCTGTCACAAACTTAACAAGCCTGTCAAGTTGCTCAGGATTGGCTTTTAAGTATTTGGCTTCAGACATTTGGATTTTTGTTTTCTTCGTATGATCAATGATATCAAATTCTTGGAATGAATTGATCAAGAAAGTAGGTGTATCTTTTGGGATAGGTTTAACAAAATGGGTATTGGTCTTAAGAACTTGATAATTGGCTTTTGAACTTCAAAAATCAATAGGAGGACGAGTAGCACTTACTAATTTATTTATTGCGTCCTTCGGTTGCAGTGGAAAAGGAGTACCTCTTTTTGCAATAGTTATGGGAGATTTTTCCATTGCTTTTGTATTATCAACTTGATTTTGGTCAAGTTGATTTTGTTGTGACCAAGTGAAAAAATCATGTGTCTATCACTATATCCTCCTCATCAAGTTCATGCTCAACATGCAAATAACCAATGTTAGAGTCACCAACTATATTTGCTTCATCTTCATGGAACAAATTAGCATTTTCTTCCATAGGGTATCCCAGCTGTGTGTAGTGGCCTTGCTCCACTTCATAATATCCCCCAACTGCATTGGTGGGTGGTGTTGAAAACAAAGGTAATTATGTAGCCTTAAAAATTGTAAAACTATTATACTGTAGATCTAAATAAGTGTTCTTTGTTACAAATTCTCTGTGGATGATTATTTGTTTAGATTCATTTTACCATTTGTAGAAGTAGACAAAAGATTGTAAAAGAATAAGACCAGAAGATAGAAGTAACACAACATGTACCATGGAGAAACCCTTACGGGAAAAAACTCCACCACCAAAATCAATAGTGCTTGTATTATTTAACCTTAGAACAAGATTACAATAATTCTTTATCAATCCTTGCTTGAGATGCTTCTTTTTCCTTCAACAATTCTTCTTCACAACCTGCAGTAAAATCTGATAAAACTCTCTTCAACTTGCTGCAATAAATAAATAATAAGGAGCCTTGTAAACTCCAAAGAGTTTACAATTTCAAAGCACAAAGCTTATCTCACAAAAACTACACCTATTCTTTGCAATTAGAGTTCTTTCGTGAAAAATAATGTCAAATCAAGCCCTTCATCAATTTGGGTGTCCAAAACTGAAGTCATAACTCAACGTTGATTACAAAGATATCTTGTAAGCTTCTCCTCAAAGTTGGCACCCGACAATGGGCCCACTTAACTCAGCTTTATAAAATATCTTATCATGCAAAAGTGTTAACTCCAAGATACCAAATTGGGCACCCAAGGTGGGTCCAAGTCAATCTCTATTAACTGAAACATATCTCTTCATCAATTCATACAAATATCATGCATTATTGATCATCCCCTCTTAACTGAAAGTAGTCACCTGTTATTTGTCATGCAACTCAAGTCATTAGCATGCAATTCAAGTCAACTAAAGTCAACTAACATGCAACTCAAACTAACTACATGCAATTGAAGATAATTGAACCATAACTGAATTGAACTGATACTGAAATGAACTAAACTGAACTGAATTGAACTAAACTCCATGCATGTAAATATCAATCCCTAACTTCTATGATCTTTACATGCATTATTGAAGTGTTATCTTTTTCTCCAAATAGTTAACTTAACTCAAGGTGAGTTCCACCTTCCATGTGGGCACCCCATATGCTCCTATTTTGTAGGAACTCTTCTTGGGAATCCCCACATGTTCCTATCATTTAGAATTAATTACAAATGTCAATTTACATGTTCATTTCATTCAAATTTAATCTCTTTCTAATCCTAGTGTTGGGGAACACTTTCCAAGGACTTAAGAGATACATGAAATAATGTTTAGGATTGCAATTAAATGGCATCCTATTTCCAACAAGTGGATCCTCTAAAGCAAGTCTTCCTTGTGGTGCAGGAAGACGGTTCTTGATTTATGTTTCTAGAATAATTGGAAGAATTTGGAAAAGTCCTTCTAGGAACATCCTTGTAAGAAGTATTTGAAATTTTCTTCTTCAAGGACAACTCATTTGCTAACCTTTGTACCATGGGATCCACAAAGTTGGAGTTGTTATTTGAAGATGAAGAATTTGATGATTGCCCTCTTCTATTTGGATTTGTCCTTAATTTACCAATAAGTATCAAATCATCTTCAACACTTGTAGCTAGTTGTTGAGCAGTTTCAAGATCAGGTATGACTGCCCTACACAACAAAAAGCTCACTTCTGGAAGTTGTGTATTGATGAAAAATCACTTAAGATTATGGGCTATAGGTTTAGCCACTAGCTTATTGAATTTGGCCATGAAGTCACGCATGGGTTCATGTGCTTCTTTTCTCACAGTTGTAAGTTGAGCTAAAAAAGCATGTGCATCTTCAATAGGTTTGAATATTTCTTCAAATTTGGTGTAAAGAGTATTCTAATTAGTAACAACACCAGGAGCAAGAGTGTAGAACCACTCAACAGCTACTCCTTGTAGAGTCTCAACGAACAACCTTACAACATCTTCATTTTCAACACCGAGAACACCACAAAGAATATAGAAATTAGTGATGTGTTCATCAGGATGTTGCTTGCCATCTCTATAGAATTTTGGGATGTTCTTTCGTGAAACACGTGGAAGCTCATGTAAAAGAGTTTCCAAATTGAGGGGACCAAATGAATTACCCCAAGGACTAGGAGGTGGTGGTTGAGGTTGAGCCATAATGTTTTGAATGACACACACTTGAATTGGAACTCTATGAAAGATAAAAGATTCACTGGGAAGTGGTGATCTTAATCTTCATGGAGGATAACTTGCAGTACATTGTAATGGTGACCTTGCTCATGGAGGAGAAGGAAGAATGTTATGATGCTACAACAATTGATAAAACGGATCCACCACACCTTGCGCCCTTAAACCTTGTGTATAAGTTTTGTCAGCCAGTATGAAGACTTTGAAACAAAAGAGAAATTAGCAACAAAAGTATACGTAAGCTCACAATAAGACACTAGAGTACTCATCCACTTCAATCAATTGTGTGCTTCATTCCCTAGTGGAGTCACCAAAAAATTATAGGGTGAAAATTTTGTAATCCCTTTACAAATTGCAAAACTAGAATTTCAGCCACGGTTATTGTGAGATAAAATATCCCCTCTCAGAAAGGGGAGGCACCCTTCTTACTACTTATCAGAATTGAAAGTAAACTACTCTAAACTTTTCAATATGTTCACTACACTAATCATATGGGGGTGTGTCACATTCATGATTCTCTCTTATTTATAGGTGAGAGCTATGAGCTATTCTAGGAAAACCCCTAACTAACTTTTGACTTATTCAAACGTGATGTCCATGATTGTAGGAGAACATATCCATTTTACATGTAGTTTCATGAGACATGTAAAAATTCCAACACATATTTACATAAAGCATGTGAAAAATACTAAGAAATAAACTAAGTGAAAACCAAGGCACATTCAACTTTCTCCAAAATCCTTCTCCAAGAAGCCTTCATATTTCTTCAGGATTGCTTGAACTTCTTTATCATTGGGACATGTGGTATGTATGGAGATGGAATGAACTCATGTGACTAAGCCCTTGATAGTTTGCATGCTTTTTGGTGCCTAACAACTTTAAAATTATCCAGAGTTAGCTGAATATCCATCATTTTGTCCATTGAAGCTATTGAGAAAGCTTCGTCTTCAAATTATTTTTGAACCATTGGTGTATACTCTTTGTTAGAATTGTAAAATTTTCAAAATTTTATAGTTGTTTATATCCATGAGTTTCTAGATAAGTCCTTGCCACAAGCGCAAGAATCCTCACTTCATAACATTTTTTCCCATATTCAGTCATGTGGTCCCATAGAATCCATTTAACCCTGAATATTTCAATGTATAATTCATATCGGCAAGAGATGGTGAGGGTCTCCCCGATCCATAAAGCATTTTTTGCTAATGTGTATCTTTTGTAGTCTATCGGTGAGAGTTCTGAAAAGTCATACTGATATGATTTCATCTGTAGATACATATCGGCAAGACGCAATTCATTGTCTCGGCAATAGAAAGATCATATCGGCAATAAAGTCATCATCGGAATGTCATAATGAACTCATATATGTCTTACTGACCAGTGCACAAGGAGACATATTGGCCAGACTAAAAGTCATCGGAATGAAGTCTTATCGCATGCCTCTGGTCTTGCCGACAAAGCAGAAGGGGATTCTATCGATGATTATCGGGGTGAAGTCAGGGAGTCTTGCTGACCCATAAGTCACACCGACAGGATTATGTTAGTAGAGGACTTGGTAGTATGTATGTATTATCAGCGAGACTAATTTCATCAGAGAAAGGTATGAGAGTCATGCCGAATGTTGTTTCATCAGTGAGAAAGTAATTATGTCTCAGCGAATAGAAAATATAACAAGTGATATATCTTGGTGAGACACGAAATAATCTATGGAACATCTCCCCGACTCAAAATGTGACAGCGATATACATAAGACCTAGAGGATAACTGTCGGTGAGACTCCGATTGTCAATAATATTGCGGGACATTAGAGCGATATACAATTTGCAATAGTCGGTGAGACTTCGAAGTGTCGGGGAGACTACAGGATGTTTTAACGAATGGTTTAATGAACATTGCTAAAAGCTATTGCCCAAGATTTGAAAATGTCTCACCGACAATACTAATGATGTGACAGTGTGAGTTTCAAAAAAGGACTTACTACACTTGTGTTTCAGCTAACACATTAATGGCACAATGGAGCACGATAAGGAGAATTCAATTGAAAACATTAGTGTGGAATTGATAGCAGAAGAATCAAAAAGGCGAATGAAGAACCAGGGCACTCTTTCAGTTTGAAGGTTTCAAGCAAAATAAAGTAAGTTCTTGTGCCTTAGCTCCTCTAATTTTAACCTCTGTAATTTTTGAAGAATGGAGTCCCCCAGCTCAGGAAAATAAAAAAGTAGAAAACATGGTGAATGTAGTCAACCTAAAGGAAAGAAACATAAAACTGAAATAGAACATGAGGGCACTGAATGAAGATTAAATCAAGACCTCATTGACCAATTACCTTGCTCTGGACCTAAAGCCAGACGATCTGCGCAACTTAGGGCATAAATAGATAAATTGGATGATAAATGTAAACTCATAGGAGATGTTTGGACTCAAATAAGAGGGTATGAATTGTTTAACTTTCAATATTACTGGAGAAATCGTTTTGAACTAGTATGCAACCCATGGAAGCTTAATTTGGGAAAGCTGGTGTGCCCTAATGTATTCGTCAATGCAGAATTGGTAAAATTGTTGGTTGTTCATTATAACTCGAAACTCAAAGCTATATGTGACCCATCCGGGAAACCACAAATACACTTATCAGAAGCTGCAATAGGGGAGGTTTTCAATTTGGAAGGGGTTTGCAATGAAAAAATCATATGTGAAGAATTAGAAATGGAGTTCGGGAGAATGGACACAATTTATAAGGGTTGGAGGTTGCCAATTCATAAGATTAGACAAGGTGGCAAACCAGTTCTTCCTCTATAGGATAGTGATGGACCTCCTTTTCATGTTGACCTATTTGAACCCTATATGAAGTATACTTATTTCTCAGTAGGCCACATATTGGGAATGGATGTCCCTGAATATATGTTAATTGTGCCTATGATAATTTCAGCAGATATCCAGTACCACAACTCTAGACCATTTGATTATGCCTCATACATTTTTAAGGAGCTTGATTCTGGATTGATGGCAATAAAGGGCATAGCCTCTATCTTTCATCTCAGGCATTATTCATTGTTGATGCACATAGTGTTATATTTTGGACAGGAGTTGGGACTACGACCACATGAGATGATAATTTCTCAATTTGACAAAGAAGGCGCAACATTACCCGTTCAATTGTGGACTACTGTCTGGGATAGTAGATTTGCTAATTCTAGTTTTGTTCACTTTGAGGAGTATTTTGTGAAGACATTGTACAAATTGTACAATCATCCGTGTGATTATTCTTTATTTGAAGAGATAAAGAGGTTTCTTCAGCCAAAGGATTTCAATGGGCCAATTAGTCATAATTGGGGAGATTGGTATTGCTTGGAGGGTGCTACCATGATTAGGGTTTATGGATTTGAAGATGCCCCATTCATTTTGCCAAAAACAATCCTGGACAGAATTGCATATTTGGAAATTGTCAGACAGATGGAGTATTCCAGTGTTATGAATTTTAGCTCCTTTGGAAAGTAGGCTTTCATGCCTAGTACATTATGCTTTGGTGATTTTACTGTGTTAGCCAAAGAAGGATACAATTTGATCCTTGATAAACTATTGCAGTATAATATGAAAAGAGGACCACCTAGAAAGAATTTTGACCCATAAGGGTACATTAATTCTGCTAAAATAAGGATAAACTTTGTAGGGTATCAACATGTGCCCTATCACTTTGATGATATGATCCAGAATTTGGAAGAGGAAGAAGCAAAGATAGTGGTCGAAAGATATAATCAAGGGTTGCAAGATGCAAAACTGTTGTCTTCTGGGGAGGAGGCATCTGAGGATAATGTGCCACAAAACCAACCGAGTAAAATGACTAGATTGAGAACTCAACATTACACTTGCCCTACCAGAGAATTGAGTGCTAAAGAGAATGTAGAGGCAGATGCAAGGCATGTAGAATACATATCATTTGTATCAGATGATGAATTTGTAAACTCTCTAGAGTTTAAGGCATTCTTGTACAAACAAAAGGGAAAAGAAATAAGGGAAAAGGTTGATAATATCACATCAGGTAATGAAGAGAAATTTCTGAATGATCTAAAGATGTGTGTGGAAAAGGAGATGGCAGGTATGACCCCTAAAAAGGGGAGGAGAATGTTGGAAAATGTCGGTGTTATGATCTTTCCTGGTTTGGATCTCAATTATGTACTAGTTTTTGATAGTTTCTTGAAAGATAGTAATGCTACACATAAGCTTAGCCCAGAGAAGGTGACAAAAGTATATGCAGGGTCAAGGTACAATCCAGATGAAGGGTCATTGATGATTTGGGATTTATATCCACTTCACAGAAAATTAGTTGTCATTGATATTGAGAAAGCATTTGGGCACGTAATGAATTTAAAAATTGGAGAAGCTAATCCTATGGCAACTGCAGAGATTGGAATTAATGTTGCAAAATTAAACAAAGCCCAAATTCAGATGTTAATTAAGGAGAGGGAAATGTACAAAATGAATAATGAGAGGATGTTGAGAGAAAATGACCACCTAAAAGATTTGTTAGGTGTTACAATGAAATCAACCAAGCTGCTCACTCCTAGTGAAAGTTCACAGTCAAAAGATCATTGGGAAGGATCAAGTGCGTATTCTCAAGCGAAATATGATGCACTTGTAGCAATGATTAAGAAAAGATAGGCTAGCCTAACAACTTGGTTAAATATGCTTTGGGGAAAACATTCACATAACTTTGCTGCATTGAAAGAATATGAAACAATGGATGAAAGTATTCTGGAGAAGTTTCAAGAAATAAACTAGAGGGATGTTTCTAATAGTGTAGCAATTGAAGCTGCAAATCACCTTGTGAATAAGTACCGAGACTTCTCTGAGGAATTGTGAGGGGATGCACAGGGATTGATAAATGCCACTAGGCAAGGATTGACTACATTCTTTGATGATAAAGGAGAATTAAAAGAAATGGCTAGATGGAAAAGTGAAAGTGAGTCAATACTGCATGAAATCTCGAAGGTAGCTACCACGGAAGACACAACATTGAATGAGGCGTGTGAGCAAAATGAGAAGATGGTAAGAATGGAGATCACAATCCAGAATGCAGTAGGAGATGCAGATACGCATGGACGCCGGGATTACTTGGATCACCTATCTAAAATTCATTTATGGCTTAACAAAGCCTAATTATCTTTTAATCTATTGTTGTTTAAACATATGACATTTCTGAAAGGACACGTCCTTTCAAATATTTGATGTATAAATATATGTTTTGGTAGCAAAACAGAGGGATAAGAAAAAATAGAAGATAGGATAGGATATAGAAGAAAGATACAGTAGATTACAATGTTTTACAAATATGCGACTATGATGCATGTTTAAAACTATGGAGATATCAATGAAAATAATTTGATGTGGTGGCGTATTTATGGTTTTAGTTGTTTGTTGTGTTCATTGAAAGTATTACTAAAGTTGTCTCCAAGGTTGATGTTTTCTAGTTATTTAAATTGACATAACAAGTTTATATTTAGTTTATCGGTGCACATTTGTTGTATCTGTATGGTTGATTAATTGGTTCTTTCAAGAAAAGATTAAATCCTTTTAGTTGATCATAGTAATCAGGGAATCTCATTTGGATCATTAAGAAGAACTAGGTAGTCATATTCTTGCATGTTTATACAAGTTATAAACTAAAATATATTTCGAACAATTAGAATACTTTCCAGAAAGAAGTTACTCATTTGACTCCGCATACCCAATAAGGCACTAGTCTCTACATTTTCACCATTTAGTTTTACTCATTTTTACATCTGTTAACTGAACATATTAGGTTTTAGCTTTGATATTTTTATACAATCTATACCAAATTACATTTTATTCACTCCCATTTTCCGCTGTGGGTAAAATACTTTAGGAAATAAATATAAGTCAAGTCTGCCTCATTCGTATAGGTATACCCGCCTAGGTTCAGCAACACCTGGAGAGAAGAAGGTTTAAACCATTTAAACCTTGTCAGTTACCCTAAAACGTACCAAGAGATTGACAACCTCTTGAGGCACTTCGCCTGTGTTTTTGAGAGCTAACACTCTTGAATAACTAAAACATCGAGAAGAACTTTTCGGTTGTGTTTCAAATATTTCTTGCTCAGTGATAGACAAGAATTCAATAAAAAATGCTTAGGATCTTGGACATAAAAGATCAAAATGGTATGCAAAAGTAGCTCCAAAAAGTTTCATATTTTTAGTGTTAGGAAAATTTTGGGTTTTATGCATTGGTGGGAAAATTATGAGCAACTGCATATGATTTGGTAATTCAAATGCAAAGGTGGAGAAAAATTGAGCTCTTGAGTGGGATATTACACTTCAGATGTAATGACTCAAAAATTCTGAGATATTGCATGAAAATATGCATGGGCTAAAAAATTCTAAGACATTGCATGAAAATATGCAAAAGTGGAGAAAAACCCTAACATTGCATGAGGGAAGGAACTTTGGATACAAGGGCGCTGAATTTTTGAGCTACTACATGTGGGAAGGACACTTGGCTGCAAGGATGCTAAATTTTTGAGCTACTACATGTGACTTGTGGTTTGAGATGCAATGTCTCAAAAATTCCCCAACACTGCATGAAAATATGCATGGGCGCTAAAATTCGGTGGCACTACATCATGGAAATATGAAGAGGCTCAAAAATTCCCTGACTCTGCATGAAAATATGTGCAAGCGTTAAAATTCAATGACACTACATCATGTAAAATACACAAAGGCTTAAAAATTCTCGGACACTATATGAAAATATGCGCGGGCGCTAAAATTCAATGACACTGCATCTTAGAAAAACCTTGAGACTACATGTGCTAGAAAATGGCTAAGGCACAAGATAGTATGCAAGGGCGCTGAATTTTTGAGCTCCTGCAACTTTTTAAGTATTTTGCATTTTGGCTTGCAAGGGCACTAAAATTCAATGCTCCTGCAAGTGTTAAAAAATTTCTAACTCTCAAAACTAAATTTTCACAACTTGGTTTAAATTGTGAATTTCGACGAACCTGTTGGCCTCCTCTAATGCTTCAATAACTAAGCCCTTAGAGTTGTGACTTAGATATTGGACATCTACACTAAGTAGCTATCTTACTCATCATGAAGGTGCATTTAATTGTCAACCCAAGGACGTAAAATTGAAATGGGTCAGCACTGTATGTGCACTAGGACTCTATTGTAATCATTCGTAAACTAGGAAAGAAACAATATTGGAAATGAAATGTTGGAAAGAAATCAACTTAAGAACTGAGCATAAATCAACAAATACACTAAGCATCAACAATTGTACTGAAAATATATGATAGAAATAAGAATTTCAGCAAACAAACAAGAAACTACTCTGTCTGCCTTGGCTGTAGGAATAGTCACAAAACCGAATTTTAGTGGCTGCAAGAACAAACAACTGTTGAAACCAAAA
Source organism: Sequoia sempervirens (assembly GCA_007258455.2). Lineage (NCBI taxonomy): Eukaryota > Viridiplantae > Streptophyta > Pinopsida > Cupressales > Cupressaceae > Sequoia > Sequoia sempervirens. Next base: position 171,327,719 of record VDFB02075321.1, on the reverse strand, counting down.
CTAATTATTGAACATAAAATAAATTTTAAATAAATGGGTGGAATTCTCACCAAGTGGGCACCCTTGGGCGAGTCTCCCTTAAACTAACTCAGATGCAACAACTCAAAATATCATATTATTTCTTGAAAGCATGATTACAACATATTAGCAATATGACTATATTACTAAAATTGGAAAATGCAAGTACAATCTCAAAACATCCATCCTTATGAAAAGGGGCATCTGATCATTATTTATAGAGGGAAAAACTATTGATTAACCCTAACTACCTAGGCAGTCGACTCCATCAAAATAGGAGGATGCAATTTATTGAAAGCATAGAAAGAGAGGGAGGAAGTTATGCATGTGCTAAATTTGGTCAAAGCAAACTTGCTCCAATGACAATCTAGCACAACACACTCCCTAGATTTTCTCAACAAACAAACATGACCATTAAAAGGTAGTTACAATCTTTCATTCGAACTAGGAATTTCCCTCCATTGGAAGTTTCCCTCCATTGAGAGTTTTCCCTCCTTTGACCTCTTAATGACCATCTTTTTAACTCTCTTGGCAACCGACTAGATGGCAGGAGTTTCTTCCACTTTACAAGCTTCGTTGACATCAAAATCTTAGTGTAAACCTACATAATGACATTAGCATGCACAAACAATTGCATATCCATAATTACCTTAAAGTAACATCCATTCAACCACATATAAAATTAACATAGATAATTCACATTGCATGTTAATGTCATTAAAGGTCACAAGGATAAACTTATGCCCAAGGTTTATGGTTTTAAGGAATAACATGGAAAATATAAATAACCAAGTGCCAAAGTCTATGGTAGCAACAACAAATATATAGTAAACCCTATCAAAATTGAGCCATTAATTGGACTTATCATCTCCCCCCAACCTAATGTTTTGCTAGTCCTCCAACAGAGGGAGAACTATTCTTTTTCCTAGTCAACGCTCTGAAGTCACCAATTGCCAACTGTCCCACATCGGTCACTATAGTGTCTGAATTGGGATCCTAGTAGAATCCTTGCTTGTTTTCCAATCTGTTCCATCTTGTCCTTTTTGCAGCTATGTCATACTAATAAAATTTTTAATCTGGAACAAGCCACAATAGAGTAGGTGGCTGAAATGTTAATGGAAGCCAATACTATTGCTTCATCCTCCCAATCAGTATGTATCTGTCAACTCATTTGCATGCTACAACATAATTTTGCAAAGAGTGGGGTTCAAGTTATTTCAACTCATCTGTCAAACTATTCCACCTCTGTGATAAGTACCCCTTACTGATTTCCCTGTAGTTTCAACTACCTTCTCATATTCCTTGTAGGCTTCTTCCCTAATAGGCATGAACCTATTTTTGTAGCTTGGGTGATAAAGAATTCTATGCCATGTTTGGTAAATGTTTGCAGGGTTACTCGATTCAGCCCTGAGAGGCAAGGGAGTATGGAATTCTCTTTCCATGTAAGTTATAAACTACCACCCCCAACTAATTTCATTCTGAATCCAAAACATAAATTCCCTTAAATGGAGATCCCCAATGTACTGTAATGGGTTCCAATCATGATCATTAGACACAACATAATTATGCAAGTATAGTTCACACAACAAATTTTTAACTTCAGGAGAGGAAAACTGGTAGGCCTGGAAAAACTCATGTGGAGTTTCAAGAGAAGGGCTCAAACTTGAAATAATCCTTGACAATTTAAAGGAAATATTTCACTCCTTCAAATGCAGGGAATAAACTCTGGGAGGAGTTCTGCATGCCAGCATTTGGGGTACTAAAGCTACCACATTGTCTACCTTATCCTTCAAGGCAACAATTTCTGCATTCTTTTCTTCAATCTCTGCATTTTCCTTTCTAACCTCATCCTGTAGCTTGTGTTTTTTATTTTTCCATTCCTTATCTTTCCTTTGCATCTCACTCCATAGGTTCAAAGCTACAAGATTCCATGAAAAAGTGGGAGGTTTATGTGTTCCTACCAAAATCTTTCCTCTTATCGATTCTTGTTGTTCAAATAGCACCAGTTGTAGTGATTCTAGTTGTTCATCCTACTCAGGTTGTAGGGGTTCTTGATTCTCATCTTGCTCTTGATTCTCAACCTATTCTGCAATAGCAACAAGCTCTGCTAATCTTATGTTTGCTTGTTCTTCAAAAATGTCTTTTTCTTCAACATTTACCTACCCCATAGGGGCTTCTGTCTCCTCCCTAAATGTTCTCCTAAGTCTAGACCTTCTCTTTGGAGGTATATCAGCGACTGACCCAGCTGGTTTTGATTTCTTAGGAGGGATTTTATGTTTTTCTTCAATTGCAGGAAGAACAGTGTCATCAGCCTTCTGTTTCCTAGGGCTCGGTGTTGCTCATTCTGGCATTTGCTTCTTGGCCTTCTCCTTCCTCATTTTTGCCTCCTCTCTTATAATGGTAGCCCTGATTTGAATTGGGGTTTTGGGAAGAACATTAAAATTAGGGTATGAGGATGAACTTTCCTCATCTGAATATTCTAACTCAGAGGAACCAATTTCTATAGCTTGTTCGGTTGTAGGAGGGTTTATGCTAGGGTTTGCACCAGAGGCTGAAGCTCTAGGAGTGGTTTCAACAACCCTCTCTCCCCTACTAACCCTACGAGGTTGAGGCTAACCTCTAGGATGTACATTTTTTGGTTTAAACTGATCAATGTTTACAAATTCCTCCCATGTCATATCAAACACCTCTTGCAAAGCTTTCTCTACCAATAATTTTATTAAACAATGATGGGAGACATAATTATCCCTACCTTTTTGCATTTCAGGCACCGTGATTGCAAGGCGGTTATATAGCACATTGGACATGCTCATCCTTTTTCCATGTCTCATATGGTTCAGGAGCTTAAAATGCATAAAATGGAGGCATGACTAGTGGCCCTCACAAGTAATATACTTGACAATATGGATGGCTACTTGTTTTCACTTCTCTGGCAAAGAAGTTATCCTCATTCCTTGCTTATCCGCAACCAGTGGAGGGTCGCTAGGTTCAGTAAATTCTTCCCTAGCCGTCCTTGCATCCTTGGTAACAGGGTATGGCTTTCCATCAATAGGAAAACCTATTACCTCTACAATTCTTTGCTCAGTGGCTATCACCTCGATCTCTTTTACCATTTCCTTCCCATGAGAGAGTGTTTGTGCAAATTCAAGCACAATGTCCTCATTATAGTTGTCAAGTTTCAGGAAATAATCCAGCCATCCACAATTCCTGAACTTGGCCAGAGAAAGTACATCCTGCAGTATCACATCATGAACCGTGGGTTCATTCCTAATCAGCTGACAACCCATTATTTTAGTTTCCCGCAATCAAATAAGCACTTCAACATAATTTCCTTTCCTGTAATCTTTCTTTGAAAACCCAATTCCGTCTTCCTACAACTCCTCTGTAGTGCTAACACCAATGTCATGTAGCTCTCCAATTTACCTTTTGGTGACGTTTAAGACTATGACTAAGGAAATGAAGAAACATAAATGAAGGGTATCATCAAGAGAAATGGCGGCGGTTTACACATGCAAGCTATCATTTCACTTTATCATTCAAATTGGCTTATTTCAATTTTGTTGACATGGATGACACGTGGACATGCAGGTTGACACTCCCCCCAACCTAAATTTTAGCATGTGTCTGCACAGGTTGGGTGGTAATTATGATTTGATAGGGAAAAGTACAATTATATGTTGTGTGAAATATCAACATTAATTTGCAGTAATTAAATAAATGCACTAAAGATAATTAAGATATAATAGATTGTCATGCACGTACCTAAAAACTTGGAGTATCTTTTGCAAGGAATGTGGAGGAAGTACTAGTCACTTTTAAAAGTACAGTTGAGCAGTTAATGCAGTGGTGATGGAATGAAATGATGGTGAAGTGAAGTGATGGTGGAGTTATGGAAGAGAGAGAAGATGGAGATGGATGGACAGATGAATTTATTGATGAAGAAGTGGATTCCCACAAAAGTGGAAATCTTTATTATGAAGTGATTACATGTATACCTTGACTAGTCAGAAGGAGGGACACTAGGTCCGCTTCCTTCGACTGCAAGAAGTTTGGAGGTTTGGTGTTGAATAAATTGCTGCATGAATTTTTGTTTGGAAGTTGGCTTATGATATAATCTGAGATGGTGACTGTTGACCAAGAGTTTGAATCTAACAGGGTCAATGGTTGTGAGTTGTACAATACCATTGGAAAAGACTTTTGTAACTTCATATGATCTCAACCATCTAGTCTGCAATTTTCCTGCATTATCTTGATACCTGGAGTCATAAAGGAGTGCCCAGTCACCTGGCTGAAACTACTTTTCCTTTATGTATTTGTCATGCCATTTGATCCTTTGATTTTGCACTACCTCAGTATGATGAAGGACACACTTTCTCATCTCATCCAAAGCATTCAACTGCATGATTCTATCCTTTTGTACCTCAGTTATGTCTATCCCAAGATCTAGTGCAGTCCTAAGAGTTTTATGCTCAAACTCAATAAGCATCATGGTTGTCTTCCCATACAGTAATTCAAAAGGAGTGAAACTTGTGGTTGTCTTCCAGGTGGTCGTATAGGCCTAGAAATTTTTTGGCAATCTATTTGCCCAATATTTCCTATGAATAGCCACCATTTTGGTCAAGATTGCCTCTATTTCCTTGTTGGTCACCTCAGACTAGCCATTGGCTTGAGGGTGATAGGGGGTAGATTTCCTATGCCTTACATTATATTCATTGACCAATGCTGTGACAAGGGTTGATGTAAACTAAGCCCCTTGATCTATCACTATCTCCCTTGGAACCCCATAATGTGTGAAGATTTCCTCATAGAGGAATTATGCAACCTTATTATCTTTGGCATGTTTCATAGCTTTAAGCTCAATCCGCTTGGTCACATAGTCAGTGCAGACCAAGATGTAGGATTTTCCATTTGATGGAGGATCAATGGGACCTACAAAATCAAGTCCCCATTTATCAAATGGAGTGATGAATACCTAGGGGTATAGAGGTATCTCATCATATTTAGTTGGTTGGCCCATCCTCTGACATCTATTACACTTCTTGGTATACTTTCTTGCATCCTTATGAAGTGTGGGCCAGTAATATCCTGTATTAAGAATCTTCATTGTTGTCCTTTTCACTACAAAATTCCCTCCATAGGGTTCATTATGACATGCATATAGTATATCATATGTTTCATCCTCCCTTACACATATCCTCATGACATCATCTAGTCTAGTGTAAAATAAACATCCTGCAATCCATGAGAAAGGAAAAGTTTTCTCAATGAGCACTCTTCTCTCTTTTGGAGAGAAATGAGGAGGAACTCTCCCTGTAACCAAATAATTGGCTATATCAGCATACCAAGGTGTGTGCACACTGATAGAAAAAAAATGTTCATAAGGGAAAGAGTGATCAATGACTTGAGTGTCCTCTAATGTAGTCAATCTGGAGAGAAAGTCTGCTACAATATTTTCCTTTCCTGGTTTTTCAACGATGGTGATGTCAAATTCCTACATCAACAACAACCATCTTTCTAGCCTACTTGAAATCAAGGGATTATTCATGAGGTATCTTATTGCTGCATGGTCTGTATGAATAAAGATCTGATATCCTATTATGTAATGCCTGAATTTGTTAAGGGCATAGATGACTACCAACATTTCCTTCTCCATTACTGTGTAATTAAATTCATCCCCTTGTAGGTTTTTACTGATAAAGTAGATTGCATTCTCAATTGCTCATTTTTGTCCCAATATAGTTCGTATAGCATAATCAGATGCATCTATATGAATATGAAAAGGAAGCTCCCAATTAGGGCCTTTGAGTACAAAACCATGGGTTAAGGCTACTTTCAAATTAGAGAATGCTTTGTCACAGTCCTTTGTCCATTGAAACTCAACATATTTAGATAAGAGATTGTACAGTGGTGTTGCCATTTTACTAAAATATTTGATGAAATGCCTATAGTATCCTACATGTCCCAAGAAACTTCTAACATATTTTTGCTTTGTAGGAATAGGAAGATTGGTAATCACCTCAATCTTGGCTAGGTCCACTTGAATTCCTTTTTAAGAGATGTAGTGTCCAAGGACTACTCCTTCCTGCATCATCATGAAGCATTTCTCACTATTCAAGGACATATTATGGTCTTCACATCTCTGTGGAACCTTCCTTAGATTTTCTAATGCTTTTACAAAATCAACACCATAGGTAGTAAAATCATCCATATAGATCTCTATACAATCATGTGAGATATTTGAAAATATACTAATGACTGCTTTTTGAAAAGTTGCAGGTGCTTTACACAAACCAAATGGAAGTACTGAGTAGAAATAAGTCCCCCATGGATAGGTAAAGGTTGTCTTCTATTGATCCTCAGGTGCAATTTGTATCTGATTATAACCATTGAATCCATCAAGGAAAGAAAAATATTGCTTACCTGCAAGTGAATCCAGTACTTGGTCTATGAAAGGAAGGGGAAAATGATCCTTTTTGGTGGCAGAGTTTAGTTCTTTGTAATCAACACAAACTCTCCATTTACATCCCTTTTTAGGCACCATTACCAATGGGGACACCCACTGGCTGTCTGAGATAGGGTAGATAAATCCTGCATCCAATAATTTATGTAGTTCCCCTTTTACAATCTCCCTCAATACAGGGTTGATTCTCCTTTGTGGTTGCCTTACTAGTGTGTAGTCATCTCTGATATATATCCTATGAGTACATAGCTTGGGGTCCAATCCTTTCATGTCATGGTAGTCCTATGAAAATGCATGTTGGTGGGTCTTCAACAGGTTTGTCAAGGACAATTGTTGCTCTTGACTCAACTTGCTGTTAATATTCAGATGTTTCCCTTCTAACACTTGCACTTGTGTGGTTAACTCAATCATAGTTGTTTCACTAATACTTGGCATTTTTAACTCAAGTGGCAGCAATATATGAAACATATCCATTGTTGCAGGAAGTTCAGTTGTAGGAAGAGTGGGTAGAAGTGTCTTCACTGGTCCTACAAAACCAAATTCATGAGTGGATGTCTCTTCATGCACCTCACAATGGTTTTGAATTATGTGGGACAACACTTCATCTTCTTCGTGAAGTAGCCTGAAAGGACTTCTACCTAACATCATGAGTTGTGCCACTAAATTGACTTCCTCGACCTCTTCTCCAACATGTGGCCATCTGGGGTTATCCATATCATGGGATGGTTGAGCAGGAGGATAGAGAACAAGATTTTTAGTGCTTCTGCCATTAGAAATAGTCATGTCTCTTGATCGACATCTAATGTAAGCATCTATTATGGCTAACCATGACCTTCCTAGAATGATGGGATACCCACCTAGTGTAGATTTAGGAGAAAGGATCATGAAATTTTTTGGGTACTCCCAAGAGTCTAGAATTACCACAAGGTCTTATACTATACCATCTGGTTTGATAGTGGCACTATTAGCAAGTTGCAGGACAGTAGGAGTAGGTCTCATGTTTGTAACATTTAGTTGCTACAGGATATCCTTAGGCATCACATTGATTGCTGCTCCCAAGTCAATTAGAGCATTCTTTATTTGGATTCCATTTATAATAACTCCTACCACAGGACTACCCAAGTCAGTGTACTTAGGAACTGTAACTTTCCCAAGCATGATATCTGCTAACTGTCCCACCACATGAACAGTAGTGGGGTATTTCTTTTTCCTCCCTTGATTTTTGAGGCATGCTTCCTTGATTGCTTTTCCATACATGGGGACATCTTTTATGGCCTGAAACAAAGGTATCTTAACACATATATGTTTCAAATGATCCAAAGGTTGTTTCCTCATTCTCTTCCTTTTGTTTAACAACTTTGAACCTTTGAGGAAATGGCGGATCTTGATCAGTCTGTTGAACTAGTTCAGGATTTTTAGGCACACTTGGCTGAATGGGGACATTCTGATGCTCCTCTTCTTCCACAAGGAACTCAATGATGATATTAGTGGAAGGAGATGGAAAAGTGTTTCTTGAATGCAGATGGATGTCACTCACACTCACAACATATGCAGGGAATTGATTGATCTGTAGAGTAGACTGGCTGCTACTGTGGTTTGTTATTTGGGTTAGGTGTGGGTTGAGCTGGTAATTGAGTAGGTCTAGGTGTGCTTTAAATTGAGCTAGTAGGAGGAGGAATTATGACAGGTTGTTGAGGCTATGGAGCTGGTTGCATGTAGCTAGTTGCCTGGTTTGGCCATTGCCATCCTCCCCTCCATTGGGATGTTTGCTACCAATTTCCTGGAGGTGGCTGCCAATTCCCCTAGAACTACTGCCAGTTCCCCTGAGATTGTTTCTGCTGGGTTGGAGAATTTTGGTGATTGGGCCAGGTATTTGGAGGGTTATTCCAAGGTTGAGGTGGATATCCTCCATAGCTGGATGGGTATGGGGGTTTCCATTAATTACTAGATGCATAAGAATTGAAATAAGGCCTAACAAAAGATAATGGATCTGGTGGCATACCTTGACTTGGGGCCCATGGTCTCCTTTGTGCAATGTAGTAGACTTCATCATCATCACCCTAGATTGGATTGAACTTAGGTGGGATTTGCTTGTTGTCAATGTTAGCTACCACTTTGCATCTACAATCCTTCATCTTTTGTCTGCAATGAGGGCAATATTCTGCCAACATTGCCTTTGCCTCCTCATGTTTCTTCTTTGCTTGAAGTGTATCCAACTGAGTAGCCAGATTATTTATGATGTCTTGCTTGAAATCTTCTAATAAGTGAGTAATATCCATCCTTGAAACTCCATTAGTGGATGATTTACCCATAGAGGATTGGTAACCTCTTCCTTTCTTTAAAGCTGCCCTAGAATAGTTCTAACATATCTTCTTAATATCATCCCAAGGAACTTGGGTGATATCTCCTCCTCCCATTAGGTCAAGAGCATCAATACAACTTTCATTGATCCCTCTAAGGAAGAGAAAATTTTGAGACTCTTCATTGAGTGTATGATGTGGAGATTTATACAGGCAAAACAAAAACCTTGAAATATAATCCTCCAAACTCTCATCTTCCTTTTGATGCATCCTAAAGATGTCATCTCCTCTCATATCACTGCCCCTACAATATCCTTTGTACTTCTCAAGAGAATTTGTTTTCATATCCTCCCAAGTCTCCAAAATATTCCTACCTAAGCTCATAAAACATCTTAATGCATCTTCTTTCAAGGCGGTAGGAAACAACTTAAGCCTATGAGCATTAGTGGTATAGTCATAACTTCTATAGAGGATGTCAAACTCAAATAGGAAAGTGTCAGGGTCCTCTGTGACAAGCTCGTAGAATTTAGGAAGGAATGAAGTAGGGATGTTTTTGAGGTTATCAACTTCATTCTGATTAGTAATAGGGAATGGAAAAGATGGCTGGTTGGGTCTATTTCTATTTCATCAGCCATGCCTGCTTGATGGAGTTCCAAAGCAAATGGATTTTTAATCAGATTTTGGTCTTCAGAGGAAGTGTCAGAACTGGTCAAATTGGGAAATGCATTAGCAAAAGGGTGTGCCTCTTCTTCTTCTTCTTTGTCTCCTAGCTGATTTTGAAACTCAACTAGCTAATTATCAAGATCATGTTCATTAGGAAGGAATCTCCCATAAGCATCTCTTCTCCTTCCTCTATGCATGTGGTATCAACTCAATATCAACCAACTCACACAAAGAATTGGTGAAAGAATAGAAGGTCATTACTTTTCTAAATGAAGGGTATGCCAAGAACAAACTTCAAAAATACTATAGCAAGAAAGAAACTATCAATGACTCCAAAGAACTTCCTAGTTTAACACCATCCCCGAAAATGATGCCAAAAATGTTGGCCTCCTCTAATGGTTCAATAACTAAGCCCTTAGAGTTGTGACTTAGAGATTGGACATTTGCACTAAGTAGCTATCTTACTCATCATGAAGGTGCATTTAATTGTCAACCCAGAGACATAAAATTGAAATGGGTCAGCATTGTATGTGCACTAGGACTCCATTGTACTCATCCATAAAATAGGAAAGAAACAATACTGGAAATGAAATGATGGAAATAAATCAACTTAAGTACTGAGCATAAATCAATAACTACACTAAGCATCAAAAACTGTACTCAAAATGGATGATAGAAATAAGAATCTCAGCAAGCAAACAAACAGGAAACTACTCTATATGCCTTGGCTGTAGGAACAGTCACATAACAAAATTTCAGTGGCTGCAGGAACAAACAACTGTTGAAATTGAAACTAATTATTAAACATAAAATAACTTTTAAACTAAATGGGTGGAATTCTCACGAAGTGGGCCCCCTTGGGTGAGTCTCCCTTAAGCTAACTCAGATGCAACAACTCAAAATATCATATTATTTATTGAAAGCATGATTATAACATATCAGCAATATGATTGTATTACTAAAACTGGAAAATGCAAGTACAATCTCAGAGTATCCAACCTTATGGAAAGGGACATCTAATCATTATTTATAGAGGGAAAAAATATTGATTAACCCTAACTACCTAAGCAGTAAACTCCATCAAAATAGGAGGATGCCATTTATTGAAAGCATAGAAAGAGAGGGAGGAAGTTATGCATGCACCAAATTTGGTCAAAGTAGACTTTCTCTAACGAGAATCTAGCACAACAAACTCCCTAGATTTGGTGAACAAACAAACATGACCATTAAAAGGTAGTTACAATCTTTCATTCAAACTAGGAATTTCCCTCCATTGGAAGTTTCCCTCCATTGAGAATTTTCCCTCCTTTGACCTCTTAATGACCGTCTTTTTGACTCTCTTGGCAACCGACCGACTGGCAGGAGTTTCTTCCACTTTGCAAGCTTCGTTGACTTCAGCATCTTAGTGTAAACCTACATAATGACATTAGCACACAAACAATTGCATATCCATAATTACCTTAAAGTAACACCCATTCAACCACGTAAAATTAACATAGATAATTCACATAGCATGTTAATGTCATTAAAAGTCACAAGGATAAACTTATTCCCAAGGTTTATGGTTTTAAGGAAATAACATGGAAAATGTCAACAACTAAGTGCCAAATTCTATGGTAGCAACAACAAATATATAGTAAACCCTATCAAAATTGAGCCATTAATTGGACTCATTAGAACCAACAAAGGTTAATGCTTGGAATAATTTTTCAAGGCTAAAGAATCACACATGAGGATTGATTGGGATTTGCCTCATTTTGCATGCTTAGAGTACGTGGGCTACGAAATAGACAAGTTTCTTAGGGGTTATTCCATGAATTGAACGTTCTAAATTCAAGGATAACAGTTGGCTCTAGTTGGGGAGTTTCGTTCGTTCATTCTTTAAAACGATTGAAGGGAGAAGAAATTTAGAATCTAAGTGCCTTTATCCATCCATTGGGCGTAGAGTCAGGTGACAAAAAAAAAGACCTTAGCAAAAAGACTCAAAGATAAAAATGACGCAAAGAATTATACATATTTGTATAAAGACATTTGCACCTTATTGGGTAAAGTTCTTTAGATGTTATCCGCTATGTGGAAGTGAAAAGATTGAATCTTGTTTTGGCACACCAGAAGAAAATTTTTCTCACCATAAAATTGGTGAACTTGTGAAATATTTTCTCTTTCTGCTCCATGATGTATCAAACAAAGTCATATGCCAAGATCCCACACATGATTATGATAATTTCACAACCCTTCATTTTTGGTTTGATACCAACTCCTCTTTTGACAAATCAATAACTCGACATCACTTTGGGTATGATAGTTTTTGATTCCTTTCTTACATAAAATCTTTATTCTTATCAACAATGCTTCATACTCTACTTTGTCATTATTGTTGTTAGACTGCAGCTTGAAAGGGAAAGGGAAGATTTTACTGCCATCAAATTCATCAATCCAAACATTGTTTAGATCCACTAAACTGACATTTTCAAAATCTATGGCTTCTTCATCTGAAGAAGATTCTCCTTCTAAAGAAGACTTTCTGTCTGAAGACAATTCCTTATCTAGAATAGATGTTGTATCTGAAGAAGACAAGCCATCAATTTATTGCTCTTTGCTCGCATCTCTATCCAAATACTTAGATATTTCATTAATTTGGAAATAGTAAAATCTCATTGTAGGAGACTCAAAGAGAATTTGAGCCTTTGGGTTACCCAGTCTTGTTACAAAAAACTTTGCTTCCCTTTCTAGAAACAAGTTACTTATAACACCCTTGATGGGTATTTTGGCCTTTGACATATCCATGTTAAGTTCTCGTCCTACATCCTTACAGAAATTGCATCCAATTGGAATACCATAGGATGCTAGAACATCTACAACCAAGACTGTCATCTTGACCTTCTTCTCTGGATATGGTGCAAGTGTAAATTGTGCATCTTTGAATTTCCCAATTAAGTGCACTGGTTTATTCTCCATGGAGAAACAACGACCAAAAGTTTTTTGTCAGATTAAGGCCCAAGGTAGTGGTTACCTTAGCGGGCATGACATTGTCAGATTCACCAGAGTCAATAACGCAATTGCTCAACTTGAAGTCATTGACTAGCAATGAGATGTAGAAAGGATCAATCTTTTTTGGAATTGATGAGGGAGTATAGACTAAGTTACTTTTCTGAGGCTTAGGCTTTGGGGAAACATGAATATCTAAAGGGATTTCTTTAGATGGATTAGTTCCTTTATCCTTCACAAACTTAACAAGCCTGTCAAATCACTCAGGATTGGCTTTCAAGTATTCAGCATTAGGCATCTAGATTTATTTTTCTTCGCATGATCAATGATATTAAATGTTTGGAATGAATTGATCAAGGAAGTAGGTGTAACTTCTCGGATAGGTTTAACAAAATGTGCATTGGTCTTAGGAACCTAATAATTGGCTTTTGAACTTGAAGAAACAATAGGAGGATGAAGAGCACTTATTTATTTACCATGTCCTTCAGTTGTAGTGGAAAAGGAGTACCTCTTTTTGCAATAGTTATAGGTGATATGTCCATTGCTTTAGTATTATCAACTTGATTTTGGTCAAGTTGATTATTTTGTAATCAAGTGAAAACAACATATGCGTCGATCACTATGTCCTCCTGATCAGGTTCGTGCTCAACATGCAAATAACCAATGTTAGAGTCGACAGCTAGATTTGCTTCATCTTCATGGAATAGATTAGCATTTTCTTCCATAGGGTATCCCAGCTCTATGTAGTCACCTTGCTTCGCTTCATAATATACCCCAACTGCATTGGTGGGTGGAGCCTCTAAAGAAAGTCTTCCTTGTGGTGTAGGAAGATGGTTTTGATTTCTAATTTTGAAATAATTGGAAGAATTTAGGAAAGTCCTTCTAAGAACATCCTTATAAGAAGTATTTGAAACTTGCTTCTTCAAGGACAGCTCATTTACTAACCTTTGTACCATGGGATCCACAACTTTGTAGTTGTTATTCGGAGATGAAGAATTTGATGTTTTCCCTCTTTTATTTGGATTTGTCCTTATTTTACTGGCAAGTATCAAATCATCTTCAACACTTTTAGCTAGTTGTTTAGCAGTTTCAAGATCAAGTATGGCTTACCTACGTAACAAAAATCTCTCTTTCAAAATTTGCATATTAATGAAAAAGCACTTAAGATTATGGGCTATCGGTTTAGCCTCAACAGGAATCCTTGTCACTAGCTTATTGAATTTGGCCACAAACTCACGCATTGGTTCATGTGCCTCTTTTCTTATAGTTGTAAGATGAGCTAACAAAACGTGTGCATCTTCAGCAAGTTTGATTCTTTCTTCAAACTTGGTGCAAAGAATATTCCAATTAGTAACAACACTAGGAGTGAGAGTGTAGAACCACTCAAAAACTACTCCTTGTAGAGCCTCAATGAACAACCTTACAACAACATCTTCGTGTTTAACGTTGAGAACACCACAAACAATATAGAAAGTAGCAATGTGTTCATTATGATGTTGCTTGCCATCTTCATAGAATTTTGGGATGTTCTTTCATGAAACATGTGGAAGCTCATGTAAAGGAGCCACCAAATTGATGGGACCAAATGCATTACCCCAAGGACCAAGAGGTGGTGGTTGAGGTTGAGCCATAATTTTTTGAATAATAGGTACTTAAACTGGAACTCTATGAAAGATACAAGATTCACTGGGAAGCAATGATCTTAATCTTCATGGAGGATAACTTGTAGTATGTTGTAACAGTGACCTTTCTCATAGAGGAGAATGAAGAATGTTATGACATTGCAACAATTGATAAAATAGATCCACCACACCTTGCGCCCTTAAACCTTGTATATAAATTTTGTCAGCCAATATGAAGACTTCAAAACAAAAGAGAAATTAGCAACAAAAAGATACACAAGCTCACAATAAGACACTGGAGTACTCGTCCACTTCAATCAAAAGTGTCAGGATTCAATTGCATGCTTTGTTCCCCAGCTGAATCACCAAAAAACTATTGGATGAAAATTCTATAATCCCTTTATAGATTACAAAACTGGAATTTCAGCCATAGTTATTGAGATAAAATCTCTTCTCTCAAAAAGGGGAGGTGCCTTTCTTACTGCTTATTGGAATTGAAAGTAAAATACTTTAAAATTTACAATATGTACACTACACTAATCATATGGGGGTGTCTCACATTCATAATTCTCTCTTATTTATAGGTGAGAGCTATGAGCTATTCTAGGAAAAACCCTAACTAACTTTTGAATTATTCAAACGTGATGTCCATGATTGTAGGACATCTCCATTTTTACATGTAGTTGCATGAGACATGTCAAAATTCCAACACCTATTTACATAAAGCATGTGAAAAATACCGAGAAATAAACTAGTTGAAAATCAAGGCATGTTCAAACTTTCTCCACCATCCTTCTCCAAGAAGTCTTCGTATTTCTTCAGGATTGTTTCAATTTCTTTATCATCGGGACCTGTGGTATGTCTAGAGATGGAAAGAACTCATGTGACCAAGCCCTTGACAGTGTTGCACACTTTCCAGTGCCTAACAACTCTCAAATTATCTAGAGCTAAATATCCATCATTTTGTCCATTGAAGCTACTGAGAAAGCTTTGTCTTAAAATTAATTTTTAACGATTGATGTATACTCTTGAATAACTGAAACATCGAGAAGAAATTTTTGGTTGTGTTCCAAAGCTTTCTTGCTCGGTGATAGGAAAGAATTCAATCAAAACTTCTCAGGATATTGGACATAAAAGATCAAAATGGTAGTCAAAAGTAGCTCCAAAAAGTTTGATATTTTTCAATGTTAGAAAAAATTCTGAGTTTTATGCACTGGTGGGAAAATTCTAAGCAACTGCATATGCTTTGATAATTTAAATGCAAAGGTGGAGAAAAATTGAGCTCTTGTGTGGGATATTACACTTCATATGTAATGACTCAAAAATTCTAAGATACTGCATGAAAATATGCACAGGCTCAAAAATTCTAAGAGCATGAAATATGCAAAAGTGGAGAAAAACCCCGACATTACATGAGGGAAGGAACTTTGGATTCAAGGATGCTGAATTTTTGAGCTACTGCATGTGGGAAGGACACTTGGGTGCAAGGGCATTGAATTCTTGGGCTACTACATGTGACTTGTGGTTTGAGATGCAGTGTCTCAAAAATTCCTCAACACTGCATGAAAATATGCATAGGCGCTAAAATTCAGTGACACTACATCATGGAAAATATGCAAAGGCTCAAAAATTCCCCAACACTTCATGAAAATATGCACAGGTGCTAAAATTCAGTGAAATTGCATCATGGAAAATATGGAGAGGCTCAAAAAATCTCTGGCATTGCATGAAAATATGCACAAGCACTAAAATTCAATGACATTGCATCTCAAAAAAACCTTGACATTGCATGTGCTAGAAAATGGCTAAGGTACAAGAATATATATAAGGGCACTGAAGTTTTGAGCTCCTGCAACTTTTTAGTTTTTGTATTTTGACTTGCATGGGCACTAAAATTCAGTGCTCCTGCAAGTGCTAAAATTTTTCTAACTCCCAAAATTGAATTTTCACAACTTGGTTTAAAATGTGAATTTCAACAAACCAACAACGATTAATGCTTGGAATGAATTTTCAAAGCTAAAGGACCATGCACGAGGACTGATTGGGATTTTCCTCATTTTGCATGCTTAGAGTACGTGGGATACGAAATGGATAAGTTTCATAGGGGTTATTCTATGAATTGAGCGCACTGAATTTGAGGATAATAGGATTAAGGTGTCATCTACCTTGTAATTACTATGTCATATTGCATGGGTACAACATCCTTTGAAAGTGTCCCTAGGAACTTAGGGTGTATTAGGAAAATAAATTGTAATATTTTATTCTTGCCATTATTTGTAATACATTAATAAGGGATGAAGGGTTCCACTAGTAGTGGTAAAGGTGACTTGTGCACATAAATATTTAATTGATATTTTTCCCAAATGTAGGTGCCTAGAATGGGACTATAAGATACAAGTGAAGAGGACAAAAGGTGATTTTTAGGCTTCTCTAAGTGGGCATTTGGAAAGATGCAACAAGTTTCTATTGATATTCCTTCATTTATAGCATTTCATGAGATGTTTCATTTCTAAGTTTGGATGCCTAGGTTGGGAGGAATGTTTTTGGAGCAAAAAATATGTCAAAGTTACACATTCCTAGGAGGCAAATCAAAGGATGGGACATTTGGAATGAAGATTCATCTTTGGGCACCAATTTTTGTGCATAATACGTCTTTACAACTCTATAAATTCATCTCCTTGGATGTGGAAAGTGGGTGGAACAATTGAAAGTGGAGTTATACCGCAAGTACAAGAACCTAATAAGGAACAAGTTGGAGAAAAAAGAGGTTGTTTGTAGGTACATAGGTGTTTCCATATTGTGGGTAAGAGGATAATGGAAGCGTGTGAAAATTTTTAATCTTGTTTTAAAGATAATGCATACTTGGCCTCTCTTCTTGGTGGAGTTTTTTCCTGCAAGGGTTTCTCCACATAAATTTTGTGCCATGTGATTCTTTTATGTTTCTTATTTGTGCCTCTTTTTTGCTATCTTATGGTGATGTTATCTTTTATTTATTGTTGTTATAAGTTCTCATAAGGTGGTGTTGTTTTTTATTAGTGGTAAAGCAAGTTTTGATGTGGCTCGAAACCCATTACAACTGGTTTTGAAGGGCTCTATAACCCTGTCCAAGGCAGGAAAGCTGCAAAAAAGATAAATCACATATAAATAGCAAAAAAACAGCAACATCGGTTAACAATAAGACATGACTACACAAGCTGCAACATATAACAAGAGAGGGACAAGATCCCTTAACAACCAGATTTTAACTAGGCCCTAGAAACCATAAGTGAACAATGAACCCACCTACACCAGCCAGGCAACAACAAACCATCTGCTCAGGAAAGACATTACTGATGCAACTCTAACTCGCATCTGAACCATTAAAACAAGGGCAACCAAAGTTCCAAATCAAAGCAAACAACTCGTCCAAAATCACAACCTCAATATGAGAAGAAAAAGGCTGAGCCAGGGAAGAGAACATCCCCATACAATCATCTTTTTTGCAATAGCATCCCACCAATCTACTAGTAGTAGCCTCCCAACAACACCTTCCCACCAGGGACACTAATCCCACCTCCACCTCAAGAGGAGGGGGATCACCTCTAAAGGAGAGGATGAAATGAGACCCAAAGCCTTTGAAAACACCACTCTCCACCTTACACAAGCAACACCTCAATAAGAGCCAACATAAGGGAAAAGAGCTACCAAGCAACACTACAACAACCAAATCCACCTCAAAAGGAACAATCTCCCACTCAATAGAAGAATCAAGTTGTAGATCCCAACAGAAAGTGAAATCAAAAGGGAGGGAATACACCTCATCCCAAGGCATCCCTAACGTTAGGTACAAGTAGGAGGAAGCAAGGAACTCATCAAACAAAGCACACAACTAGGAACAAAGATAACACCATAAGCATAAGCCAAATAGTCGTAGATAACCCACAATCTGCACACCAAAGAACCATAACGAGCAAAGATCCAAGCCCAAGGATAAAAGAAAATTGGGCCCAATAGGGACAAGGGAGCCCCAACAAGGACACTGAGAGACAACCAAGCCATAAAGCCCCCAAGCTGCCCTAACACACCGGTCAAAGCCAAAGATAGGCCAAATATCCATAGAGCCAACCCAAGGGAAGCACCACCAGTCCACAAAAGGGAAACCAGGAGCACCCACTACACACCTAAGGCAAGAAAAACCACCATAGCACCACCAAAAGGACATCATAAAAGGGCTAAGGGAAACCTAGAAGGAACTAGTTAGAAAATAGGCTAGCATAGAAAACCCTTAAGCCATCCCTTTACACTAAATAGGACCAAGAATAGGCCAGCCCTCAATCCAATCCACCTCACGGGAACCCCCACAACCACACACCACTGAATTCCTCCAAGAAATACCAAGGAATTAGCAAGCACTGCACCAAACCCCCACAATAGGAGAGTAAAGAGAAAAGGAAAACAAAGCATAAAAAGCCTAAAAAAACCAAGAAGACCCAGTGGACTGCAAACAAGAGGCCAAAACCCTCCAAAATAGTACAACAAAGTAATGAACCAAAATGATCAAAGCATCTCCAAACCTCAGAAGGGAACCCATGCTTGCAAAAAGAGAAGCCCCACTCCATGCCAGTGCAGCCTCAATCCACCGCAAGTAGCCAAGACACAACCAAAAAAATCCAGGAAAAGCAGCAACAACGGATGCGATAGTGGCAAGCCGCAGTATCCACCCACGAACTGCCATCCACAAGCCAAGCAACCCTTGAAAAGGGCCATAAGCCACAAGAGCCAAACACAGTAGCATGCCGAAAGGCTCCAGAGGGAAGAAGATCCCACTTGCAGACATCCAATCATCATCCCCATCCTTAGAATCTACCTCATCGTCTTTTGTAGTTTTCAAAACTCCCGCTCCTTGCCTATTCCCGCTCCGCTCCATCTCATAAGGCAGTGTTAAGCATGTTACGTTGGATGATTTTTAGCATCATAAAAAAGATGGATCTTATCATGGTAATTCCACATTAAGGTTACTTAACTTCATATTTGCATACAAATTTTAGATTTCCAAATTATATTAGTCCAAGCTTAGTATCTCACCAATTGATGTCATAACTTGAGAATGAAGCTTTAAGGTTAATTCATGGATTGCGATTGGAAATTTCCCAACAAGTGGTATCAAAGATACTTTGGTGTAAGAGCCATTGGACTAGTAAGAAGGGGAGTTTGTTACCTTTCTTTAAATGTTGGAGGCTTGTGGGTTGCAATGAATGTTCTATTATTTAACCATGTTTTTCAAATCTATGAGATTAAAGCCATGGATATTGTCAATATGATCTATGTTGGGAATTGGAAGCTCATGATTGTGGACCTTCATGGAGTTGATCATGTTTCTTGTGCAATGGTAACTTGGAACTCTTGTTTTGATAATATGTATCCTCTTGTTTGGCATTTTTGTTCATTTACCTTGTGGTCATGTGTAGTGTGAAGGTGTTCATGTTGGATGGTTACTTTTGAAATCTTGGTCACATGAAGAAATACCTGCTATTTGGACTAAGAAATGGAGTTCTTATGTTAGGTCCATGGTTTTAGCCCCTAGTTACATGAAATAACTAAAAGATAATCCATTGATCTCTTATGAGTTGCGGAGTTGGTATATATTTTTTTATATTTTGTAATCTCCTAGACAACCTAGTTCTCCTGTTTCTTTGTGGGTTGTGAATATAATATGTTTCATATGTTATAAGCTCTTGGAAAACTTGGTTATCTTGTAGGTTTTTAGTTTTGCTTTGTTTCAAAAATTGTGGGTTTTTATATTTGTGCCTAATCCATTGTTTAGATGACATGTTTGATGTGAATTACTAGATTTTAAAGTGGATTTATGATTCACAAAGATGGTTTTGAAGGTTTTACATTATAAACAAAAATTTTTGTATGTAGATATGTGATAGGATTGTATTCAAAGTGATATGGATGAAGACAATTACATGTTTACATGGTTGCATACTTGGGTCCATAATACTATGTTCACTCTATTTATGGATTATTTTGGCAAATCAAGTCTAGCGGTGATTTGGTGTTTGAGTCTTGGAATCTATATGTAATATTTGGTTTCCTTTATTATGCATATTACTAATGAGATGTTGAACCTATTTTTTGATGTGGAATTCATGGCATAGATTTTATTAGGTTGGATTTTCTTGGTCATCTTATTCCATTGGTATGTTTATTTTAGTGAGACAGAGAGATGGTTAGTTGGATTACTTGATATAGTTGTATATTGGACTTGTAGTAGTTGGCTATGGTGCATGGGAAGATTTATTCACTTTTAGTGAATTTTTGGTAGTGATGATGGTCATAATTCCATGCATAGATTGGTATCACTTTCAATGGGAGCTTTGTGTAGTTACATAGAGTGTTTTATCTTCTTATTTCAAGATCATAGTTCTCCTTTTAAAGTTTTTGGTGTTGTAGTGTGTATTTTAACTATGTGAGAGCCATGAATGATCTTTGATTAGGAGATGGATGATCCTCTACAATGGTTGTCGGTGTCATTAGGAGCTCCTATTGTTTGAGAGTCCATTGACATTGCTGATACTATTGATAAAAAATGGTTATCTTCATGTACTTTGGGAATGTTAACATCTTGGTTATCATGAAGGACTCTTGGAGCATTTGGTTAAGGTGTTGTTTATGATATTCCTTTGGAGAGGATGAAGTTATTTTTGGGTTTCAATTATTAATCATTTTCTTGGAGCTTCATGATTTTACAAGTTGCATTTAAAGTTGGCATGGAATGATTGATGGATGCTCATGGAGACTAGAGTGACTTGGGTGAGGCTAGATATCTCTTCTACTTAGAGATATGTGTTGGAATGTTACTCACTATGAGGAATTCAATTGAAAGACCAAGGAGCCTACACTTGGTTATGGATGCGAATCCATTATGGACTTGAACAAAATATTGTCATTTATTGTAAGCTTTAATTTCTTAGTGTTGTATGCATATGAAAATCTTATATCCCACTCTTGGTATACTCGACATGTGAATGATCTAATATGTGTTTCTCACCTATTTATTAGATGCATTATTTATATGTATCCTACCTTCTTATGTAAATTTTCCTTGTGAGCTTTGAATATTGTTGAGAAGTAGGTACATGGATTTACTGATTTTTATTATTCTCATAGTTTTGGTCTTGAGTTATGAAACTAGTTCAAAGGAATTGTTTGGAGAAAAAGGAAATGGTTTATGGGTTTGGGTAGATTCCCAATGTTGTGGAATTTTTGGTTTGATATACCTTTAGCATGAGAGGTT
Source organism: Sequoia sempervirens (assembly GCA_007258455.2). Taxonomy (NCBI): domain Eukaryota; kingdom Viridiplantae; phylum Streptophyta; class Pinopsida; order Cupressales; family Cupressaceae; genus Sequoia; species Sequoia sempervirens. The sequence continues at coordinate 171,306,386 of VDFB02075321.1, read as the reverse complement.
TACATATGTTATTTCCATGTTTCATTTGATTCAAGTGCTAGATGTTGATATCCTTTTAGTTTGAGATGTTGGAGATCTTACTTCACACAACTTGGCACATGTTAGTTTGGTACAAGGACATGGTTTTATTTTATAGATCTCTCTTTCTTGGTATTTTATCCTTTTTGTATATTCTTCTAATTATAGAATTGAGGTTTTTATTGAGTCAAATGTTGCTTGTGATTCATTATTAATTGACAATATTTTGATAGCTCCTTGATCTTTATCTTCGTTGGTTTGGAGGACTTGGGAGAGATATTTGGTTTTGCAATGAGAGATGTAATTTGTATATTGTGGACATAAATTTACTCGAGATCCCTTTGGATTATTTTTATTTTTCTAAGTAATCAACTCGCACCCCATCTATTTGAACATTATCTAGCCCTCTTTTGAAGAACTTCATCCACTGTCGCCACGTGTTTGCTAGGTGCTCTTCGTAGGGAATACTTCCTTTACTCTCCTACCGGCCCCCACAATGCTTCCACGTGTCAGTAGCGTAGGCATTTGAAGGCTGCTTCCCTTCGTTTTTCAACTAGGCCTCATTTGAGTGCCATGTAGCATCGGTCTACATACCTTTTTTGGTGGACCCCAGAGTCAGTGCCAGTCATGGAGGATGCCTCCACGTGTCTTCACTACATAGGTTTTCATCGCTAGGAGGGACAAATCCACCACAGGCTCTAACCTACCACCACGTGTCTCCTCTATGGGGATTCTATCGAAGGGAAGGAAGGAGCGTGCAACCAGTTCTGCTAGGTTGCCAAGTGTCCTAATTGACTACATGGGTGAATGACACATGTCTACACAGGGTTTTTCTGGGACCACTGCCATCATTCATAGGGGATGCATCTAACTTGAGGACGACCACGTTCATGGCCTAAATATTTTTTGTTGCAACAACCATGGGAAATCATTGCTGCAGGCATCATTGCTCGTGATAGGGAATCTTTTTTGTTACTTGTCCACTAGGTGGTGGGATTTTTTTATCTATATATATTGCTTCTTCCTTTTGAAGATGAGTTCGGAAGATACAAAAAAAATTGTGAAAGACACTAGGCCTTTTTGTACTACTTTTAGATTATTGTATAAGACTCTTAGACTGTACCATTGTTTGGATTTCTATTTTTTAAGCTATTTGATAAAACATTACACTGTGCCATGATTGTTCTGAGTTGTTTATTTGCACAACTTCTATAATTTTAATACAAGTTTGTTGGTTTAGACCATGTCTTTGACTCTTCTTTTCAGTAAACGTGTATGAGAGTTATTTTATGTTATTGAATAAATTATTCAGGTTTCCTTCTTTGATTTCTGTTATTCTAGGACTTAGCAGATTACTGAACGAGCCCTTAAATCGTATCTCTAAAGATAGATTTACCATCCCTATATCTACATCTTGGCACATCGCCTTAGTTAGATCTTTATTTTTTATATTTGCTTCCTTTTCCCATTCCAAAACCCCAAATACAGAAGAAGTTGACTTCTTTAAAAACCTAGAGGTCACTTAGTTTAGTGTAATTGGTCCCCCCATTAACTGAGTTTCCCATAAGGCTGTTACCTTGCCAATTTTTGGCATCAACAATTTCCTTTTTCTAGCATGCCCGGTGGGACTGCTTAAATGAATCTAAATCTAAAGAGGGTGTATGAGTCATCGACCTGTTACTAGATCCCAAATAGTGAATAACCCTAGTTTGTTAGTACTGCCACTAGGAACAGTACAAGCCAGAACCCATATAGTGAACGTTCCACTCCCTCTGACCCTTCTGCTAGCCATGTTGCTAATTGGTAACATAAATTATGTGGCATGGGATGCCAAAACTCCTCTTGTACCACCAGTAGCACCCGCTATTTGGGACCCTATCTCGGTCTCTACTTTAAAGGCTATACCTAAATTTATCAGGGATTACTCAAGAACACCATCTGAACATCCGCAAGATGTGGTGGATGGGTGTTTGGTGCACAAAGTTACAAACCAAAATATAGTGCTAAGGTTGCTTGCAACCTCTTTCAGGGGTAAAGCGCTAGATTGGTACCACACTCTGCAACTAATACTATCACTACCTGTGATCAAATCAGAGACCCTTTCTATAAAATATTCTCAAATGATGGAGATGGGTCTTCGCAATATCATCAACTGTTGGTCATAAAGTGGGCTCCATATGAAACCATGACTGATTTCAACTCCTGGTTCCATATAACTTGGCAGAGAATTTAGGTTGCTATTCGCTCACCGGTTGAGTTAGTGTTCATGTTCTACTTAAAATCCATCAACGCCGACATCTCGATGATGATCCAGTCTCTTGGTGGAACCACGCCACCAGATGTATACAACGTAGTAGTCAAGGAAAAGAACAATTTGATAGATGCAAGGAAGTTTTTTCCTTGGCCCATCATGCCTATATTTCCTGAGATATTAGTCCTCACCTAGGAGATGTCATCTACCAGTGTGCCCGCTCCTCCCTAGTCTATGTACACATATCTGGGCACACCATAAAACGTTGCTTCTACATCTGACTCTTCAAAGGATGAGATGAGGAATGTCAAGGAAATGTTGCAGACCATCACCAATGAAATAACTGTCATTAAGCGAAACCAATCTGTGCCTCCGAAGCCAACCTACCAAAATTATCAAGGTGGAAGATCTTATTACCAACAAAACCAATTCCAAGGAGGCTCACACATAAATTCGAAGGCATAGAAAACTAATCAAATAGTACCCATGCCTTCTCTGTTACAGAATGCAAACCCAAGCTCGAGTAGAGAACTGGCAACAGGGAAAAACAATTTAGTTGATGTCATCAACCATTGGTGCTTCCCCTATGTGATGCACATATGCCTTGAAATTTCCCACAGGGGAATGGAAAAAAAAAAGGTGGCAGAAAAACGCAATCAAGGCACAACGTCAGACCATGGAGTTTGTGTATATGCTCTCCACAAATGGAAAATGTGGTACTCACCGCGCAAATGCAAGGGATGTCCTTGGAGCAAGAAACAGATATTGCTCCTAATCACGCACTCCTCTCATGGATGGAGGAAGAAGAGGTAGTGTTTGCTAATGATGCATCCTCATCAAAAGCCCCACAAGTGCAATTTGATTACAACACTCACTCAAAAAGGATATTTATAGGTGAATCAGTCATCCCACAACCAGTTAGTTCACAACCCAAAAGTGCTTCTGACTAGACACCTAGTACCTCCACAGTAGCACAACAATGTCTGCGGCAAAGGGAAATTGTTATAACCAGAGCTAAGGAGTAGAAGCCTCCAAATTTTCCACCATTCAATGTGGTGGAATAATTGAAAAAATCATCCACTAATGTGTCTCTTTGGGATATCACCTAAAGGAAAGGCAATTGATCCATCACCTCCCACCAAAGTTCTCACAAATAGCACAAAGGAAGCCTCTACCGAGGTTAGAGATAAGCGGAAACCGAAACCCTTTTTCCCAACCCTTATTGTGGAGAAGAAACTACTGCATAATTCCATGATCGACTCTGGTGCTAGCACCACAGTCATGCGCAAGCAGATAGCTGAAGCCTTAAGACTTAGTTATGAGCCTTTAAAAAGGGGGGTTATGCAGCTTGATGGGAACAAAGTCAAAACTGTAGGTCTCATCAAAGACCTCCCCTTGACTCTGTTCTCTTTCCCTAACAAAATAGTTTTGCAAGATACTGTGATCATAGCTGTTACCCCTATGTTTGGCCTTTTCTTATCCCAAAAATTCACTTCAAAAATAGGCGGGTATCTTTCTTTGGATTGGTCACACTTGGTCCTCAGGACCAAGCATGGAGCTAAAATGAAGATAATATCCGAACCTCTGAATTTAGAGCATGTGGCTGATGAAGCCATGATCAACTTTGAGACTGCCCATACCTCTTTCACCAAAGAGGAAATGTATTGCACCGAGTTACTAGAGGATGAAAAAGTGACCACATACCAAACAGATTCAGAGGAAGTTCTCTTGAGTGAATATATAGACATTGATCCTTTTAGCAACTATCATGCTACCGGGTTAGGCACCTATGTCATCTATGATGAAGATCAAGAGATTTTGAAGGTCATGAAGGAATCTGAAGGTGATCAAGCCTCAAAACTGTGGACACTACACTTTAATGGAGCAAGATGTAAAGTTGGTGCAAGAGCCGAGATATGTTTGATATCCCCACACAATGAAAAGACACTTTAGTCCTTTTGCTTCTACTTCACTTGTTCGAACAATGAAGCATAATATGAAGGCCTAGTGCAAGGTCTAAGCCTTGCAGAGTGGATGGAAATCAAGCAATTAATGGTGTTCAGAGATTCTGAACTAGTAGTCAACCAAGTCCAAGGGATATCCGTTGTAAAGAATGTTCATATGAGATCCTATAGACATAGAGTCTAGGACCTGATTGAATGTTTCAAAGCCTTCAACATCTAGACAGTGCCCTGAGAACAAAATGCTGATGCGGATCACAAGGCCGCAATTAGATCTCAATTTGATCCTATTTCTGACCTAATTCATAACTGACACTTTGTACGAGTGATAGTCCGTCCCGCAATCCCAGATAATGATCAGAGTTGGAAAGTATTTGAGAGTGATGAACACATTGCCTCATTCATCCAACAATCTGGGGAGTTCACTGAGCAACTCCAACCGAAGATTGCCAAGGCCTATGACAGACAAATCATTTAGCTAAAGTCTAACAAGCTTCCAAAGGGATTGGAGGACTTCTCCGGTTACAACCAGATCCAGGTCAAAGAAGAAAATCAACACAAAACGATGGTCACTACCAAGTAGGGAACGTTCGCATATGCTAAAATGCCTTTCGGCCTCTCAAATGCAGGAGCTACTTTTCAACATGCAATGGATATCGCTTTCAACAAATTGATCAATAAGATTATCCTAATCTATTTGGATGATCTAAATGTATTCTCCAAGCATAAGTATGATCACTTCGATCACCTTGAGATGGTTTTTAAAAAATGCAAGGAGTTCGGGGTATCCCTGAACTTGAAAAAGTGTGTTTTTGAAGTGTTGCAAGGAAGGCTATTGGGACATGTAGTGTCCAAAGAAGGAATTGCAATTGATCTTGAGCGGTGAAGGAAATTAGAGAGCTTCCCCTACCGGTCAACAAGAAAGGAGTCTAGTCTTTCCTAGGGAAGGTAAATTTTGTGAGCAAGTTCATTTCGAATTTCACAGGATTAATCAGACCAATCACCTTGATGCTAAAAAAGGATCAATTATTCAAATGGACTAAAAAAACCAGAGAAGCCTTCGAAAAGGTTAAGGATTTTATTTCTTTAGCTCTTGTGCAGGTAAATTCAGACTTGCCTAAGGACTTCATAATGCATGTATTTAGTAGCAAGTCAAGTATTGCTACTGTCTTAAATCAAAAAGATGATAAAGAAAAGGGAGAACATCCAATAGCATTTCACTCCCGAACCCTAAAGGAATATGAGATGAACTACAACCTCATCGAGAGGCAAGCATTTGCTATTGTTAAGGGATTCAAGAAGTTCTGACACCTCATATCTTGCAATAAGGTGATTGTTTATGTCGCTCATTCTAGTGTACGTGAGGACATCATGGAAGGAGAGATCACTGAAAAAAGGGCCAATTGGATCACTAAGATCCTTGAATATGACATTGAGGTCAAGCCTAAAAAGACCATTCAAGGAAGAGGACTATGTGAATATTTGGTGCACAATGAGGAAATGGTGGTTGAAGAAGAGCAATCAGAGCTGGTTCTTAAAAATGAGTCCGAGTCTGAAGGTTGTTGGCTTGCAGACAGAGTAAGGTTTATGCATACTAGAAAATACCATCGGGCCTTCCTTCTCAAAAGAGAATATTTTACAAACTATAGAACAATGGATATGTGCTCATCGAAGGGATCCTTTTCAAAAGGAACTTCAACAAAATTCTATTATAGTGCCACCATGGAGCAAGTGAAAAAAATCCTTGACACTTTCCACAGCAGTCCCACGGGCGGGCACTTCTCTGCGATGACCACCACCATCAAAATCATGTGTGTTGGGTACTTCTAGCCTACGCTATTCAATGACTTATACTCCTTGGTAAAAGCCTACAAGGAATGCCAATTCTTCACAGAAAGAAGGAAAAATTCTGCAATGCCTCTCAATCTGATAGTGGTTGATGAGCCATTTGCACAATGGGGCGTTAATTTCATTGGGATGATCAATCCAGCCTCCAACGCTGGACAGAAATGGATCCTCACGGTCTCATACTACTTTACCAGATAGACCGAAGCCATGCCCCTGAAGAATGCAATGGAGGCGGAGATAGTGGACTTCCTTAAGGAACTAATGACGAGATTTGGCCCGCCAAAGACCATCATCTCCGACAAAACTAAGGCTTTCCTAGGTTCTAAGATATGTCAATTCGCACTCGTGCATGGCATATTCTTGAAAACATCATCAAATTACTACCCATAGGGGAATGGCTTGGCCGAGTCGACTAACAAAAATTTAGTCTGACTCAAAAGAATTGGGTTGGAACACCAAAGAGAATGGCATAAAAACCTTCAGACAATGCTCTGGGCTGACCACATAACTCTCAAGCAAGTCCTCAAGACTTCATTGTATGAGCTAGTGTATGGGAAATAAGCGCTATTGCCTATCTCTATGGAGATTCTAATGCTACAACTACTCAAATCTCTCGAGGTAGAAGAAAACGGCTCCATGGAGGTTTGGTTGGCCAAGTTGCTGGAAGTGTAGGAAAAAAGGGAAAAGGCCCCGATAGCCATGTCCAACCGCCAATAGGTGGTTAAGAGATGGTTTGACAAGAAAGCTTCAAACCAAGGTCTAAAATGCGGGGATCTAGTATTAAAGTTCAATGAAAGGGCTGCAAAGCTAGGCCAACACAAAAAGTTTGATAGTTTGTGGGAAGGCCCTTTCAAAATAATTCAATGCAAGCAACACAATGCATTCGAATTAGAAAATATGGAGCATGAAGCATTAGGTATTTCGGTTAATGAAATTCATCTAAAAATGTTTAATTAAGCTTCAGTATTATTCCACCAATGTAAAAAATGTAAGTATTGTAATTATTTTCTTTCATTTTTTGTTGGCCGGTCTTTCCAACTCATCAACAACCCATGAAGCAGGAAAATTAGAAAAGAGAACCCATATTGCAGAATCGAAAGGAAAAAGAGACAGGAAGTTCATATAAGTTGTATTTTCATTATATATATACTTCGATAAGTACATTTTCAAAATGGCTCTGAGGCCATGCTTTTAAGGTATATCCATATAATATGCAGTTTCTTCATATCTATATATGATAGAGGCCTTTTTTAGGCGTATATACAAAAAATAGATTAACAAAATGATGATTTCTTAAAACATAAAAAAGTTTTATAGTCTCGAGTAGGAGCAATGGAAGCATCAATAGCAACATCTCGGGCAACATCTAGAATAAAATCATTAGTAGGAACAACAGTAGGACCAACAACAACAACATCAATAGGAGCAATGGCTAGTGGTGGGGGATATACCAAATCCCTGAAGTTAGTGTACCACTCTACGCCATAAAAAAACACTACATTATAGCAATGTAGCAAGAAATTATAGGTGTGAGTGACCCTTTGGCGATGCTCTTCTTGTGTTTGGATGCCGAACCCACTTAAGAACAGAACCCATGGCACCACGACATCTTCTTCAATGTGCTTACAGAGGTCACTCGCTGTCAAAATGCCCAAGCCATATACAACATTTTCCACAACCTCGTCGAGGCCTCCAAGGTACTTCTTTAGAAATATTTCAAGCACTAGATGAAGAATCATCTGCTTTGGAACTTAGATGTCAAGCAGAGACACGACAAAGTGAGAACAGACGTCGATATTGACTCTATACTTATCTTCGTATTTAATGCAGTCCCTCCCCAGAACCCACTTCATCGCTAGTATGGCCAATGAATGTTTATTCTTGGTCATTCTCTTCAAGTTCCTATTCAAGATTTCACCTAGGAATGTTGTCTGGGGCTTGTTACAAACTATCCTAATGGGAGTATTCATGGTGCTAAGCTCTATACAATTGCCTAAGTCTAGCTCTACACAACTACTAATGCTAAATTCTACCTAATTGCCTAATATCAATTCTTCTCAAATTGCTAAGTGTGATTTTTCTATTGTCTAGGCATCTATTTATAGAAATAGCTAGGATATGCAAGGTAATTTGCGTGCCATAAGCATGATGCTAATCAAGTACCAACTCAAAAATCCCACCAGAGCTTGCTCGAATTTCCCACCCAGTTGCATCTACTAGGTACGAATTGTTGCATGCAAAATTAATAAGAGGTAATTAAGTATCACAAATTGGTGGCATTCTCAAGTGATCGTCTATATGTTCAGGTGCTAATGTGTCATTCTACAGGCTCTTCTCAAACTCCAAAGAGGAACTCATATCTTTTCAAGTAATTATTGCATCTTTGGCTTAATTATTCTCTTTGGGATATTAATTGTCCAGGCATGTAAAAGCTTAAACCGCCTTCAAATCGTCGGCTCAATTTCCAAGGAAATCACGCCGTACAACATGATTACCAAATCGTCATTATGAATTCTTGTCATTTCAAAATGGCAAGTAATTCATTTCGCATAAGCAAAAGAGATGGCATTACATATTGAATTTAATGCTAAAAGGCAACTGTTGTTGGCTACCCAAAGAAGGAAATAGCTAAGTATTGCATACAAGAAGCTAACATTGTGAAAGCTTTTTGAGTACACTACCAAGAGAAAAAGAGTTCTGAGCGCAGACAGAGCCGAAGTGAATTGTAGAGAATTTTAATGCAAAAATTTACAATATCCTGAAATAGCTGAAAGTTCTCAGATGGAGGCGTAGGCCGAGGCTACCCAAAGCTTGTATGATGCCATGATAGCAACACCAATCATCAATATTTTGATGATACCTCTTACGCTTCACCTGGGATGCCAAAAAATGCAAAATAGATTCACACGCGGGCCCTGGACAAGCTAAAAAATTACAGGAACCAAAGCCAAATAAAGGAGGAATGGGATAATATCCATGATCCCATCTTCCCGAAGAACCCTAAGACTCTTAGGGAAGGAGCTTGTAAAAGAATGAAAAGGGCTGATAACACATAGAAAATGACATACAAGCTATGGTTCAACGGTCTTTCATAATATATGGTCCCCTTTGTGCATTACCGCCCAGAGCTCGTTCACAAGGCCATTGAACATTTCAACCCAGATACCAATACCATCGAAGACCAAGAGCTGAGAGTTAACTTCAGCATAAATGCTATTTGGAACATGCTATGCATCCTTGAAAGTCACTCTGAAGTGGATAGAATGGAGACATTTACTCTAGAAAGTGGGTGCACCTTTTGGAGAGGTAGAGGCAAAGCTTTGGAATTTTATAATGTGGAAATGCAGAGACCCTAGAAAGATTGCAACGAGTCGCCACAAATTCCATTTGTGCACAATGCCTTCAAACAACATATGTAGGATGCACTCTCATAATGGCGTTTGTTTGCGGCTTGGACGAAGATAAATGGGTGCAGGAATTTTAGTTGGGCTTGGGTTTTCAGCTGCATAGGCAATAGTCCTTGTTTTGGTATGACTTTACAAGAGTCATCTACCATGAAATGATGAGCCAAATACGGGAGTACCACATGTAGCGCAAGTTCAGGTTTCCTTCTTTACTTGCTCATATGTTTTTACACTAGAACCCCGACTTCTTCAATAAAAAGATGCCATTATCTATTTTTATCAAGAAGGGAGCTAGAAAGCCGGTTTTTGTATGAACTCCCCTCCTTTCAGCAACACATGATTATTATGCATTTTCAAAGTTTTTCTTAGCTCCGATTTTGCAAGACTTAGATAAGGATGGCTATCTCTATCGAATTTTTTCCGACCAAACGAAGTGGATGCAGAGCTTCACTCCTAAATGCGACTGGTTCCTTAGGAGGGATTTTACATTCATCTACATGCGTGGCTTTACCGAGGAGCCATTCTGGATCCCAGAGTGTGTCACACACAGGGTATTGGCCCTCGAGATGTTTCGACAGATGGCCATTATTGATAATAAATTTTGTGGAGGAAAGGGAAAGAGAGGATTTTTCAAATGCCCGTTAACCTTCAAGTGGGTGGTAATGGCGAAAAAGTAGTTGCATAAGCTATTGGAAGCAAAGTTGGCTCATCTGGGGTTAGTGTTGATCTACAACAAATGGCAGTACAACCCCTTCAATGACTTAGGAAACAAATTCATCAAAGTAACCCACAACCCCCGGTCGTATTGGGAAAAGCAACAAAGTCCGATGGAGGAGCATGAAGATCTATTGGTGGACCTAGCCTATATTCCTATTGATGATAGTAGGCCACCATGGCTTAAGTTCTACCTCCGGTTAGCAAAGTATAATGATAAGTGCCAAATAGGGGCCACCCTTCGCAATGAGTTGTCAAAGAAATAAAACTAGAGTGAGGAAAAAATTAGGGATTTTCGGATCTACCGACAAGAAATCCAACACCTTGATGCCCCTTATCAAAGTATAGAGATGGATGAAAGATTTGATAAATTGTGGGATGACACACATATTGATTTTGACACAAGCGATGATGAATATGTCAACTCAGAGGAGGATGAAACATATACAGAGAAGGGAAAGGGGAAGGAAAGTGAAGTACAGACGGCCCCAACGCAACAAAAAGAAATGGCATCGAAGCAACCTAGTAAGGTTTCTTCAAATGTGCACCTAAATATATCACGGTTGGAAGCCTTGCATACATGCACCTGGATCACAAGAAGGACAAGAATGATCTAGTAGCAATAGTTAGAGATCGTAGCGATAGAGGACTTGCCACCCAACAAAAGGTAGCACACAAATGCAGCTCCTAAAGAGGGTTTGCAGGAGCCTATAACAAGCCAGGAGCTCGCAACAAGCCAATGGCCTGCAATGAGCATGGAGCCAGTGACGAGCCATGGACCTCAATCATCTGAGCAATAGGTAACTTTTTCTCCCTCTTCTCTTTCTTTACAATCTTTAGTTCCTCTTGCTTTGTCTGTGGTGCCCCTCACTTCAAGTGTCGGCCCTTCTTTTTCATCTTCTTTCCCAACGGTCACAGGAGGGTTCTCCTAGTTCTCCCAGGAAAGACCATTTTCCTTCACTCCTCCGTGGAACCTTCCACCTTTTGCCGCTGCCTAGTTTGCATCCACTATTGCTTCACCCTTTACATCTGCGGCCGCCATTGACACCCCTATTGCTACTATTGTATTGGCCCTGACCCAGTCCGCCCAACAGATGGAATCTGCCATGACTTCGCTAACACCACCGCTTCCCATGAGTCCTCCCATTGGATCAAAAATTGGGCTTTGGCATATTCCTCCATTCTCCTTGTAGACAATCTCTCTTTCGAGGAAAAAATTTCTTGGAACCACTACCCTCTCATTCCCGTTCGCTCTTCCTCCCAGTGCACCCTTCACAGGCAGACTCATTAGATTGCCAACATAATTTTTATCGGAGGGCGATAAAACAAAACAAGCATGAGCTATCAAGATCCAGAAGCAAAAGGCCAAGGATACTAAAAGGCCAGCAGAGCCAAAGGTATAAACTATTTTCAACGAGGCTCAACAATCGCTGCATTTTGTGACTATGTATCTGACTGTCATCAAAGCATAGGGGGAAATGCAACTTAGTGATTACAACATGTATGCCATGGGACTCGATCTAAGCATAGCCCAGAAGAAAGACAAAGTTGAGCTCATGGAGGAGACACAATGGGTGGTGACCACCAACTTCCTCAAGTCCGGTCGCTAGCTAAAGAAGAGATAAGAAGAGCTGAAAGTTGTCAAGGAGAGAGTCGAGGTCCTTCTGGCGAGGGAAAAGGAAAAGGATGCATAAATTATGTGCTTATTGAAGAAAGCCCAGACAGATCAAGCTAAACTATGAGAGGAACTTGTAAGGTTCCAATCCTATGATCCCAACTTGGTCGCTGACCTTCAGTAGAAAAACCAAGAATATCAAGACCAATTGACTCAGACGGAGCAGGAGATGTGGTGAAAAAGTGAGGAGTTTGGGCATCAACGTGCTCAATTAGATCAAAGATTGTAGAAGGATGTAGAATTTAAGGACTGAAAGGCTCAATTGGAGAAGGAACTCTAGGATATGAAGCTTTCCCTCGAAAGGGAATGAACAAACAAAAACCGGGCCAAAGAAAATTGGTCAGCAGAATTGAGAACCCTGCAGGGACAACTTTTAGCCACAAACAAAAGGATTACAAAACTGACACAGGATGTTGGTTCAAGGGATGTGGAGATCAGCTCCTTAAAGAGTCTTCCTCAACCCCCTACTATCCAGTCAGACCTTCTTTAAGTAGCCTATTGGCTATATGTTTCATATTGGGAAAAGGTTAGGGCCTTTTGCCTAACTCTTTAGCCAACACTCCAATTTATGGCAGAGGCAACAAATTGAGGCAGGGAAGTTTGTGGAGTGATTGAGCGATTCCCACAGTCCATTGTAGAAAGGATTCCTGAGGCAAAAAAATTGTTGGATAAGCTATACGTGGTATTGGATGAGGACTTAGCAAATGCAGGGATCAGGGATTGGAGGCTTGTTGCCAAAATAGCAAACAGGTTCATCCACTGCCATGCAACCATCCTCCATGCTAGCGAGTGCATTGCCACACTGGACAAAACCATGAATAACATGCATGCTAGGTTCTCCCAGCTAACCCATATGGGCTTACCCTCCTTGTTTCTTTTTGACGACTCGGTGGCTACTGTAGAGCAGATTGCAATAAAAATTGAAGAGAAGCAGCATGACACATCCACTTTTCAAAGCTTCAGTAAACCCCTTACTATAGAGGACATTGAGGGTGTCACTCACTTGATTCCAAGGCCGATATATCCACAACGCTGCCATACAAAGAAATGATCAATCTACATAGAGCATAAGAGAATCTGCGCGACATATCAACACCATCTGAGGCCGATTGGCTACCTCTACAGACCGCTCTCTCCAAGCTTTGATTGCATCGCCCCATGGATAGGACTTTGGTATGCGAACTAGAAATTGTTTGGGTTCCTTGTGCCATAGGGGAAACACCCTTGATAGTCACCAAAATCTATGGACATAAGTTTCCTCGAGCTCCCTTCAGGTTATTTTTATTTTGCTAAGTAACCGGCTTGCACCCCATCTATTTGAACATTATTGGGCCCCCTTTTGAAGAACTTCATTCACTGTCACCACATGTCCACCAGACGCTCTTCATAGGGAATCCTTCATTCACTCTCCTACCAGCCCTTGCCATGCTTCCATGTGTCAGCAACGTGGGCATTTGAAGGCTACTTCCCTTCGCTTTTCAACCAGGCCCCATCTAAGTGCCATGTAGCATCGATCCGCATACCCTTTTTGGCCGACCCCATAGTTAGCGCCGGTCATGGAGGATGCCTCCACGTGTCTTCCCCGTGCAGGTTTTTATTGCTAGGAGGGAGGAATCCACCATAGGCTTCGACTTGCCACCACGTGTCTCCTCTACGAGGATTCTATCGAAGGGAAGGCAGGAGTGTGCAACCAGCTCCGCCAGGCTGTCGTGTGTCCTAACAAACTGTGTGGGTGAATGACACATTTCTGCATAGGGTTTTTTTGGGACCATTGCCATCATTTGCAGGGGATGCATTTGACTTGAGGACAACCACGTTCATGGCCCAAACTTTTTCTATTGCAACGGCCATGGGAAATCATTGTTGCAGTCATCATTGCTCATGATAGGGAATATTTTCTGTTACTTGCCCACCAAGTGGTGGGATTTTTTATTAGATATATCGCTTCTTCCTTCTGAAGATGATTTCAGAAGATATAGAAAAAAATGTGAAAGACACTAGGCCTTTTTGTACTGCTTTTAGATTATTGTATAAGACTCTCTGATTGTGCCATTGTTCGGTCTTTCTATTTTCTTAAGCTATTTGATAAAAAATTACACTGTGCCATTATTGTTTTGAGTTGTTTATTTGCAGAACTTCTATAATTTTAATACAAGTTTGCTGGTTTAGACCATGTATTTGACTCTTCTTTTCAGTAAACATGTACAAGAGTTATTTTATGTTATTGAATAAATTATTTAGGTTTCCTTCTTTGATTTCTATTATTCTGGGACTTAGCAAATTGCTGAACGAGCCCTTAAATCACATCTTTAAAGATAGATTTACCATGCCTATATCTACATCTTGGCGCATCGCCTTAGTTAGATCTTTATTTTTTATATCTGCTTCCTTTTCCCATTCCAAAACCCCAAATACAGAAGAAGTAAACTTCTTTAAAAACCCGAAGGTCACTCAGTTTAGCGCAATTGGTCTCCCCATTAATTGAGTTTCCCATAAGGTTGTTACCTTGCCAATTTTTGGCATCAACATATATCATGTTTCCTTAACACTATGTGATAGAGGAATTAGCCACATCCTTTATGAGATGTTCTATATAGGAAGATGTGTAATGATTTTCAATCATGATTTCAGATTTGACATTACCCATGCAATGGGAGTTCCTAGATACAACGTTTCTTCATTGGAGAGTTATCCTTGTTATCTTTGTTTTTAGGATACTAATGTGATGATGTGTTTGTATGTTGCATTTGTTTCAGATCTACGAGTTATGCAGTTTGTAGGTGTGTACATCCTATTGATTGTGGTGGGATGACTCGAATGTGGAATGCTTATATCCATGAGATTGATTTAGTGTTGATATATAATTTGTTAGTTGGCCTTGTATATGGTTATTTGTGCATTGGAATGTTGTGTTGGGATGAAAGAGTGGATTCTTTGAGATGAAAGGATGGGAGCTTAGAGTGGTGGAAATACAAAGACTTGATTATAGATTGTGGGTTGATATGTTCATAGGATGGAGTTCTTCCTATGTTGTTTTGTATACCCTAGTTTGAGGTATGGTTAGCTTGGATAAGTTGCAATTTTTTGTGGTTGCTATTCCATCTTGTATGAGCGTAGTAGAAACTTGGAGCCATTTTTTACCATTTGAATTTGATTCTTGTGTTTATGTAAATACTGGTACAAGTTTTAGTGACAACTGATATGTTACACCTTGGCATGTTCCTTGTTTAACCATGGATGACATGATGTGAGGAGTTTTTTTTTCTTGATGATGGCTATCATGGTTGGTTTGTAGGTATCTTGTTGGAGCATGAGAACATGGTGAAGATTTAGGTGGTAAATGATTGGCTAGGGGATGTTTTTTCCCTTGTTTGTGATTCCTATGGGTGTAGTTATAATGTATGATGTCAAGTGGGAGAATGTTAGGTTACTTTGTAACTCCTATGTCATATTGCATGGTTCCAAAATCCTTGGAAGGTGTACCCAAGCATTTAGGAAGTATTGGGAAAATAATTTATTATCACCATTGTTTGTAATATATCCATAAGGGATGAAGGGTTCCACTAGCAGTGGTAAAGGTGACTAGTGCACATAAATATTTAATTAATTTTTTCCCAAATGTGGGTGCCTAGAATGGATGGTAAAAGAAAAGTGAAGAGGAAAAAATGTGACTATTGGGGTTCTCCAATTGGGCACTTGGAAAGAGGTAACAAGTGTCTCTTGATATTCCTTCATTTATGGCAATTCATGTGATGTTTCATTTCCAAGTTTAGACACCTAGGTTGGAGAATTTTTTTTGGAGAAAAAGCATGTGTCCTTATACATTCCTAGGAGGAAAATCAAAGAATGGTATGTTTAGAATGAAGATTCATCTTAGGGTGCCAAGTTTGGTTCATAAGACCTCTTTACAACTCTATAAATTCAACACCTTGGATGTGGAAAGTGAGTGGAATAGTTGAAAGTAGAATTATACTATAGGTACAAGAACCTAAGAAGGAACAAGCTGGAGCACAAAGAGGTTGTTCATAGGTACATAGGTGCTACCATATAGGTTTTTCCATACTAGAGGCAAAGAGAATATTGGAAGTGTGACGAATTGTAATCTTGTTTTAAAGATAATACATACTTGGCCTCTCTTCTTGGTGGATTTTTTTCTCGCAAGGCTTTCTCCACATAAATTCTGTGTCATGCGATACTTTTATGTTTTTGATTTGTGCCTCTTTGCTGCTATCTTATGGTGATGCTATCTTTTATTTATTTATTTTATAATTTCTCATAAGGTGGTGTTGTTAAGCATGTTACATTGGATGATTTTTAGCATCATAAGGAAGATGGATGTAATCATGGTATTTCCGTATTAAGGTTACTTATTATATTTATATAAAAATTTCAAATTTTCATATTGTAGTAGTCCAAGCCTAGTATCTCACTAATTGATTTCATAACTTGAGAACAAAGCTTTAAGGTTAATTCATTGGATTGAGATTCAAATTTTCCCAACACTAGACCCCTCTAGTGATATTTAACAGTCCTTCTTGTATTTTAATATTTTATCATATTTTTTCCCTTAAAACATATTTTTCACCATAGTGGATTTGATGCTTTTTTTAGGCAACAATTATGAGACCATTGCGATAGTCTTGCAATTGATAAGATAAGGGTTAAAAGTGCAAGGTATGCAATTTTCACCCTTATAGTTTTAAGAAATATATATTACAAAATATATGATAATATATTAATCAAAATACAAGAGTGTAAAGTAAAATAATGCTTTTACAATAGAAGAGTAAAAAATACATAGTTATTACTTGATAAAATAATGGCAATTAAAAAATGTAAGAAATCAACAAAATTATGTGGATGGCATAGCATCAAAAGAAAGAGGATTGTCCTTTTCTAGGAGAGAAACAAACACAAAAAATCTTTTGAGGGATGGTCTAGGACCTTCCACCCATCTTGTAGAAAGTGGGATCTATAATCATCCAAAAACATATGTGCCAACATGTCAAGTTTGATCATAACAAGAATCTTAAAATTTCAATATAGCATGTTAAAAAGAATGTGACAATTATCTCTTATCTCCAAGGAAAATCTTTCTTGTCAAGCCTCCTAGACCCCTTTGATAGTCTTCAATACTCCTTATTGTATTTTAGTATTTTCTTGTGTTTTGATGTTTTTGTTACAAAAATTGTCACAATAGGGAAATCATTGCTTTCTCAAAGAAACAATTATGAAATCATTGTGGTAGTTTCACAACTAATGTGGTGATTTCAAAATCATTGCCTACTAAAAGAAATGATATTCTCACAATGAAATTTAAACATGTAAATTTCCTTAAAAATATGAGTTCCTCTTTTGTTTCTCCCTTAATTTCAATCAATTGAGATCCATTTTTTTTTTCTTATCTCAAATACACTCCCATAAAAAAATATTGAAAGAAGTCATTTAGAGGTATGCAAGGATTTATAGAAATCAACTTAGACTTTGCCATTTTTATTTTATAATCATAGTCAAACTAAACTAATCTTATTCCTATTATCCCAACACTCAAATTTTCCTTTCTTTTGGTCTTGATGTGTGACATAGTTGCTCACAAGAAGGATAAATAGAATTTGATACGAAGGATCCAACCCTAAATATAATTCATATTTGTAGAATTTAGTTCTAATTATGTAATTCCAATTTATTTGTTTAATCAATTGAGATTGTTGTAGTTAATTACTTTATATTGTAGGTGAAATTTTTAGATTAATTATTAGCTTCTTTTTTTATATTTAGACTAGAATTAACCAGGTTTAGGTTAATTTATTTTATTAAATGTGTAAATTAGTACACAAGTATCAAAAAATACATATAAATATTAGAATTAAGAAGATTAGGATGGTTTTAACCATAATTCACACTTCATACTCTTCTTTCCCATTTTTTGTCTTCTTGTGGAGCATCAATGTCTTGCTTAGAGGCTTACTAGACTTCATCTTTTAGTTTATTTTATCTTCACATAAGGAGATAAGCATCCCACTTTGGCCATGCATTGGAGTCTTGTGGTGTGTGTAAGGTCATCATGAAGGGAGTTAAATAATACATATTTTATAAGAGAGAGGTTACACTAGAATATTGATTAAAATTATGATAATTTATTATAATTATCATGGAGCATCTTTTCTAATGTTGAATAAGGAAAAATTGGGGCACCTAAGTTTGGGTGGTCAACTATGAAAAGTTATGATAATGAAAGAAGTTTAAGGAATATGATAAAAATAGTCATGAAGACCAAGACCAAGGAGGGGTGTTGGAATTTGAATCCACACATTTAGGCACCATAGGTCTCATGTGTTTGCAAATTATTTTCGCAAACCATTCATGGTTTCCAGTTTGAACTTCATCTATTTATTGATGCTTGGATTTGTAGTTTGGATGGTTGATTTGTAGGTACCTTTATGCTACCAAATTTACTCTAGATTTACATATTGGTGAAATTCGTTTAATAACTTGCTCTACAAGTGTATTATATTCCTTTAGTTTATTGAATGATACATTTGGATTCTTTGGAGTGTGATTTTTTTCTCTTGAAAGGATTTTCCCCACATACATGTGTTATGTTATATTGCTTATTTTATGTTTATATGCGTTTTTTCTTTTGTAAGTTGAAAAGATTAAATTTGCACAACCCTCTGCTCATTAGATTGATGTAGAAAGATTTTTTTGTACCTTTCTTCATTTCAAGTAACTATATAGAATAAAGTAGAATGAATATCTCTAAACCAAGAAGATAAATCACCATTTTCAATCATGAATCAATCCAACACGATCAAATTCACATAAATAGTTATGTCATGCCAAATCTCTAAGAAAATAAGGAACCTCCATGAATCCATGATTACCAACTAATAAATCCACATAAACAACTGTCATATCAAATCTTCAAGTGTACAAGGAACTCCATGACACCATGATCACCACCTAATATACTTGCATCAAAATTTCATCAAGTTTCACACATCTTGTACCATAGTCAACAATTATAGGTCCCACAACACAACTGTATTAGATAACACCATCTCTTTACTTCATAATGACAACCCGTACAAATAAACTTGGTGAATAAACAAGGCCAACTAAATAAAATCTATATCTAAACTTAAACATCTATGTGTATAAATGAACCACATATGAGTTATACAACCTGTAAGTATAAGCAATCTACAAAAATACACAACTCATAGATCTCATAATAAAATAAAAAAATAAAAAATGACACCAATAACCATGTCAAATAAAGACAACTAGAAATAAACATACAAGTTTTATCACAACTCAAACACCAAATCAACTTTATATTTGATTTGTCATAAACTCACAAAGTAACATAGTCAAAGGAACCAACAAACAAATCAAATATAAATGTAAGTGTACAAATCACATATCAACATATCCAAACCTAATCCACTATAAGTTCCTAAAGAATACTTTTTGTTGCCTATAAGATGTCCAAAATTGGGCACTATGGGCAAAAAACATGACTTGTCGAATCAATGAGAGCACAACTAGCTTCTAACTAGAATTTTCTATCCGAAGTAATAAGATATAGAAAAACCATTTATACACAACATAATATTCCAAAATAGTTTTCTATTACTATAAGAATGAAAATATTTGGCTCTTTGGGTTAAATTTATGCCCTCCAAGAAAATCCCCCTAGGAAATTTAAAATTATATTTGGTGGCTATTGGGTAGCCAATGGCTAGTCGACAATGGTGGTGGCTTGGTTGAGCACATTGATGGTAGTTGTGATCCCCACTGGTTGGGCATGAACAAGGGCCAAACTCTTGTGTGACCATGGGTTTTCCCTAATAGAAATTTGTAACCATTTTTCCCCATATAACCATGATTGAACCCCTTTAAAATTGCATTTTTTATTCAAAAAATTTTGTGCTCCATACTCTATCATATCTTGTGCTAGGTGATGATGTCCCCATTATACCTTTTGATAAATCACATTTCCCAAAAAAAATCCTAATTGTAGATGTCATATGCTAATTGAGTTTATACTTGTGATTATGATACAATATGACCATATGAATTTTGTATGACTATACAAATTATTAGATGAAGATTCTTTCAAACTCTAAGAAAATGGCCTAATTTTTTCTTCATACATTGTATTTTATATGGATCCATAGGTTTTTGGGCCTTCTACTTTAATGGTGAGGTATATTTATTTCAAGAGGTCTCCAACAAAATATCAACTATGAAATCCTCATAAAAAGAACCCAAACAAAGAATTTAGTTGTCAAATCTTCATCAAACCCCAAATCTACAACAACCTAGGTTTGCAAACACACATGTAACCTTGAAAACATGTTTTTTTCGTAAGGAAATGGATTAAACTATACACAAGAATCTAGTCATACCAAGGGTTAACAACTAGGAAGATGCTTCCTCATTCAACCTAACAACTAAGATTTGATATTAAATGAAGGAAAATTTATAACAATAATAACCATTTCTATATAACCCCATTAGAGAAAAATATGTACAAAAAAAATTAAAATCCACAATGCAAAAGACTAGACAAACATACCATCAAGATGACACAATATGTATCCTAAAAAATATTAGAGGGAAAAACTTAGCCTCCAAAAGTACCCACACAATTCAATGTATTATCTCATGAAAAAAGATTACAATACACTCTTCGAGTCTTCATGCAAGGATTCTAAAACATCAAGATATCTAATTATACTCCATTGAACAAGAAAATTAGAATAATGTAGCCAAACATATCAATCCATGTTTTCTCTCTTCACATATACAACCTTTAAGAGATGCTCAATTCAACCTTAACCAACAAGCCAAAGGTTATGATAGCCAACCTTAAAAACCACTCATATGCTTACTTTTTTATAGACACAATCCTGCACAGAACCACCAAGTGGTATTACATAAATCATATACCTCTAAACCACGAGCTTACATAACCATGTACCCCTCATTTTTTTTTTCATACTAAGTTTTCCCTTTTGGTACTAAGTTTTTCCAATCTTAAATATTTCCCAATATGCAACCCACATTAAATATTTATCACAATGTTACATACAACATATAAGGTGTCTCCAAGAATATCTAACCCATGTGATGCACACATCCCTATATTTACTAGGTGCATTACTTTTACATTACAAGAATTATGTAAGGTGAACAACACATATTTTTTAAACAAAAATGACTCAGATATCCTCATGCGTAGGGTTTGGGATATTACATAGTGTGAATAATATCATGAGCAATTAACCATGGGATTATGACGTCTCTTGAATAATATTTGTTTGGGTTTATCTTTCACAGCCTTAGTGACAACCCTTGATGCATTGTAGCGGATCTTGTACCCTTACCTTATAGTATTGGTATATAGTGACTATGTCCTGCATAGATTGGTACCTTTAAACTCATTGTGGTACACTTTGTGGGGAAACAATTTTATTTGAGATGCTTTTTATTTATATGATTATTTTCTTGTAAATAGAGTTGGAGAAGCTTGTTGGGTTTTTTTTATCTATCCATGTGATTATAGTTTTGGGGGTTTTACTTTCACCCTAACCCTAGTGAATTTTAGGAGGAAGTCCAATTTAAGGGGAGGGGAATGCAAGGCCAACCATTTTTGAAATCCTTGTAGCATTCTTCCTTGCTTTTTTTCTTTGATGTTATTCATTAATTGGACCCTTCAATGAACCTTGTTATGCTTCTACAAATATTTTTTAGTAATATCAACTTCCTAGTAAAATTTATGGATATACTTCTTATGCATGATGATTTTGTTAAGCCTAGTTAATTATGACACTTACATGAGACCTTTTAACATCTAAATTTTAATTCATAGACTTAAAATTATTTTTCTTCTATTATTAGATATTAAAATGTGATTATTTAACTTATTATTTAAACAAAGTTTAATTAGTGAATTGTGAATGAATGAATTAAATTTGGATAAAGTGACATGTCTCTAACAGTAGGAGTTATTTTGGATATGTATTCAAGATAGAGATTTATGCTAATTTATTATTTTATAATCAATTATTGATGTGGTTATATTCCTTGACAATGTCCAACTATTTATGAATATGATCATGGCCAATGAGATATTCAAGACAACTCGACATATTCAAGACAACTCAACATGATCAATAATTAAATAAACTCAAATGCTTGAGTGACAACTTAGCTAACCCTATTGAAGGCATGATTTTGGGTAAGTAGATTTAGGTAAGTTGTGAATGCATGATATCTTGATAGTTGTAACTTTTTTTCTTCAATTATTTTAAAAGAAATTGAATAATATGATGATATGTGATTTTAACCTCAACCTTCATATCATATCTTAATTAAGAATTTAAATTTTATTGTGATTTAATAAAATTTAAATAGATTAAAAATATCATGACATGTTTCAAACTAATTGTAAAAATTATGTTCCAACATGAATAGTAGAGTTTATGAAAAAATATATGAAATTCATATAAATTAAATAGATTACAATCAATATTAATTTATCATGATTGAAATATAATTTTGATGCTAATTATTATGATGTTCATAACTAGTATGTATGTAATTTACTTCAATTATTGCAGCTAATAGTATAATTTTAATTATGATGACTCAACCATATATTCTATAGATATATTGGTGTTTGCAATGGGTACAATTATATATAATAGATAGTGGGAGAATCATCAAGACTATAATTTTAATCTTGCTTCACATTGTAAAGCAATGAGATTTTAACCATATATTCAAATGAGACAAATGTCATAGCCTAGTGTGAAGTAAGACTCTTAAATGTGAACCATGCTATTTTAAATGTCTATATTTTTTTTAAAGCCTTATTTTCAATATGATAGTACTTGAGTGTATTCCCATGTGCTAAAAAGTGGGTGATAATACAAACTTAGATAGAAATTTTAGGCATAATTTTTCATGGGTATAAAAAGTGATTTTGTGTTGAGAGGTCATTTTAGGACTCCAACACAAGTACTTATGGGTAGGGAATTGGAGGTGTAGGACATGTTCTAGGTTTTCTAGTATATTTTAGGAGCTCTTGAAAAGAGAAAACATTTATGAAGGTGTCTAGGTGTTTGGCTCAAGGTATGCCCAATTAATTTATGACCTTCCATTTATGTTGATAGGGAAAAACACCATATTTTTTGAAATGAGGCCATGTGAAATCACATGGATAGGCATGTCCATTTGATGCAATACAAAAATGCTTGGTACATAAGTTAGAGAGGTGTCATGTTGGATGGAGAGGAGTTACATGACACTCCCATGTAAATCTCTCTTTTGGCCTTTGTGAGGGATTATTTTTCTCATCCTCTTTTTTGGAGATAATATTTCTTGTTTACAATAGGAAATTTGGAAAAAATTCTATGTTCTGGGGACAGTACATACGTTTTTTTTCAGAATTTTAGAGTGGTTGATGCTTAAAGAGGGAAGATAAAATGATTTGAAGGAGTCTTTGACTTCTTCCATACTTACCTTAAGAGGTCAACTCCATTCTTTCATATTTTTCTTTCTATTACATATAGTTCTTATGTATGATCTTGTGTAGACTTGTAATCTTGGTTTAAATTGTAGTTGAAATCTTACTATTGGGGTTGAAAAAGTAATGGTTTGTTAATGTGAAGTGAGTTGGACATCTTTTATCTTTTGTTGATTTTTACATTGTTGTATTTGTATTACTCATTTGATTATAATGAATGTGAATGCTTGTTTATATTCTAATTGAATTTCATGTTTGAAAAATGACATTAATCTCAAGCTTACTGATTTGAGAAGTTCTCATATGCTGAAAATCAATATACATAAATTCAAATACAAAATATATAAATATATAAAATATATACATATAGATACCCATATATAATCTAAGAATTATATATATATTGGGGTATAATAGTTCGGAGATAATGAATGGATGAATGAGAGATTTTATTCGTCCATGAGACCAAACAGTCTAAGGGACCAAGAACCACAAAACTACGAAATCTCCAAATTCTTTTCGATGTTGGATCTTCTACTATGAATTTTGACCAAAAAACTAGCAGTCTTGTTGATCTTTAAATTGCCTTCATACTGACTATGAATATCCTCATAAGATGTGCACTCCATAATAAAATGCAATTCTGTCTCTACCACCCCTTTGCTACAAAACATGCATATTCTATCCTCCCACGCTTCCTTAGGTATAGTCCACCTTTTGGTTTCACTCCTAAGATGATGTGATTTGGTCCTCAACTGAGCTATTAGCAACCTTGCTTTACCTTTAATAGTTGCACCTAAATAAGGTTTTTCACCGTGTTCCCAAGTTGGGTTGAACTCTTTGACATAGTGAGCTTTCTTCCGTCCAATCTGCTTTGTCCACATGGCAGTCTTAAACTTTTTTGTGACAATTTTTAATTTCCTTATTGGTGTTAGGACATTCATGTAAGTTGATGTCTTATTTGCTCAGCCATTTGTTATTTTGTTTCATTCATGTTTTCTTCCTACAGCCTAAAACCTCCTTTGTAACCACTTTGAGCCAACGGTGATTATCCTTGCCAAGTGGTCAGTTAGAGCTAAACTTTAATGGCCCCTCCAAGGGAACCTGAGCCCCTCGGGAGCAGGTTGTACTATTAGAAATGAAGCAGGGGGAACTAATATGGGCAGTATCTAAAATTCTTCCAATAGGTTCTAACAACGAAGCCAATTTTGAAGCATTAATTGAGGGGCTTCGCCAATGTTGGCTGTTGGAACTCAAGGAATATACATTGAGGGTGATTCAATGATGTGCATTTAAGCTCTTCAGAGAAGTCACACAGTCAATTGGAAGCTTCAGCCTCATCTGAACATCATCAAATGCATTTTGCAAGAAATTCGTGATTTCACAATTTCACATGTTTATATGGAAGCAAACTTAGTGGTGGATCTCCTCGCGAACTATGGGGTGACCCAGTCCTCTTTGATTATCATGGGTGGCTAGGGCTGGGGGAGATAGTAGAGTTGGAAAAAATCTAAGTGGACCTATTGGTTAGATGTGCATTCACTGTCACCAATGCATCACATCCTCGGAATATGGGGGCTGGTTTCGGGAAGCCTTTGGGGATCGTATCTCTTGCTCAGGATTTTGGAATATAAAATGGAAGAAAATCTACCTTCCATAAGATTTACGTTAAGATCTGTAATGAGATCCAAGGAATTTTTGATGCATAAAGGGGAAGCTAATTGCAAAGTGAGCCACATTTTGGTTCTACGATATGGAGGTAGAGTGCAATTGCTTACCCGAGGATGCAAATGCACAGATAAGGTGCTTGTTTCCTAAATGCAAGGAGGATAAGCTGGATGCCATTCAAAAAATCATCAGTTTCTCATGATGGGAAGAAGCTCACGTCCATGACACTAAAGTATATGATTTGTTCTTGACTAACATGATTCAAGGATCGGAGCTGAAAGACCTAGCAGAGGTGGCTATGGTGGCTCCCTTAAACTTTGATATAGTGTCGATGACATTGAATGCCATAGAAGGCATCAGGTGCATATTGAAAAGGAGGTTGTGTGGGAGGGCATAGCATGGGGGAACATGGAGACATTTTTCTTTTACCTCAGCCATTATGGGGATCTACTTGGGCCTGCATTGTCCATTTGGGCAGCGGAGTTGGAAGAAGGGATTTGTTCCTTGAAGACCACAAGGTCTTAAATATCTGTAACCCACACTAGGCAAGAATACCAAATGCAATTTTTTTTTTTTTTTTGTTGTTTAATATAATGGGTGCTACCCCCACTAGTAGTAAGTATATATATACTTACTATTAGTGGGGGTAGCTCATAGAGGGATTGGCCTCTTATTATACGATGTAGTCCATGGGATTATGGCCCTTGTATATATATATATATACTTACTACTAGTGGGGGTAGTTCATAGAGGGACTGGCCTCTTATTATACGATGTAGTCCATGGGATTATGGCCCTTGTAAGGGTGTGACACTCATAGGGCGCTAATACTCCATTACCATGTTGATCTCTGAATATTAGCTAGTGTCCTCCATTATTGGGTGGCTTACCCCTATCAATGGGTTTGTTCCCTCTTTCCTTTGTTTAACCTTCACTTCGTAAGTGGTCCTACTATGCCTTCAACACACATTGTCACCCTTGCCATCCATGAGTTTTAATCTTGTTGCCTATATGTGTGGTACCTCCTTGTGTTGGGATTAGGGACCGTGACTAACTTACTCCTCAACCTTAGTCCATCTCTTGATTGCCCAAAGGTATTTGATGTTAATTGGTCTTTAGTTATGTAATAATGTTATATTTAATGTGAAGGTGCATGTATTCTTCATGATGATATTAATAATGTTATAAATTAGGTCAAATACTTATTCAATAATTATTTGGAGCACTTTCACTGTCTCACAATTTTATCTTGTTAGAGTTACTCAAAAACTCAAGCTCCTAGGATCACTTGCAAAACCAAAAATAAACTTCTACAAGAGAGAAAAGAAAGAGTATAAATTTACAAATGATAACCCCTTGGTTATAAATAAACTCAAGTTCATAGGATGCAAATATATTAGATCAAATATGATTAATCAATGTAATACAATGCAATGGCTTGATTTACAAATGAGAACCCATTGGTTATATGGCCAAGGTGAGACATAAGATTAGAAAAGATAATGACAAGTGTCTTAATCTTATGACATGATACAACTAATATTAAATTACCTAGGACATAAGAAGTAAATGCCATAAGATAAGATAATATCTAATGCCAACTAAGACTTTTAGAAATATTCCTAGGACCTAAGTAAACTTAACATGTGAATAAGACCTACTAGGTGAATTAGTTAGGTAAAATACCATATTCACATCAAAACCCCCCTTAAGTGCAACTTAGGGAGGAATACACCAATGCAAAGGATGCAATAATGCAAGTATGGGTCATGTCTATGAGGCCATATTAGGTACCCATGAACAATGCAATTTCTCATAAACGAGGAAAAGGAGAAAACTCAGTGGAACAAAACTCCTCCCCAAAAAGAGAGATGGAAATAAATGATCTCAATGAAGAATGAGAAGGAAAAAAATCCATGTGAAGAAAAAGTCCCCCCATAAGAGAAAAGAAGAGATACCTTGCAACCCCCCTCAATATAGAGTCTCTTGAAATGATGGCAGATTCTTGATATTGAATGTTGAAGATGATCCAATCTCATCAAACAATATTCCGCCCTTAGGAGGAAGCAAAACAAAGATGGTATGCAAGATGTCTTCCTATTTTTGAAAGAAAGATGAGGGAAGAAATGTGATGAGTGATGTCTCTAAATTATGCTCAAGTGTCCCCTTATCGATGCCAAAAGTTGTCACACTCAAAACAAGTGTTCTCAGCCACACTAATGAACAAGGAAATCCATAATATCCTAGAAAGGATTTTAGAACACAATCCAAAGATAAGGATATCTCCTTTGAATTAAAATAAGCCCCTGCAAATGATGCTCAAGAGTATCCACACTCATGTCAAACTATGAAGAATGATCATGTAGAGAGTGAACAAGAGAGTCAAAGTGTTTCCTCACAACAATGGAAGACGAGTCATCTTCATCAAAGAGAATATGAATGCAATCAATGGTGTCTCTCAAATATGAAATGTGGGACTCTACAAATAAACCTGCAATTCTTGTTAAGTACTCATCCCTAGTAGCCATATCTGTAAGATAATGTATATCATGTTGCACTAAATCACAAGAAACCAAAATTGTGGCAACACACATCATCAAATGTAATATAAGATGAAGAAGATGAGATATCAATTCATTTCATAGGATTACATTTTTCATCCCTAAATGATGTGTCCACATAATATTCTTGAGTGTGAACATTTGTATTAGTTGATGTTGGAGTACATAAAGTCTTTGAAGAAGTCAAAGATTTGATGACCCTTTGATGTTCAATACTTTTATGATAATTAAGCACTTCTAATGTATCTTCATCATATGGAATATTATCATAACAATCTAGGAGAGTTGTCATATCCAAAATAGGATAATCTGGGAGTGAATCATTACTTAGATCTCCATACATGAACCAAATTGTCATCCAAGAAGAAATAGGAGACTTAAAATATGAGAGGATATCCCTTGTGTTGGTATCGACATTAAGACACAAAGTTTCAAGAATATAACTAGTCTTAAGATACCACTCTCTATTCTCCCAATTTGTGAGGCACAACCCTATCTATGACCATTGTGACCTTTTTATGAAGTCTAATTATGTTAGATTAGTGAATTATTCAATATTATTTAAATATAATATAGCATTGGAAATGTTGATGGGAAAAATGATTAAATCTTTAATTTTCATTACATTAGAATATTATTATGGAGTGTGTGTGTGTGTGAAATTGAGAGAGTTATATATTCAAATTTTGAAAGTATAAGAGTACATCAATTTGAGTGTGCTCAACTACATGCTTAACATTCTAAATTTTTCTCGACTTAGTCAAATGATGATGGTAGTAAATGTTCTTATCAAAGGTGTCTTAACAATTCGATAGAAAACAATGAGAAGTATACAAATTTAGATTCTTACACACATAAAGAAATAAGCATATTTAAATTCATATAGGAAAAAGAATAAAATGTATTTAGTTCAAGTGATTCGCTAATGTGTTTTATGTTTCGTGGAAAAGGGTAATACTTAGGAATGAAATAGGACCCTTATAGATCGTGAAGAAATTTAATGAAATAAATTCTTAACATTGTCGATGGTAAACTAGAACAACTCTAATCGACAATGAGGATGCTTAAGGTAAGTTAGCAAGGTGAGTTATATGAATTTGTTATCTAGTTGCATAATGATATTTAGTAATAAATAATTGTTCAAGAATTCATTAGATAATACAATTGAATAATTAAGTTAAGGTTGATTTTATTATTGTTAGAGATAGATTCAAATTCTTATTCCACATTGAAGGAGATAGAGATTATATATATGGATATATTCCTATGCACTAACTATTGAATTGAATCTTATTGAAAATAGGAGCAGGTGACTGCCATGAACTCTGGACTAAGTGTTAAGAAAATATGCCTAAGAGATGAGTGCCATTAGGAAGAAGGGAGAACCAATTCAAACACTTGTCAATACATCACTCAGTTAAATTTTTGAATGTGATCAAACATAATGGAAAGTAAGTCAATGTGGGGTTAGCATTAAGTGTCAAGTGAGTATAGTGCTGGTGGTTTAGTTATTTTGA
Organism: Sequoia sempervirens; assembly: GCA_007258455.2. NCBI lineage: Eukaryota > Viridiplantae > Streptophyta > Pinopsida > Cupressales > Cupressaceae > Sequoia > Sequoia sempervirens. The sequence continues at coordinate 171,277,230 of VDFB02075321.1, read as the reverse complement.
GTTTCTAAATATGATCTTAGAATCTAGAAATATTTGGAGAGTTAAAGACTATGGTTAATGTGTAATGTGTTGTTTTTGTGGGAGATGTGTTTTATGGTTTAATTAAATATAGAGTCATGTCAATCGAGTTGCAAGTGGTGTGTAAAAAGTCATTTTTGAATGCAAGTTTAAAAATGACTTTATGAGGGTAAAAAAAGTCACAATTTAGTCATTTATTGCATTTTAAAGGCCCTAGGCATAGTACCTATGGGTTGGTGGATTGTTTTTGACCATATCTTTACCCATTTTTTTATTTATGACCTCTTTTCAATGACCTTAAAGGGAGGTGACGAATTTTGATGATGAAAAGATGAATTTGACCCATTCCCATCACCTTTGGTCTTCCCTCTCATTTATTGGAATAAACTTGGGAAAAAAAGACATGTATGTGCACCATGCCTCTTTAATAAAGGAGAGGACATGGTGGGAAACTTGGGGTATGGTGAAATAATTGAGATTGGATGAGATCCAAGGGTGTGGGGTTTTGAATTCTTTAAAATCTTATGAGTTTTTGGGGAAAGGGGGTTCTCTTTCTTTTTGGAGAGAACTTAGTCAATTTTGTGAGTTGGAGGAAGAGTCCATGATTTTCATTTTTTGTTCTTATTCCATACTTGTGTGTTTTTTTTGGAGAGAAAGAACTTGAGATCTATGGAAGAAAGGAAGGGTGATGGCTTCAAAGAGAGCATATGGAGGAGGCTACATCTCTACTATGATGTAGAAAGATAAGTTCTTCTTCCTCTAATTGTTTGATGGAATGAGTGATATGAAAGTTTATTGAGTGAGAATGGTTGTTTGAAAATGGTTATTTGAAAATGGTTGTGTTGCAATTGTTTGAATAAGCTAATTAAAAATACATACCAAGATCATTTGGTAATCTTTGTGTTCTTGCTCAGGGGTATGGCTAGAGTCTATGAGGCTTCATGATGCCATTATGGTTGGGTGGAGAGTAAAGCGTATTTTATGGGTATGTAAATTGTTAGTTTCTCAATATTATGTGTAACAAAACAAACTCGTATTATTGACATGTTTATTGTATTTCTATACATTATGTGTAATATTGAACTTGTTGAAGGAAAAAAAAGGGATATAGTATATTCTTATTATTGACATCTCTTAAAGATATTTGAAAGATACTGTTGGAGTTCAATTTCTAATGTTTATTTTTTTATTTTATTTTTATTTTTATATCTTAAAAATATGTTAAAACAAAAGTAGAAGAAGTTTACTTCTAGATGTTCTATTTGAGGTTTTGTTTATAAAATAAAAGAAAATTGATATTCGTTTGCAATGAAATGATGAACTCTTGTATTTTATTTTTAAATTAAATTGTTGAGGTGAGTTTATGTTGAAAAATATGATGAGTCATTAAAATGGTTTCTTGGAAGATTGTTATTTCATACAAAAAGTGTATTTAACTTCTTTTTATTGGAGATTGAATCAATAGGATGGCCTTGTAGCTTAATCAAAAAGTGTAAGTAATGGAGAAAAATTACTACCTATCAAAAAGAAGAGTAAGCATAAACTCATTATATGCTGTATTATAAATGGTTGTACATCAAATTATCATTATGAAAAGAGGAATCATTATTTTATGTTGAAAAAAAAAGACATTTCACTTAAGATATAAATTTGTGGTGATAATATCTATTACACATATTTGTTCACTAAATATTATTATATATATGCATCTTTTTTTATTAAAGAATATTGGATGATGATATAGTTAGTAAGTTTAAAAGAAAGTACCATGCAATATCCATACTTTTGACGCATGAGCGTGTGCTAGAAAAGCAACCGAAGTTCCTTCAACAAGTTCCTGATATCATAGTTCACTCACAGTCAACCAATCGTGCTAATGATGCTAATGATGCTACTCACAAAGAAGTTAGTGAAAACTTAGTGCAATTCCCTATTATTGGGAGAGAAAGTCAGTAATGGACCTTTCTGCAATTGGCTACAATATATATGATCAGTGCTTAAATTTGATGGTTGACCCTACCTAGCAAGCAAGTTTTTTGTGACGGTCATTTATTTGAAGTTGCCTTTCAAATATTAAAGGTTATCTATTTTAAGAAAAATATATGTAGATTGAAAAAACATATATAGGAATAATTACATAGAAATTTTGACAGTTTAAACTAAAATTTTGCCTTTCAAGTGATACAATCTTCCTAAAATTTTAATTGTATTTTACAGCTAAAATGACTAAATATTAATTGTTTTTTGTGATTGGTTGATGGAACGAAAAAGTAGATTTCTTAGACTTGCAACCATCTTTTGTTCCCAGTATGTATTAGAAATTTTGCCATTTTTGAAATTAGAGAAAGTACCTAGTCATCTTAAAAACAATGTCAAAGTTATTTGACATCTTTGTGATTAAATTCCATATATATTAATATTATATAGACTTATAGCCTTTTGATTAAAAAAAAAAATCAATATTAATAAAAGTTAAAGTTAATAAATTTTAAATGTAAATTTATTTTGTTGAAAAGAAGCCTTGGCGACGATAAGGAATTACACCCCATCGCCCTCCCTCTCTTCAGAGCTCGGCTCGCATGGGGATGGCGTAGACCCCCATATTAAAATGGTCTTAAATAGAATTTGCACATCAAAAGAAAAAGAAAAAAACAAACCATGTAAAAAACTCCTACGCTGATTTGAATCAGAGACATGTGATGTGTAGGTCTGTAAATGGATTCGCTGTTGGGAAACCTTCATATGATTCAAAATCCATAAATATATTTATTTTAAAAAGAATAAGATTGTTGTTTACACCAACAGTACAAAATTAAAAATAAGTCAAATATAGCCAAATGCACACTTCCAGATCTAAACCTTTGAACAAGGCTGTGAAATTTTTTTCAGATCATCACTCAGAAAGGATAGAAGTTATATATCTGTAAAACCTCAGCTACCTCCAAATCATAATTACCTGATTCCATTACAAGCCATCTCACTGCAGAAACAGGCAGTGAAATATAAGAGCAGAGATATATTATATATGCTGGTGCAAATCTTGACCATAAACACAATAAAATGGATGAGTTACAACCCTACAGATCTATGCATTAAAAATGTGAATATGAAACAAAGGAGAGTAAACAATGAATTTGAATGAAAAGAAATATTTTAATAACGTCCATGAGGCCACAATAGCCTATGGGACCCAGGAACAACACAAAACAACCAACGAAAAGAAAAGACCCTAAACAGTTTGGGATCTTCGCTCGAGGTCAGACCTATGCCAGTGAATTTTGATGATGTAGTTTGCCGATTTGACCAACCTTTCCTCTTCAAACAAGGTATTTAAGTTATCAACTTGCAAGGTGTCCTCATAGCTGGCCCGAATATCTTTATATGCTGAGCACTCCATAACAAAGTGCTACTCTATCTCCACCACTCCCATGTCGCAAAATCAACATATTCTTTTTTCCCACTCTTCTTTAGGAACCATCCATCTACTCGTTTCACATCTAAGACGATGCGAGCTAGTATGAAGCTGAGCTATCAACATCTTTGCTCTCCATTTAATATTTTCTCCTATGTATGCCTTTTCTTCATGGTCCCCCTTGGGATTAAATTCTTTGATATAGTAATCCTTTCTTCACCCTGATTGTTTTGTCCATATAGCATCTTTGAATTTTTTCTTCACATATTTTTTTATTTCTTCGTTTGTACTTGGACAATCATGCATATTTACACCCCACTTTTCCATCCATTTTTTGTTTTGTTTCATCCATGTATTCTTTCTTCTATCCAACTCCTCTTCAACAATCAACTTAGGCCACCGATGGTTCTCCATATTTTGGACCTTCTATAGGTAACTTAGTAACCGAATCATCACTGAAGCTTCCAAGGGGAAGGTGCCTGTCTCCACCAATAAAATCTCGTAAGGTATTGCAGTTTTGAGTTTAAGGCTGCTAATAATTAGATGCTTTTGAATTCTTTCCACTTGCCTCCATTTCTAATCTGACATGTTGCTGCCCCAAATTTCACAGCCATATAGAACCACTGGGGTCACAAGTAAGCCAAACAATGTTCTCTTGGTTTTCCAATCCCATAATTCAACATTTCTACACCTATTCTACAGAGAGTAAAGTGCTTTCCAACCCCCTTGGATTCTTTTAGCTCTACAAGTTTTCCAACTAAGTTTGTAGTGAAAATCCAGCCCCAGGTATTTGTATTCATCCACAATTTCCAGCGGTTTTCCCTCAAAGATAAAGTTAGTTTGCTACTTTTTCCTTCGCAAAGAGAAGATCATTATTTTAGTTTTACTAGTATTCACTTGCATCCCAACTTCCTTACAAAAGGATTCAAGAGATTTCAAATGTTTTCTTAGCTCATGTGTTGTTTTAGCACTCAAAATGAGGTCATCAGCATACAAGAGCAATTTTATTACATAATTGACCAGCAAAATACCTTCCCCACCAACTTTGTTTATCCACTCTTCTAGCTTGTCAATGTACAACCCAAATAACATTGGGGAAAGTGGGTAGCCTTTCTTGACCCCAATGTCGCTGCAAAAAAACTCAGACATACCTTCTTTGGTTATGATTTTAGCTTTGACCTGCTCATACAAGCTATGAACAACTACTCTAAGCACCTTTGGCACTCCCAGTTCCTCCATTCTGTTCCACAACTTTCCCTATGGCACTGTGTCAAAGGCCTTTTTAAAGTCCACAAAGCAACAAAAGGCCTCCTCCCCTTGAATGTTCCATATTTTTTCAATCAAAAATTTGAGAGTAATACCATGATCAATAGTGGAGTGTTTCGGTCTGAAACCAGCCTGACCCTCTGCTCTTTTGCCCTCTTTCTCAGCCCAATTACTAATTCTACGCTCAATCATGCTTCCAAAAAGTTTTCCAAGAAGCGGATTAATCATAATAGTGCGGTAGTTTGATGGGTTATTGGTGTCCCCACTTTTGTATAAGGGAATAACAACACTAGTTGTCCACCCTTCTGGAAAGCCCTCTTGAATAACCCTATTGAAGATGCACTTGATGCAAGGTGCAAGGATCTCAATACCCCATTTTAAGAATCCTGCTTGCAACCCATCTATATCTTTTGCTTTTCCCCCAGCCAACCTCTTTATGCCTTGATTGATATCTTCGATGGTGAAAAGTTTAGTGGTATATTTGATTGTTGGAGGTCTATGTTTATCTTGTTCCCTCTCATACAGTAACTTTGCATATTCCAACCATTGAGAGCCTGTGATATTGTTTTCCATTTTTTCTTTTTTGTTGTAGCTCCTTCCAAAATTTCTTGGGGTTGTTCTTTCCAAGGGCAATCAACTCCATCCTTCTTGTGGTAACATAATTTTCTTTTTTGTTTCGTATCATCTTTTCATAATATCTCTTGTTTTCTGTGGTCCTTTCACCCTCATGAAGTTTTCTTTTTGTTATCTTGCACTCTTCATCGAACCATGGGTTTGTTGGGAAAGTAGCTATAATTGCCTTCTTAGGCCTAGCCCTCTTACACTCATCCAAAGCCTTGTGAACAAAGGGGATCAACATGCTATTATTTATAGTGTGATGCCCCATGTTGGCTAACTTCCTTTCATAATCCCTAAAAAGTATTTTGAGGGAAGCCTTGAAGACCTCCTGATTGTCTTGGTTCATGATGATTCTACCTTGCGGGGGCACTTTCTTTTTGCTGATATGAATTTGTCCCCCTTGATGTAGGCCAATGTGGGTGTCCAGATTTACATAAATTGGATTATGGTTTGATTTCAGCTTTAAAGGACACTTTCCAATCACTAGCTCCTTTATCTTTGATGTGTAAACATGCAAGAAAATGGCATAATCAACCACACTTTTCCCATTGTATGTTTTGCAGGTGATGTTGCCTGAGTTCAGCCATGCCCTCATACCATTGCAAATGACCAAGTTGAATAAACTGCATAGCCCCAACAACTTAGCCTTGTAGTGTGTGACATTGTGCTTACTATCTTGCGAGTTCCTTTCCCATAGATGTTGGTCCTCTTTCTCCAGCCATAGTGGATCATCTTTCTCCTTGTCCTTGCTTTTCAAGTTGAGAGCTTGAATGTTTGTTGTCCTTGTGTCAAAATCCCTTATTAAAATAACCTCTCCCAGGCCATTATAAAATAAAATGTCTTTTTTTAGTGCAACAAAAGGATCCTCACGGTCAAGGTTCCTTTTCTTGTAAGATTTGGAGCCTTTTGGGGCAAAATAACAGGCTGCCACTCTTATAATAGTCTGATTTTTCAGTTATTTTAAACCATACATATTGTTTGTTTGGGTCTTCTTTCTTGACTTGAATGCTATTACACCATGTTTCTTTGATTAGGACTGCAAATCCACTGTGTCCTTTGCCACTATTTATTCTCTCATTCCAAATGGAAGCTTTTTTATATCCTTCAAAATCTGGGATCTTGTAGCCATCATGCTCATGAGTCTCTGTAAGAATGATGATGTCCTTTCCTTCTGCAATGGGCCCTAAACCAGGTCCTCTTCTCCACGGGTAACCTCTACAATTCCAACTTACCATTGACAACTGATCTTGGGGGGCCCTGAGTTCCTATTTTTAGTGTGTAATTCTGTCACTAACTTGAGCTTTTCCATTTTGTAACCAAGCACATTTTCCTTCATTCCTTGCTACCTTTACTTTTTCCCACTTTTTATGCCTTTCTTCTTGTTGTTCTATTGTTAATTCCTCATCAAGGTATATTTGAGTACCTTTAAGGAATTTCTTGTTCCTTAGCAGCTTGTTCTTATCTTCGATGCTTTCCAAAGTGACCCTTACATGCCTACTCTTTCCATCTTTCACCCATTTTCCAATTTTGTTTTCTTGTTGAATGACTCCCATCCATTGCAACTCATCCCTAAAAAAATTCTTTGCTAGCTCTTTTGTGGTTTCTTTCTCACCATAGTCCTTTAGACCTTTAACAATGACATTCACGGCCTTGACATATCTGTCATTCTCTTCTCTTATCTTCCTTCAAACTTTCTTTTCTATGAGGTACCTTTGAGTGCCTGAAGGGCCTTTCACTACTTGAGCCCAGTTTTTGGCCTCCTCTAATTGATCCCTTAGCTAGTTTTCTTTTATCTTCACATAGTCTAAAATTGATTGTATCTCTTTTATCTGTGAGTTGTTGCTTTCATCTATCTCTTAAATTGATATGCTTTTGTCTAATGCGCCACTTTGAACTAGAGCTTGCCTTATCAAAATCAGTTCTTGCTATCCTTTCGACATGGAGATTTGAAGCTTACTTATTTCTTCTTTAAGAAATTTGTTCTCCCTTGATAATTGCCAATTGGCCTCCATGCACTCCTTCATTTTAGTGTCATCATAAATCCCCCTTGCCTCTAATGATTGGAGCCTCTTTTTCATGGCCATTAGCTCATTGATGTACAATTCAGAGGGCCACATTAGTGGTGTTGTGCTAGGACTATATGAGTCAGAAGGTTTACTCTCACCCCCTTCTACCTTGCCTACTGAAATGTCTACCTCTTCACATTGATTCATGGCTGAGACTGGGTGAGAAGATGGGTACACTTTTTCTTTTCCTTCGAATTCTAGTTTTTGAACTTGTTGGGTTTCAACAATGTTTGATAAGCACTTATGCTCTAGCCTTGGTAGAATTGCAACAAATTTCCCTCTCTTTGCAAACTTTACCTTTCGCGTTTGCCTACATTTTAAAATACCCTTGTACTGTTTTTCATTTACAAACACACACCCCTCCCCTGCATTTGACTCTCGTGGATAGCCCATCACACACATTCCCCATGTGGTATTTGTTGTTCTTGAGAAGTGGGAGTTGGGAAATAGTGCCGTAGCTGAGGGCTCTCCTGGGAGGTGTGCTGGGGATTTAAAAGGGATTAGAGAACTCCCTAGATCTAAAAATTTAGACGTAGCCTCCTAAGACTGTGCCTCACCATTTTAACTTTCAAATGCTTTACTAGCTACTGCATTGCCTTCCACTGCCTCACTTTATGCCATGCTTCTAGACTCCGTTGACAAAGTGATCTTGTTTGATTCCCCCAATATTTCAGCCTGATTTGGTATGCAAATAGCATCAGTTGACCTGAAACCCATGTTCGTGACCCTTGAAGCTGCCATACCGCCCCCGTTTTCATTGTGCTCATTCATTGGAAATCCTTTAAGATTGATGTGTGAATTTGTGACAAGGCTTCCCCTTATGTTATAAATATGTTTGCGTTTGTTGTGACAAATATTTTGCTTTGATGCCAAATAGGAAAAGCAGTCAAAATAAATTGAATAAAAAAAAAGAGGTGGGGCACACCTGTTGTGCACTGTGACGCCTTTTGAAGAAGCTACGTTGCATTCACTTGTTGAAAAAAGATGCTCTGGGCCCACGGCCGCGCCTTTCAGCTCAACCTTTGTGCTTGACCCCACTCTTTTGCAAACCCTTGTTGCTTTACCACAAACTCCCAAACCCTTGTTGTTTCCAGAAAAATCCCCAAAAGCGCCGATAAGCCTACTATGCAGAGTGTCGAAATCACTGCAAGCCCGCTTCTAGTCCTTAGACCAGCCCACTCCACATTCGCATGCTAAACAACTCTAATAGACATTAGTAAACCATGAAGAAAACAAAAAGAAAATAATGAAAAAAAAAAGACGGAGAATATAGCCATTTGAAAACTTACAAAATCAAAAGGAGATCTTCCATCAAACAATAAGCACAAATACCTCTCCAACAAATTGCATAATCTTATTCTTCATTCATTCCACTTCTCTTCAAACCTCTAGGCACAAATGAATGGAAAATTATAGAAAAAAAATAAGTTTTATAAAATATCCTTATGGATTAGGGCTTCCACTTGCAACCCTAAGATCTAATGGTGAAAATTTAATCTCATCTAATGGTGGAGATTGAATGCTCCACAACTCCTTTTTGTGTTTAAATTAAAAAACTTTATTTAAATTAATTTAATGAAGGCTTATTCTATTATAAGTGGGGAACATGAGTTATGATTTTATATTCAAGTGAACTTTTGCAATTTTATATTCACTTTATTTTAAACTTTTAAAATATCAAGTGGTAATTTAAAATTGAAAGAAAGAGTTATTTTAAACCCATTTTAGTATAACTTAAGTGAATGAAATGGAATTATGAATTAATTTCTAGACAAATTATAAAGTTGTGGAATAAATTATTTTACAAGATTAATGAATTTAAATACAAATATCATGGTACATGATTTAAATATTGGATAAATTATCATTAAAAATAATATCTTTATCCGTGTTTCTAATTAAATTAAGCAAATCAAACAAATCATTAAACAAATTGGTGTAAGTACAGACAAAAAATTAAATAAATAGATTACATTTAAAAATTGGATAGAAAATTAATTCTCATTGTGAATTATTATTTTAAAAGAACAAATAATTAAATTTATCCACTCTAGTGCAAATAGATGAAAATCATTGACCTTGAACGACTTAAGTAGTGTACATAGGATATTTTAAAAAGAAAAAATAAAAAAAGTGTATAGTTGGAATAATCTATTAGTCTCAATCGCACTATTTAGATTGGTTGGATTGAATTAATTGATATTGACTATTAAAATAAAATAAAATGTGTGATTAAATAAAATCATCCATAATAATTACTACACATGTAAATTATTCCATATAGCATATGAAGGGAAAAAAACATTTAATATTCAATCCAAATATTGAATAGAATGTTTAATTAAATGTATCAAAGCTTTTATAATGAAGGGTCGCATATATCCATATTTAAATAATTTTATCTAAATAATTTGTGAAGGTGAAGTCTCTTAATATTGGAATAGAAAGAAAACCAACTCAGTATTCACATCAAGGTATTTTGATGAATTAATTAAAAATTGACATTTAAGTATTATGATTACTGAAGCTCATAAGCTTAACCCTCGTGTATGTCAAAATAACTATACCATGACCAACTACTCTTTAATTAAATCAATTTGACCAAGTTGAGATGATATGATGCCTTGAAAAAGGTCAAGGTTAGAGTTCAAGTTAAATAATAAGTTATTGGAAACTGGCATTAAGACATTGATAAGAAATTAGAGCAACACATCTATAAATCTCATTTATAAGAGCTGACCAACAGGGAACTATAGATAATTAAACTATGTTGTTCCTTAATCAATATAATGTTTGCAAATAATATTAGACCTTAGTAGTTGGATTGCGCAATGGTGGCCTGTTGAGTGCGTGCTAAGGTGCAAACCTATGTTTAAAAAAATAAAGTTATGTCAATTGTGTTATTTCCCACATTAAAATGTGGTCATGACACAGTCATTTGGTGGTTGAGGAATGACTTCATAAAATTAGGGCAAGAGGTTAAGCCATTTAAAATTATTCATCATACCATCTTGCCAAACCTTATAATTCCCTCAATTCAATTCAATTATAAATGAATGTATTGTGATAGCCATGATAAACTTCTCAACTTTAGTCACACAATAGACCAATCAAGAGACTCAATCCAACAAAAACATAATATTACCCCATAATTATTCAATTATTAGACCCCCCAATAGGTATAATGTTGGCACTTTATATGTAGTGCAATTACAATGCCAAAGATGGTTTCCAAATTTTATAATGCCAAGATGGACTAAATATGGAAAAATACAACAATATCTTAGAATGAGATCCTTAAATTGAAATTACAATTTCCTAATATGATCTAGACTGAAAATGAAGCCTTCCCAAAAGGACAAAGCTTCTCCAAGTGTTAGTATGTCCAAGTTGTCAACCAAAATGTAAATATGCTTAAATATAAATAAAAGATACTTGGGGTTGAATCTAGAAAATAATTCATGGATAGGATAGAAAATATCCTCAATACATTTCCAACACTGTAAGAATTTATGAGTTCAGAGGTCCAAAAAGGAAGATCTAAATTCAATCAATAATAAAATTAATCTACAAAAAATCTAATAATTAGACCTACACCATTGGAAAGTTCTTGGAACTAGCTTTTTGACAATATCTTGCTCACCAAAATCCAATGCCCAAGTCAAAAGTAATGGCTCATGGAAGAAAACTACCCAATTAAAGCTTGAGAGGCAAAAAAAAAGGCTCCTAATGATAGTCGTTTGGCCATCAAATTTAAGATAGTTACATGATGATGGTCATTTGGCCATAAAATTTAAGATATTCTCGGATGATGGTCATTTGGTTGTCAAATTTAAGAAAATATTTGATGACGGTTATTTGGTTGTTAAATTTAAGATGTGCAAAAAAATAATTTTTTTCTGTCACAAAAATATGAAGTATTATTATATATGAAAATGGGGGTTTTTGAGCCTTTTGGATTCAATGGTAGGGTTTGTTTTGACCCAAAATACTCTAAAATTAACTTGCAATACAAAGCCACAAAAATGAAACCCCAAATATGGTATTTTTATTGTTTTTTTGATTCTACAGGTCATCATTTGATGTAAGAGAAGAGCATACTCAACTTTTCAAGATCCACCAATATTTTCACCCTAGAAAAAACTCAAGCCTAATCATTTCCCATATCTAAGAAGGGGCTTGCAGATCTAAAACTTTGATACCATGTTAGAGTCATTCAAGGACTCAAGCTTCCAAAATCATTTGCAAAACTAAAAATAACCTTCTACAAGAGAGAAAAGTAAGAGCATAAATTTGCAATAAGGGATGAAAAGTAATATTAGATCAAATGTGATCAATATGAAATGCAATGTATTGATTTACAAATGAGAGCCCCTTGGTCATATAGTCAAGGTCAAACATAGGATTAGACAAGATCATGACAATTGTCTTAACCCTATGATATGAGACAACTAATATTAAATTAACTAATACAAGAAGTAAATGACATAATATAAGATAAGATCTAATGCTAACTAAGATTTCTAGAAAGATTCCTAGGACCTAAGTAAACTTAACATGCAAATAGGACCTGCTAGATGAACTAGTTAGGTAAAATACCATATTCACACCAAAATATCTAACTATTATTTGAAGCACTTTCATTACCTCAAGGTAAAGTAAAATGTAATTCATCAAGGGATAGATTAGATTGTTAAGGTCATGAAATCAAAATTTTCTCTTGATGTATTTGGTCTAAATACCCATTATTGTGAGGTGGAGGAGGAGGATCTAGTGGAGATTCCTCCACCCCAATTTTTTTCTAAATATAAGACATGTAAAAAGTGTGAAGGGATATGTTGTGACTTGCATAATTTGTTCCACCCTCCTCATATTATTTCAACAAAAGTATGTAAATGGATGATAATTTAAGCTTTAATGGTCAATGATTATGTATAAGAAGGGGTTGTGGTAAAATTTCTCTCCCCATCAATTTTGAGTTTTGTTTTTTTCTAATCTATATATCATGTCTATTTTTAGACACTTATTGTGGGTTGTAATAATATGTATCTCTTATGGATATAAACTAGCATTAGGTAATATAATACATATATGGGGTGGTTTATGATCTGTTATAGTATTGATTTTGATCAACTAACATATTTTGAGTGATGGGTCTAAAAATTTCATTCAATCTCTTTGGATAGGGTTTCCAATCATGTTCTCATATGATATTATAGAAATAGATATTTTTATTTATTTATTTATTTTAGAATGGATCTAGTGAGCTCCTCACTCTCAAAATTCTTGTAGAAATACTCCTTTTTGTAGTTCTTGGGTGCATAACTCAAGTTTATAAGCAATATTATACTTGATATTTGATGGATCATGTACTATGTGATTTTAGTGAAATGGATACCCCTGAGTCCTTGATTATCAATTGAAGAGGTATTAGCTTAGATTTGTGCTCCTAATACCAAAAATTTGCAATAAATTGATATGATAATTTGGTTAAAAAACTCAAACAAAACAATTTTTTTTTACCTGTCTCATACTTTTATGAGGTTAATGTTGTGTATATTAGATTTGGTAATATTTGCATTTATACTATAAAATTAATAACTTATCTTGTTATATTAGTGAATTCTAATCAAATAGTTATTTTTTTTTCATTAATAACAAATAATTATATTATAATAGTCACAAGGAAATTTTCAAGTTCCTAACCGAGGATTGGGGTCAGCTTTTTACTCGTTAGCTTGTTTGTATGGTGTTTTTGTTAGCTATTTTTGTGCTGTTATGGTCTTTGGACTTGATTTTTAGCTTCTGAGATTTTTGTAATTGGGCCAACACCCTTGCTATGATGCTTTATTTATCAAAAACAAATAATTATATTATTATATGATTCAAGAATAAATACAATATAAATTTAATGAATTATTAATAAATCGAACATAACACATGTTTAGTGATTTGAATATAGTAAACTAATTGGAGCATAATTTAAGTAAGCAATATCAATTTTAACATCATACTTGTACGACCTATATAGAATACATGAGGAACTAAATTATCCATACATTATTAAATATAATATCATAATTGCATTATAATCAACAACGATTTATAATAAATATTTTATCATATTAATAAAAATGGAAGCATTAACTTGTGAGGATAATATAATTTTATAGTGAAATTTACAAATTGGCATTAACATAGTTAATTTAAAAGTCATATTACCTTAGTGATTGTAAAAATAATGTGTATAATGTTGAACACCCAAAATACTGAGGGGGGGGGGTTGAATTAGTATTCTCTGGAACCACTTAACATTTAAACATTTATTCCACATAGCATATTCAATTTTTAGTATAGCAAAGCATGAAATCAACCATCAACATCACATAACACATGAACACTAGATTTTCACGTGGAAAGCCTAAAAAGGGAAAAAACACTGTGAGGATTAGCTCAAAATATATTATAATCGATATATCATATTACATAATTGCTCATTGCAGATGAACTGACTGTCCTAGTGGACTCATTTCCCACATAAGGAAGAAAGATAGAAGAGATTGGTGGCACACAACCAGATTTTGAACTATTACAAATGTATCTACAACATGTTGGAATATAGATCCATTAAAGCTCAATATATTGACTTTATACACTTCATATTGATATGCACTAATACTCTGTTTTACTCTACATTGAAATCACATTCAAACAATTCACATCATCTACACATTATATTACATCACATATATCCAAAACACCAAAAAATATCTTACATATATATCCGTTTCATCCACAAACACCTACAACATCACTTACGCTGGCCTAATTAGATGTATCATACAAAATATAACTTATCGGCTCAACATACACACATACACACTTTATGCCATGATTCAAAACTTATAACTCATCCAAATAGGTCAACATGGACCTATAATAGCTTCCACATAATAGATCAATACTTCTCAAAACTCTGCAGTACCCAAAACTTATTAGGTCGGCATCTGTAATGACCTAACAACAAAATTCATCAACTGTTTAACCAAAAATAGACACATGGACCTTAAAACTTCATGCCATTTGGAATATAGGCACTATTGACACCTGTCAACATCTCCACAAATCTGCAAAGCCAGATACCAATCCGCAAAGTGATGTGGATCTTCCAAAACATACATACTGTAATGGTAGCACTGTAACTACCAAACCAAAACTTATGTCATTCATAACTTCGACACCAAAAACCAAAAAATGATGAAACTTTGGAAATAAACTATTTTAGCATCCAACAAAATTATACCAAAACTGCAAATTGAGATTGTACACGATGGACCAATACAAACCAAAATATCAGATGTCTTATACATAGAAATACCTATTTTGACACTTAGGCCATTTTTCCTTTCATTTTTCTTCACCAAATCAAACCTTATTGAAAATATCCATTGGTTAACCATCTTCAAACATGTTCAAACTATACAAAATGATCTTCACAATGATATTCATACCGGATCACAATGTTTACATCAATGACAATACTGTACTACATACTGTGCAACTTGTGCTCATACCTTATGCTCATATCTCATCCTCATGTTGCCAAAAAAATATCAACATGAAAAAATCCTTACTCTTCCAACAATCTCCCCCTTTTTCATTGATGGAAACATGCCAAAATTATCTCTCAAAACTACTCTCCCCCTTTGACATCAAAGGCAAAGGGCACATACTTATGTTCTTCTCATATGTACCAACATACAGGAACTCCCCTTGACTAATATGTACATATATACAAGAGGGTGATAAAATGAGAACTTTTACTAACTCCTCCTAAGGGTGTTATTCGAAAAAAAATTGCACTAGAAAATTCTCCTATGATATCCACATATATACACTGAAATATGAAACGACAAAATAAAATGCATAAAAAAGAAGTACAATTACCCGAGAGAAGTGTTTGACACCTAAAGATTTTCTAGGTGTGTTTTCCATTCCTTCCTTCCTTCTTCCCAACTCTTCTTGGCTATGCCAAGCATTCTACTCTAAGTCTCAAATTTCATCAAAAGTTCTTCACCATCATTTAGAGTGTTGGGTACCAGATTTAGCTTAGAAGCTTTATCTACACTCATCAGGGCATTGTAGATATGTATGAACTTGGCATTCACTAAATCCCTGAGATGACCAAATTGCATTATAATCTTCTCCTTTTGAACTTGTAGTTGGAAGAATTGCTCATGTAGATTTTCTATTGCAGACCTTGTGCTCCCATCCAAATCTTGTGTTAGATCATAGGCACTAGAGGCTTTGTATTTTTGGGACTCAATTGACTCCATCTCATATTTTATACTCTTTGTAGAGCTTGGCCATTTCATGTAGAATTAAAATAACATTTTGGATTTCACCAAGCAATCCTGTACACTCTTGAGATTATCTTGAAATCTGTTGTGTGTGAAGGAACACTTCTCAGTTATGTCTAGTAATTTCTTCTCATTTATCTTTTTTTCCATCTCCTTCTCCAAATTCTTTTTAAAGCCACTAGAATAATCCTTAAGTGAATCAAGCAAAAAAATTAGATTGTCCATACCAGATAAGGGGTTTTCAATATTAACACTGGTTATGCTTTCTTGTAACATCTTCATCGCATGATTGATTAGTTTTGCACTTTCTTGATGTGTCTCTAAAATTTCTTTTTGTGCAGAAGCATGAAACAAATCACCCAATTGAATCTTGTGCAGTAGAGAGATTCTTTCCATGTCTACATGCCCCTGTTACATTGGAAGTTGCAATAATTGGGCGAACACTATTAGTTGAAACTATAATTGCATACCTAGCAAATTTTTCAAAGGATCTCTAGAGGAACTAGAGGACTCTCCAAATGAATTTTTCTTATCTTCTTCCTTCAAAGCCTTTTATTTGTCACCAACATTGATCGGTGTCTCCACATCCTTCTTCTTAGTATTGTCCAATTCATCCTTAGTACTAGATGCATTCACATACTTTCTCTCTTCATCCTTAATTTTTTTAATGTTATCTAGAGGCATGTTTGTCTTTAGGTGGCCTTGAGCATCCTTTTCCTTTTCCTCAGATTCTAGAGGAGGCGAGTTTTGTCTTGTGTGTATATCCTCCTTTTGTGCCTCTATAGCTCTTACCTTTGTAGTGGGGTTTTCTCCTACTGGAGGAGCATTATCAATAACATTTTCTTCTATAGTACCGATATCTTCTTCCTTTGTAACATTTTCTTCCACTTCTAGAAGAATATCCTTTTTCACATCTTCTTCTTTAGCCCCATGCTCGTGTTGAGCATTTTATTGTTGTGCTTCTTTTGCAATATTCATTTCCGGAGCTGGCATATCATCATGTATTTTTTCTTTTGTGTCTGGGGTCATTCCTAACCTTTTTTCCAAATCAACAACCTTCTCTATAGACTCATTTTGGAGCCTCTCAAGATCATTTTGATCTCCGCTCATAAGGGTGGTTACCCTTTTCTTAGTTCAAAATTCCCTATTATACACTTGAGCCAATGTGGCTTTGTTTTCATCTAATCGGGGTGCACTAATATTTTCCAGAGAAAATGCTCTCAACTTTTCCTCTTCATCCATTGCATCTTGTATTCTTGCATATAACACATTTGTTAGTTCTTCAAGCAACTGCTTATCAATTTTCTTCATATTAACTTCAAAAGTAATAATATACTTTACAATAGCTTCTTTAATGGCAGCCTTATCTATATCATTAACAATGGTGTACAAGGCAAGGCAATAGTTTCTCCTAATATCTCATGGTCCACAATCCCTTTGAATAGAGCATCAAGTTTCATAGGGCTATGTGCCCTTACCAGAGTCTTTTTCTTCTTCTTTTTGTTATCTAGTGTCTTTTTCTCCTTACTAGATTTAGGCTTCTTCTCCCTCATTTTTATTTTGTAGCCTTGTATTTCTTTTTCAACCTTAGCCTCACTGTCGGTATCTACAATGTCAATCTTTTGTTTCTTTGTACTTGCTTCACCTTGTGAAGCTTTCAGTTTCCTCTTCCAGACCAATTATGGTCCTTCTTCTTCATCTTCCACATTCACTCCTATGTACTTTTCCCTTGTAGCTTTTATTTTTACCCTTCTCTTTGCAGAGCCAGTTTGTTGTGGTGCTAGAGAAGCCTTTTCCATTTCAGTTACTTTCTGTTGTTTCACTAGAGGGGTCTTCTCCTTCACCAAAGTACTTGTAGAATATTTTCTCTTCTCCCTTGTAATAGACTTAGTTGCAAAGGACTTGGGAGTAATTGGAGGAGTGGTAGTTTTTCTACTAGATCTTTTGATACTTGATGATCCTCTTGGTGAGCCAAACATGGCTTTTTCCTTCTCAACTTGTTCTTTTGTGAGGCCCATTACCTCCACAACTATTGCAATCATCTTCTCAATAGTTTTCTTTGTCTATTTTTGTCTTTGCTTTGAATGCACCTCCATGGATTTCTCGTCATAGGTGCTATATCACTCATGAGAAGAGTCCTAAGGTTTTCTTAACATAAGTTTAGCCAAACTGATTATTACATCTCCTTCAACCTCATATCCCATCTTTGGGATCCACACATTTCTAGGCTCAAAAACCTCCATTATGCAACAATCTTTACTTACCATAAAAATAATGCCATTTTTGTATTTTTTAACAACATGCTTTGGTATTCTCTCTCTTGTATGCATCTTTTCTTGAATTTTTTTAAAGAACCCCCAAAGAGCATTCTTCCGTGCATCTGAGTCTCCCAACCTCATCAAATGATCTTTGATTTGATGGGCTATAGGTCTATCCTTTAGCCACACAATGTTCCTTGTACCAAGAACCTCCTTCAAAAAGTAAAAGAGTAAAAAAATAATCAAAGTGCCAAACTTAAAGGCATACTTAGAGTCCTTTGTCTTCTACATATTTTCCAAAAGCCACAATCTAAAAAATTCACATAGATCATAGTATTCACCTTCCTCAACCATCTCATATGCTATATTAATGACAGTCGCCGATACAAAATTTTCTCTCTTGGTGAAGTATATTTGTATCCTATCATCATTGAAGATACTTCACTGCCAGGTTTATGATGTCCTTTATTATCAATTCCCTTCTATCATACTCCACATCTTTTCACTCCATCACAATTTCATTTTTCACTGATGAGCATCAAAGTTGGTTCAATTGAGCACAAACTAGTTACAACCCTAATATCCTCTTTGTTGATCAAATGTAGTATATCTAACTAGAGGAAATTTCCATGAATGTGACTCAGGGTGTATCTCACTCACTCATCTATATAACAAAAGATGAGAAAACTATTCTAGTTGTCGAGTTTCTTCTCTACCAAAACTTTAAACTTTGATTTCAACTCGAAATCATCTCTGGTGAGTTCCTTGTACCACAAATCACTCATATTTGTGTGATTATATTCTTCCATATTAACATGATTGTATGCCCTAACATCTTCTATGTGTAAAACACCATACAGGATGTGCAAAAATGCACCATCTGGATCATCCACCAGAGATTTATCAGGATGCCTTTTGAATTTAGGGTGCAGATGATTAGTAACTTCTACAACTTGTGGTGTATACATTTTTTCAACAAATTGAAAGTGATTTATGAAACTGGGGAAATAGGAATTGTAAAACACCTTTGAATCGCTTTCGGATAAGGTTTCTCTTGTACCATATCGTAATTGCTTCAATCACTTCACTTCGATCTTTCACTACTCTACTCTTCTCAAATGCTCATTTGAAAATAACTTAGATTGTGTACGAAATAACTTATAAACCTTTTACACTTGACCTATTTTTTCATTGAATACTCAAATTGAAGAGCTAGTAAAAACCCTAATCACATAACACATGAACACCAGATTTTTATGTGGAAAACACAAAAAGGGAAAAACCATGATGAGGATTAGCTCACAATATATTATAACCGATTATAAGATATTACAAAATTCCTCACTGCAAGTGGACTCATAGCCCATAGAAGGAAGAAAATATAGAAGAGATTGGTGGCACACAACTAGATTTTGAACTATTATAAATGCATCTATAACATGCTGGAATACAGTTCCATTGAAGCTCAATGTACTAACTTTATACACTTCATATTGATCTGCACTCACTCTATTCTGCTCTGTATTTGCATCACATTCACATAATGTGCATCATCTACACATTACATTGCATCACACGTATCCAAAACATTGAAAAATATCTTACATATATATTCATTTGATCCACAAACACCTACAACATCAATTAGGTTGGCCTAATTAGATGTATCACACAAAATATAACTTTTCAACTCAACATACACACATACACGCTTCATGCCATGATTCAAAACTCATAAAAAATCCAAATAGGTCGGCATGGACCTATAATAGCTTCCACATAATGGATCAATACTTCTCAAAACTTTGCAATACCCAAAACTTATTAGGTCGGCACTAGTAATGACCTAACAACAAAATTCATCAACTGTTCAACCACAAATAGATACGTAGACCTCAAAAATTCATGCCACTTGGAATATAGGTGCTATTGACACTTGTCAACATCTCCACAAATATACAAAGCTAGATACCAATCCGTGGAGTGACGCATAATGTACTTGCAACATTGTAACTACTAGACCAAAACTTTTATCATTCATAACTTCAACACCATAGACCGAACCACTATGAAACTCTAGAAATAAGACTCTTTTAGTATCCAAAAAAATTATACCAAAACCATAGAGTGATATTCTACATAGCAGACCAATGCGAACCAAAATACCGGATGTCCTGTACACAAAAATACCTATTTTGACACAACCATTTTTCCTTTCATCTTTTTCTTCACCGGATCAAACCTTCTTGCAACTATTCATTGGATAACCATCTTCAAACATCTTCAAACTATACAAAATGATCTGCACAATGATCTTCATACCGGATCACAATGTTGACATCAATGATAATACTGTACTAGATACTGTGCAACTTGTGCTCATACTTTATACTCATATCTCATGCTCGTTACCAACAAATATATCAATGACAAACTCCTTATTCTTACAACATATAAAGCATAATCATTAGTTGATTTATTCTATGAAAATTTTGAATAATTTTTTTGGCCATATTTTATGTGTTTTGTCAATATTAAATTGCTGGTATTGCAAATCTTCTCTAATAAGGGAGCTGTAATCTATATGGATCATGAAAAATATAAATATGTAAATAAATTTGTAACTAGTAAATTAAATTTGTGAAAAGGTTATAAAAATATAGTCTATAATTCGCACACTCATTTTGAACAATACATGATGAATACATAATTGTGGGGTTGAATCTACACATGTGGAAGTGATTTGAGTCAAATCTACAATTGTGGCAATGACCCTCAAATATGCACAATAAAAGGATAAATTTTACTTCAACATTTTTTGGATCCTTCTTGGGCCCAAGAGGGATGCTCCAACATAAAAAGCAATAATAATTAGAGGTGGGAAGTATGTCTTTACACATGGGAAAACAACTAAAATATTATATTGATCAAAATGAGGAGAATTTTACTATTTCATTAATGTAATTAAAGGATAAGAAAATTTGCATATGCATCTATAGCAACTCATTGTATTTGACAATATTTTGATATTAATACAATAGAAAATCATTTTCCACTACCAAAGTTCATTTTTCCTCGATGAAGGTTTCTAGGGTAAGAACCCTAAATTTCTTTGTGAGAATTATTATATTTCTAGTATGTCATTTTATAAATTTTTAACATCTCCCTTAAACACTCATTTTTTGAAGCAAGTAGATCAAAAGATTAGATTTGTACTTCTAAAATTCTACTTTATAATCTGAGAGTTCACATATCATTTGGGTTTTGAAAGGGTTGTCTATTGACCAACCAAAATAAAGGTAATATATAATTGAACCATGCCCAAGTCACTTAGAAAAATACTTGGTTTCTAAAGCTTCAAAAAATTCTATCAAAAGTTTGCGAGAACTCTACCATATTTCATCCTTTGACTAGCCCTACAAAAAATATTCTTACTTGGTCTATCAAGGTACATAATAATTTTGATAGCCTCAAGCAAGCTTGTATGTTTCTCTACTATTAGTAACTCCAAAAATTTTAAACTTTTCATTATCACATGCGATACTTCTAGTTATGTTATGAGTGAAATACTTGATGACCATTCAACCTCCTTTAAAATTAATAATATTAATAATAAAGAGAGATAAATCACAGCATATAGTAATTAAATGTGGGCTATTCTACATGTAGTGGCTAAGTCACATAATCTTTATGAAGAAAACAGTTTATTAAAATAGATATCTCATCCTAAGCACTTCTTGAATTAGAACATTTATAAAGGAGCAATGAAAGTGAAATGTTTATCTAGTGGCATAGGACTTTGATATCATATATAAGAAGAGGAAAGAGTATATAGTGGAAAATTACCTATTGTCCCAATAGGGGTCACCATTATTTCACACTATCTTTATTAGCTAACCCACTTGGCTATGCAATCTTCTTAAGGATTATCCAATTAATAAGGCAAGAAGTTGTAGAAGGAAAATGAATTATTAATATCTAATGGCATCATAAATTTTTGACAATATATTTATTTTAGACATGGATTCCATTTGGTTCAAAGGGATGTTTAATAGGCACAAGATATCACGTAAATCCATAGGTTTTTAGAAAATGCTAAAACTATCACCTTAAATTTATTTTTAGAAAATCAGGGTATATTTTGTAAATTATAGAAAAATATGATTCTTATTAGCAAAACAAAGTTGAATGTTCCATCTCTAGGTCTAGTCCAACCAAATTTTGTTCTCAATTAAAAGTGGGAAATTGGATCAATAGTTTTTATCTCAAGTCTAAAAAAATTTAAAGATAAGAATGAATTATTCATTATTTTACTTTTATCCTTTAATCTCTACATTCAACTGAATAATGTGATTGTGAAGTTGTCAATATATTTTTAATAAAAAAAGTCATAAATATCTTATCTAGTGCCAATGTGCTGAATTGCCTTGTGTTCTAGATTAAAAAAAAAAAGGGTTTCAATTAATTAGTTCATATTGCATACTCAAAATCATCCCATAAAACATTGTTAAGTTTAAAAAGAGCTCCCCTTCTAATTTGAAGATAAATTCTACCATGCATCTATCATGTTTTGTGTTACACTAAAAGGTACAAATTAAAAAATTGATAGAGACAAAGCTAATTTTTCATGTTTTCCTATTTTTACGTTTTCTTAGTTAGTCTTTATAAGCTTTGAGTATAAAAGTCAAGGAAATCTTGTGCACCTATGCATGGCATATTATTACAACTATATTTTCTATTAGGTATAATCCCCAATTTTAGTGATTATTAAGGTAATTTTTTTATTATCTAAGATTAATGAAGAGTTAAGAAATGGACTACTTATAGATTCCTTCTCCATTATATAGTAATGGGAAGACCTAAAACATGTATCTCTTCAATATGATTTTGCTAATGTATTCTTTTGTTATATCTTATTCTTTCATAATTTTACTCTTCTTTTTCTTGCAATTTATTTAGAGACATGGAATTGTTAGGAAGATAATTCAGATTGTGATCATTTTTAGACCATCAAAGAAATACATGAGAACCTCAACCCTTAAAAATAGATGTATGCAATAGAAACCCCAACTCTGAAGAGATTTATACAAGTAGGAGGGTGCCTCTATAATAACTCTCAACTTATCATCAAATAAATGCTATATTACCTTGACGAGAGTGTAGACATGTAAAATTGACCTAACACCTATCACACACCCTAAACAACATTGAACAACACCGAACAACATCAAACAACATCAAACAACATCAAACAACATCCAAAACCCTAATTTCCTCTATTAATTGAATAAAAAAAATTATTTAATTAATCAACTTTTTCATCATTTTTGACTAAGTAAATAAATTTCATTTATTTAATAAAGTTCAAAAAATACTATTTCTATTATTAATTGAATAAAACAACATTATTTAATTAATTCACATTTCTATCATTTTGGCCAATTAAATAAATTATATTTATTTAATGAAGTCCTAATCTCATGCTATTTTGTCTTGATTGATTAAATAATGAAAATTATTTAATTACGTTGCTAAATCACCTTATTCCCCTAAGTTAATTGAATTATTAAATCATAATAATTTAATTACGACACTTTCCCTCCAAAATTTTAATAATTAAATCAAACTATTCAAATCATTCATCAAAAATCAGATCAAACTAATGCAACTTTGTTTGCAAAAGTCAAACTTGATTTGCACGTTCAACTCCAAAAAGGAATTAATTAATTAAATCAATTAATCAATTTTACTCACCCACTTTCTGATTGAGCAAATTACGATTGATGACTGAGCAATCTAATTTGTTGATTGAGCAATCAATTTCCTAACTAAACCATCTAAATCTTGACTGATCAATCTAAATCTTGACTAACCAATCTATTCCTCAATCACACAAATTGTGCAATCTATTTTGCACAATCTGCTCATGTCTAAATCCTCTCAACACCTTTTGACATCGATCTTGATTTAACATTGTTTAATCCTGATCATTCATTTCAAATCTCATTTTCTATATAAAAACCTCTTTCCTCACAAAAAAGGATCGAAGAACCAACATCATTTGCACAACGAAGTACTATCAACATTCACAACTGCCATTAGAGCTTCAACATTTTTTCGATCAACCAACATCAACATCATTCTTCAAGCTTTGCACATGAACTATGGAGGCTTCATAGTGATACAAACAATCCAACATCAAGCGAACACACTTCGATACATGATCTTAACACTTTGATTTATTTTGAATTCAATTGGTAATCATATGATTTCTTAATATGTTTTCAATAGCTTAGTTTCATTTCTAGTGTAGGATTATATCTTATATTAGTGTTCTTGATCTTAGACTAGATTCTAATTTTATTTGTATCTGTCTTGCTTTGCATCTAATGATTTTCCCCCTCACACATTCTAGCATGCCCAGTGGGACCATGGTCCCCTACACTAATGTTTGTATGAGCCATTTTTGAAGTTGTAGGCTCCAAAATCGCATTTGGAGAAGTTTTCACGCATTGTCCCAGAAAAGTTCACAATTTCCTATCAAGGAAACCGTGCACTTGACTCTGAAACCCAAACATCTGACACTAAGAACTGCACACTTGCAAATTTTCTAAGCATTTGATAGTTGACATGGGTGCACTTGCTCTAAACCTGCACATTTTCTCTCTGACAAGGGGCACACTTGACTATGATTTCTGAGCATTTTCTCTGATAGACCTGTGCACAAGATTTGCAAATTTGTAACTGATTATTTGCTAATGTATGCCTATTTTTGAATGTGTGATAGGTGCTAACATGTTTGTATGTAGGATTTAAGAAACACTAACTTATTTTTTGTAGGGAAGATGAACGACCAAATACTCCAGATTTACAAAACATTTTTTTAAGTTAGAAATATTTGTTTTGGCTCATAAAAAGAACAAACAAACTTTGTTTTTAGTGCTCTTAAAATGAACTATTTCAAGCTTTCTTAAAGTAGGAATCATTATTTGGTTCTTTAAAAAGAACAAGACAAGTGTACACTTCGTTTTGGTGTTATTCAAAATTGAACCATTTCAAGCTTTCTTAAAATAGGAACTTTTATTTGGTGCTTTAAAAAGAACAACACAAATGAATCTTTCATTTTGGTGCTCTTAAAATGAACCATTTCAAAGTTTTTCTAAGTTAGGAATTGTCATTTGGTGCATAAAAAGAACAAAACATTTCAATTAAGGTGCTCTAAAAATGAATTCTTTCAAGTTTTCATAATTAGGAACATTGATTTTGGTGCATAAAAAGAACAAACACAAAATGATTTCCTTTTGTTGACACACACTCATTTTTACTTTTGTTGACCAAGTTAAGACCAGGATTGATTTCTTAGAAACACTTAAATTTGGGCTTAAAAATGAACAAGTTATTCTTTCTTTCTTGCACCATTGCTATTGTAAATGATTGATACCCAGAATACTTCATATTGGTGCATTTAAAAAGAACACATTTTATTTTATTCACATATTTTTGGGGACAACACCACTCGAGGTGTTTAAAAAGAATAAAACTGCTATGAAGTGTTTGTTGTGCATTCAGTGTTTGGAAAGCAAGATGGTTGCCTTCTCCCCTCTCACCTTTTGGAAATTTTGGGTGAACAAAAACATCTTGAGCTTCACACCTTTCTTTTCAAGCATACCTTTTAGAGGGCTTGCCTATTGAGAAATATCCTGCACTAGAGAACTCATAGGTGACCCAAGCAGTACTTTCATTCTGGACTGCTATATAAATAAGTTGTGGTTGTGAGGAAAGTTAATCATCCTATCGAGTGTTGCTAGCCTATGCCAACGTATTCTCCCTTAATATCCTTGTGATGCATAAAAACCTGCAAGGGCTGGGAGCTCTCTTAATTGAGCAAAAAACTGCATGTATAGGGGCCCGAAAATAATATCCCTAGAACATTACTAAGAGCCAAATTGTTTTAGAAGCTACCCCTTTATCCAAAAACATTCTTTGAAAGTGGTGCATCAAAATTTACTTTTGAGAGGTTACTTGCCAAGTACGACTATAGGCCCATGCCATAAGTTGTATGTAAAATTCGTCTCTTCAGAGCATGAGGCAGGCCTACCTAAAAGAATGGTTTCTATCCACTAGGGTTGTAAATGCTTGTTTATGTTAAACTTTCCCAATACATTCAAAACAATTTGATTTCAAACTCTGTGCTTGATGTAAAAAGAATGCATCCAAAAAAACACTAAACACGATGGTTGAACCACAAACCCTTTGAATTAGTGTATGTGTGTAAAAGAAGCCCTATATTTGTACTCCTTGAAAGGAGTTTTCCTTAAAGGTTTCCAAATATTCAGGTTTTTATTTCAGGTTGCATTGATCAAAGTAAATATTTAGGAACTATGGATTGGGTGTCATGATTTCACAACTAAAGCTATATACATGAAGGCCACACAAGTCCATGCTTTTTGAGTCAGTCCAAGTGTTGTTGTATCACTTTCCATACTCCAAACATAGAGAAATTGAGAGAAAAACCAACTTAAACTTGCAAAAATTTAGAGAAAGATTGTTCAAACTAGAAACAAAACACACAAAGACCACCTTTTGCACAAAATTCTAGAGTAGCTATCACATTTTATGTAGTAGTTGCTAAAAATTCATTGCATTTTCTCTTTGTTCCAAAAAATTTACTAATGAAAATTAGTTGCATCTAATAGAAATTGAGCACTTGCTGCGTGACCCACACACTTGCTTTTATTTCCTCGCATTTACTTTTGAGAAACCAGTGCACTTGCCATTAAGATACTTGCATTTTCCTAAAGATGCTCAATTTTTCCTGAGTAAACATTGCATTTGACAAAAAGACACATCAATTTCACTTGCCATTCCAAATCACACTTGCTTCTTCAAACCTTGAGCACTTGACACATTTTTGGATGCACTTGATAAAACTGGCCGCTTTTTCTCACAGTCTTATGTATTTGTTTAGAAACTAGTGCTATTGCTTTATCCTGTTGACAATTGGGAAAAAAAAACCTAAGCTACTTACAAGATCATTGCTAGAACGAAATGATTGGAAAACCAGATAAGTCACATAGTCCCTCATCCATTATTTCCATTCTACTTGTTAGAAATCAAAATCAAACAAACCATTGGGATCATTCCTTCACTCAGATGTCTATGATATCAACAGTTACTTGGAAATCGTAAATAGTTCAAGTAAGCTTTCCCACAACATATCCTCTAGACAAGGAAGTGAAATATCAACTCTAGTCCTTCAACACTTTTATTTCTAAAAAGTAGCACCATTCCAAAAAACACTCAAACCTTAGGGTCTTGAGCTTCATAACGACCATCTCAAACACCACTACACTTTATGACCATTTGGTGACCGACTGCTCCAATTCAACAACCGAACCTTGTAGCACCAATCCTCCAACCTAGTATCACACATATTGAAGGTGAAAAAATTGATATCATTAGTAGTTTAAGAACCTTCATATTTGAGAAGAACAAAACACCCAACCGGTGGAGAAACACAACACAAATCTTAGACAAAGAGGAAGAGAAAGCAGACATAGCAGCTGAAAGACCCATGTTACGACCTCTTGTGTGGAAATAGACATACACCCTTCATGATCCTTAGAAAGAGAAAAATACTTAGATCCAACAAGAGAAAAATCCTTAGGCAATAATCCATATTACGACTTTCAAATAACCACCCTACAAAAAAGTTTGCCAAAGGGTACATCTAGAGAAGGTATCACATCTACCAAAGAATTTTTGCCTAAATTTTCACCCTCTAGCTCAATCAGCAAGGAAAATTGTGTTTAACAGGTTCGAGAAGGCCAAATGGAGCATTCGGCCTAGGGTAAAGGTCATGAATCTGATGCTAGGTCATAGGGAGCTCAGTTGGGAAGCCTGCCTTGTTCAAGTTTGACATGAAAATCTTCTAAGGACAGAGTCACCAAGACCCCAGGAGTGTCATAGCGAGTGGGATTCGCATATGGTCCCTATCGACAAGACATTGGATAGAGTCTCAGTGACAAAAGGTTTTCAGTTCGGCGGAGGTTCTTTTCTTCGGCCAAGGTCTCGGTGAACGCATTGGGTCTCACCGACAAAACAATGCAAGATCCTTTCGGCGTATGTGTGCGGGTTTCAGAAAGAGGTCTCACCAATCGAAGATGTCTCGCCAAAGTCAGGAGATCTCGACAAAGCAAGCGAGCTTCGCTAGGAGGTCTCGCCGAAGCCACAGTGTCTCCTCGATAATCAAAAGGAAGCATGTTTCGGGACAGGTTTGGCCAACAAAAAAGTCTCCCCGGCACAAAGGAAAGAGGGCCCTCGGTATGACTAAGGGATCTCGCTGAGATGTCTCAGCGATTACACAAGGTCCTCCCGAAATGAAATGGAGCTCGGCAAGAGTCGAAGGGCTCGATATAGAGTCTCGGTGAATGGAGACGGTCTTGCCGATCGAAAGGAGGCCCCACCAAAACGTGAAAGGGCTCGCCAACAGTTGAAGATGTCGCCCGGAGGTCCTGCCGACAACGGGAGGTCCTGGCGACATACAAGGTATTATCGGCAAGAGTCTTACCGAAGAGGTAGAGTCACAATAGGACAAAATGCTCTCGACATAGGTTGAAGCCTTTGTCAGGATGTCTTACCGAAGTGTGAGTGTCTTAGCGACAAGAGCAGATATCGGTATGAAAAGAGACGCTCGGTATGAAGTCTGGCCGACAAGCCAATGTCTCCCCGATAACGAAGGGACTCGCCGGATGTCTTACTGACCGGAAGGAGCTCGCCATGAGTTGAGGCCATCGGGATGAGGTCTTGCCGACCTGGTAAGGTCTCACCGAAAGCCGAAGGAGCTCGAGCCCGGAGGAGAAGAGTAAGCTCGGGGTAAATGAAATGAGCTCGCCATGAGCTCTCGCCGACTGTTCTATGATATGCCGATAGTTGCAGAGACACCTAATTGCATCGGCAAGACACTTTCTGTGTCTCGTCGAGATGCGATTCTTTTCAAAGGAATTTTGACCAGCTACAAAGCCCGCGTGGAAAGCGCTCAACCAATCAGAGAGATCTGAAGGTAAATAATGGTAGTCTAAAGAACATCAACTGGATGAAGGGTGATGTGTATCTATTCTGAACTTAGGGCATTGAAGGCAGATCGACTGAAGAGGTTCAAATAGGACACGATGCCAGGATCAAAATGAATGCAGTGGTTGCAGAAAGATCAAAAGGCTTCTCCAGGTAGTAGCTCTCCACCAATACATACAACAAGGACACGCAGGGTCCTGCATTTATTTCATCCAAAAGATCCGAGGAGAGAGAGATTTTTCGAAGATTGATATTTTGTAAGCCCTAAGGGGCTGACACATTTTGATATATAAGGCATTTTTTCCTTTTTGTAGATAGTGGGAATTATGCATTCAAGGGAGTTAGTGATTTTTTCATCAATTCTTTCTCAATTAATGTATGTTTCTGTAACTCAACTGGAATCCTGAATACAACACAGAGTTTACCTTGGAAGCTTGTGTTCATGTTTGTATTGATGCTCATTTCTGTATCTTTCTTTCAAACATGCAAGTCTTTAACTGTGTTTTATAGTCCTGCACTTATGTCTTAAGGTTGTGAAATTGATCTTTCCTTCCCAAGATGTGTATGTGGGCCAAACCTATTAGGACTGAAGCATTAAATCTGAAAGAAGTTGTTCTGACTATGTGAAGCAATAGAATTTAACTTTCAAGTGTATGTTCTTCCTGTGTTCATTTCATGATTTCTCATTAATACTGTGTGTCACCAAAATTTTAGTTCCATTTTTATGAACTTTCCTTCTCCCTTTCCCTTCAAAGAAACAGTAGTTCAGGTGACACCCAAAGGAAGCCGGCCTTCTCCAGAGGTTCACTCCAATCTCAGGTGACCCACAGCCTTGGAGTGATCCAATGTTTCACTAGAAAGCTCAATTTTTTACAACTTTACATAGGGTGCATTTCTAGGTGACAACAGGTACATCTAGAGAAGGTATCACATCTGCCAAAATACACTAGACTTTTTCTATCTATACTTTCCACCAATAGGCCACATCTTTTCCAAAGAATAGGAGTCACGAAAATAGTCACAAGAGCTAGGAAACTATTTATGCCAACTAGAAGATCAGAACATAGGAAAAACATGGAAGCAAGCAATAACAACACCAACATCCCACCAACAAAAACCACAAATGAAAGAAGTAACCCATGAGGATATAAACCAAATGACCTTACAATAGGTTATTGAGTATCAAAAAATCTCCAAAAACATATCGATCTATTACCCAAATCACTCTTATCAAGGGTCACAACATCAAATAGGGCCACAAAATTAGGGGTTTCAAAATCACCATCAAGGAATAAGTCCAGAACATCAAATTTCTCTAGATAAAATTTATAAAAATATTGAGGAAATTAAACGAGATCGAAATACGACATATCATCAAGGAATTATTCAAGGTTGAAACATTACATATCCACAACCAACAAACATTATTCCACAAACGCCTCAATATCCACATCAACAAGACTTCCAATATCTGCAGTATCAAGAAGTTTCACAACTACCTCAAGTGCAATATCAAAATGTACCTCAATCCCAGTATCAAGAATTTCTGCAACACCAAGGTGTACCTCAAGTGCAATATCAAAATGTACCTCAAACATAGTATCAAGGAGTTCCACAAAATCAAGAGAAAAACAATCAAGAAAAGCCACAGAGGAAAGATTACCAACCAAGAAGGAAATCACCCCTTTGGGAGAGACTTTAGAGGTAATCATGCATGGAATAGTACAACAAGGACTTATCAAAATAAATGAAAGTCTAGTTTATGGTGAACCAAACTTTAAACTTCCTTGGTATAACAAGTATGAACAATGTGAGTTCCACAAAATCAAGGGTCACCCAACAAACATATGTGCTACACTCAAACATCTCATCCAAGACCTTATTGATCAAGGAGAAATAACCATTAAAGGGACATCTACCAATGACAACAATGATAATATCTCAAACTCAAAATTTGAAAACAGTGATTAAGAGCTATCTATCACTGATCACATTGACAATGTCTCTACATCATCCAGTGAGCAAGAGGACATAAATCAATAATCTAATCCCAAGCACGATCAAAATCAATCACCCAAGTCTAGCAATGATTCAGTCCAAGATATATTGATATCATCCAACCTCATGGAAGTACATATTGATGATCAAGAGACTCTTAATCCAACACTTATACCCAATGCAAAAAATCTAAGCCAAGAGCTATCACCCATATGTCCACATTTTGAGGAAATCCAAGGATCCTTTACCAAAAATCCCTTCTTTGAAATTGGTCCATGTCAAGAATGTGATCCAAAGCATATCAAAGATAATACCACACAAAGTCAAGATCAAGAATCCCTATCATCAAAATACTACAATGAATTGGTAGATATCTTCCAAGACATCCAAGGTTTTCCAAAAGAAGAACAAATCCATATACCAATCACACATACATCTACCCATGAGTAGCTTACTCCTAATGGACATGTAGATGATCTTCATCCAAAACAAGAGTCTCATACTCTTGATATCATAAACAAGGAACAAGAGTCACCTACTCTTAACATCTTTACACATGATCAAAACATGGAAGAATCTATAGACATATCTGAAATTGATCAAGAAGAACCATTAAAATTAGAAATATCCTCCAAGAAGATTGAAAACATCAAGCATGGAAATATGGATCACAATGTCTTAAAACCAACAAAGATAAATAATAATCTTGGGAAGAAGAGCATTAGGTATATAATAGTCAAAGAAGCACCAATATATTTTGAAGGGCCATCAAAATATGATATTTCACAAGATTAAGTTGACAATATCAATCAGGAAGTTGTCCTGCCTATGAAGGATCCTATCAATGAAGAAGCTAGCACCTTTGAAGATCCAAAATAGAGTAGAAAAGGATTAGCACCTTGTTTCCAAGGTAATAAATATCCTATTGCAAATAAATTTTTTCAACGGATTCATTGTCAAGAGAAAGGATTAGGCCTACATGAATAGGGTATCCTAGCACCAGTGCATATTATTAGCAATCCTAAGCATCAAGGTCTTGGTTATTCAACAATTAAGGGAGCTAAACATATCATGGATACCTATATAATACTCGGGTCAACTTTATCTAATGCAAGCATCAACATAGAGAGCACAAAGAGTCCTTATGATGAAATTGCTACCAATGCTACAACTAGCCATATCATGAATTGTCATCCACGTATTTTTCCACCCTCTCATTGGGACCAACAACAAGAGAAAAATCTATACCCAAGAATGAAAAAAGTCATTGAAGCAAAAGAATCAACAAAACAAAATGGACAAGAAAAGTTTAAATGGATACAAAAGCAAAAGCAAGAAAATTATCCCTATCAAACTCCATTAGTCAAAGAAACTATGGGGAAAAATAAAAAAGGGAAGTTTATCCATAAAAAATATCCAACAATGCAAAAGAAAGCTTCAAGAGCAACCTACAAGGTATGTCAAGATGTTGTCCCAATCGAATCTCCATATCCACCCATCGTTGCTCATCATTCCAAGTTTAGAAAATAAAAGGTTCCAAATTGTCAACCAATCCATATGAATCTTGTATCCCTCAACACATTTTTCCATCCATGATATCCAAATATCACATTAACCATGTGTTGGCATCAACTCTTTATCATAAAGACTCTAAGGGTACTCTATCACAATGTGTGTGTCAAGGTAAGGTTAACTCTGGTATCAAAAAGGAAGATAAAAATTATCAAGGGTTACATTCAAGTGCTCATATCCTAAAAAAACAACTCCTCCAAGTAGGATATCATTGACACATCATGACAGAAACAACAACCATATCAGCACAAGCAACATCTACATCAACACCACTAGGTGGTTCAACATGAGTAGAAAAAGTGTCACCATAATGAAAACCTGGGAAACAAGAATGTTGTGTGACATTAGAAAAAT
The DNA here is from genome assembly GCA_007258455.2 of Sequoia sempervirens. Lineage (NCBI taxonomy): Eukaryota > Viridiplantae > Streptophyta > Pinopsida > Cupressales > Cupressaceae > Sequoia > Sequoia sempervirens. The sequence continues at coordinate 171,244,235 of VDFB02075321.1, read as the reverse complement.
CAAGAAAAAGAAAAAAAGTTAAAAAAAAGTTAAAAAAAAAGTCAAGAGAAAAATCGTCCTCTAGTGAAAACCACTATGCTTGTGCTTTGGACAAGTACCATGATGAAAACCTAGAAAATAGGCTTCATGTGTAGAATTGAGCATCTACACTCCCATTATATATGCAAGCACTATAACTATTTTAGGGTTTCCACCCATTAGTTTTTTCTTACTTTAGATCAGTTAAATATCTATGATCTAGGTGACATTCAAGCTATCCATTTTTAAAAAAAATATTGCACTATAACTATTTTAGGGTTTATCCTCCTTTCATTTTTGCTTACTTGAGGTCATTTAAATATCTATTATTTAGGTGGCATTCAAGCTATCCATGTTTTAAAAAATGAACTTTAAGGTTTACTTTTTTATCTTATAATTTTAAAGTAAATTTTCATATTCTCTTCTAATAATATAGTAGTGTCTCTTAATCTAATCCAACCTTTTTCATATAGCTTATACACCTCTTGTGTTTTTGATAAGGTAAGCAAGGTTTTGAAAGGACCAAGAACCTTTTATAGAGCTAAGAGAAGGACACTTCCAAACAAAAAAGTCTCAAACTTTTCCAATGAAATAGAGAAATAGTACCAGCGGAGAAATCGTAGTAGTACAGTAGAAACACAGACATCGCCTAGTCACTAGAAACCAGGAGTGATAGAACACTCAAGACCAACAACATTCCTGAGTTAAAGACAAACAACAACCCAAACCTGGCACCACAACCAAGAGCAACAAAACACTTAGGATAGGAACCAGTCCTAAGTCAAGGACAAAGAAATAATAAAGGCCTTGAGCCAAGAAACAGCCCACAATATTGTAGGCCCGAAAGACTGCCTAAAACAACCAAGCCACAAATCACCTATAGCAATTGGACTGAAACAGACCTTCCGCTCAATATAGACAAAAATGAGCCTAACAGTTTCTTACCAAGAGAGGGGTAAGAATCACAAGTTGCTGTAGAGATCCCATAGCCAATCAAAAACCCCACCTCAATAGGAGACATGAAAGGGGAAAGAAAAAAGGTAGTAGAAGCACCCAAAAACAACTCCAGATTCTCAAAACTCTTCACCTCAATATAAAAGTACGATAAAAAAGTAGAGTAAAAGACAACCAAAATCCCACAATAGCACCACCAAGCCCCTCCAACCAAACCAATCTCCACCACAATAAGAGATAGCTCCACCTCCATAAGAGAAGCCAAAAAGGGGGTTATCCAAATAAGAACACTACTTTCATCCAGATCCACACACTCCACCTCAATAGTAGTCACAAGATGAGGAAGTAAGAAAAAATAAAGAATAGAGAAAGCAACAACAATACTCATCAACCTCAAAACATTACTTTCATCTAGATCCACAAACTCCACCTCAAAAGGATATGAATCCACCTTAATAGAAGTCACTAAATGAGGAAAGAAGAAGAAAGTAAAAACAAAGCAAGCATCACCAATACTCATTAACCTCAAACCCACTTGGGTTGTGAGAAATAACCAGACTTCTAAAGGAGCTCTAAAGCCAACCCCCATCGAACACATCTACAACTGTGAACTAGCAACACAATCCACCAACACAGACCATTCTACACTACACAAGCGACAAACCCCCATCTACCCTGGAACAAAGAAGAGATGGCCTCACAAACCTTTAGACCCAACAAAATTGCAACCATGGGAAACCAAAGGGCAAGCCACATAAGTTGACTACTAGTCACGAACATAAGCAAAGATCCTGACAACAACCTGTTGTGTAGTTTTTCGCACACATGCCCCGCTGAAAGCAGGGACCCTCTTTCGCTTTGGTTTTTGGTGTTCTGGCATTTTCTTTTGAGGTTTCATCTTACTTGGGCATGGTGCTCGAATGTTTATTTTTATTTCCTAGGTGTTTTTTCCAGGTTATTCATTGAAAATCTTGAGTTCTGATTGAATTTCGGGCTTTTGCCCTGATTCAGGATTTTCCGCCCTGGTCGGATTTTCCTGGATCTTGTTTGGACTCCGGTTGGATCTTGCTGTTCGGAAAGTTTGGGTCTTTGCGGATTTCCGCATGGGATGGATTTTCCCAGATTCTGCCCTGTCGTTGGCTTCCCGGACTTCATGACTGTCTTGTCGAGTGCATTAATGGCTTCGTGTAGGCTCTGAGAAATGTATTTAACTTGATTTTGGGATCTTTTGCACCATTATGTTCACTATTTGCCAACATTTGAGCTAAGAAGTGCTTTTCTGCGATTAATTGACTTCGTTTTGGTCCATTTGGGCTTGCTTTGTTTGATTTGGTGGCTAATTCTTCTGCATTTTTTCCTGTGCTCGTTGTGGGCATTCTGGGGCTTCGCGTTTGCTGCCTCTGAATTCATTTCCGCTTCATAATGGTATGTGCCTGATTGCTCTGCTTTGATTTTACTTATGAATGGCATGTTGGTTTTGTGGGGGCTTGTAGAATTTGGTTTCCTGTGCATTTTGTGCTAGGGGTTGTTAAGTGTTGTGTCCTTGTTGTCTCCCAGGCGAATTTTGAGTTCACATGTCCATCTGCATTCTGATGAGTCTTGCTTGAGAGTAATTCGTGAACCCTAGTGGTGAATTAACTGTCAAAATAGCTGAATTCTGAAAATGCCCGTGCACTATGGCGGGTGAACGAGGTTTAAACCTAGGGAAATTCCATAACAGAAGATTTCATCTTAAGATTGACCTAGAATACAAGAAAATTCATGAAGAGCACGCCCCTAGCTTTCCTCGAGCTAAACTCGTCGAAATTTGTAGTTGATTCCGTGTCTGGGTGAAATCAGGTCTTAGTGTCGCAGTTCGGGACTGTCCATCTCTTCCGGATTCCCTTCGCTGTAACCATTCGGGCTCGCTGAGACGTCATATCGATCACCTTGGGGTTTGCCGAAGTGGTCTTCCTTTGTTCATGTTGGGTCACCATGATATCTTCCTTCTTACACCGACAGGATCTTGTATGCCCATCAATCGGCAAAACCTTGGCTTTCGCCAGGACCTCACCCCGTAAGAAAATATCTTGCCAGCATGTTTGTTTGCCTTCACTTTCGGTAGGACCGGTCCCGGTCGCCAAGAGGTCATGGCGAGATCCATTTGAGCTCTACCGATATTCACTTTTCGCCAGGACATACGTCCTTTGGCGAGACCTCCCGCCGAGTGTGTTTGCTTTCGCCGCGCTGTATTCTTCCCAAGTCGCCGTAACCCTTCGAGTTTGGGGAAACCTCATGCCGATCGCCCTACGTTTCGCCGAAGTCTTCCTGTCAGCAAGATAAACCAAGTCGCTGAGATGTCATAGTGACTCCCAAAGGTCTTGTCGATCTTCCGGTCTGTCACTATAACTTTCATTTTCGGCGAGAACTTTCATCGAGCACTATCACCTTCACCAAAGTCTTTCTGTCGGGGAGACATCCATCTTTCGTTGAGACCTCTCCACGAGATTCTAAGCTCCTGCCGATGCCTTCCCTTCACTGTGACTATCACAGTCTGCCGAGATGTTGTAGCGATGCCTTCTGTTCTTAGCAGGCCCGAATCTTTTCGTTGAGACCTCTGCCGAATTCAAACCTAACCCTAGTCGACGGAACATTTCCATTTCGCTGGGACCTCCCACCGAAAGCTTGAAGTTATACCGAGGTGTTTGCTTGGGCCCGCTAGTCGGTGAGACATGTAACCTTCGCCTAGACCTTACCCCGACCACCCTGAGCTCATTCTGATTTGTTTGCTATGTCCCTTTTCGCCGAGACATCATGCTGGAACCACCATGTCTTGGCGAGATCCTTTCCGATAGCACCTTTCAGTGTAACTTCGCCCCTTCGCCGAGACTTCCCCGTGAGATCTCAGCTAATGCCGAAGCCCTCCTTCCAGATTCTCCTTTGGTTCGGAACTTTGTGCTACCCGCGAATGTCCATCAAGGCCGGATTTCTTCGAAATCCAGTGTTTCCCTGATTTCCCGAAAATCTTATTTGGCTTGCTCTTCGCGGAAATCCGTCCCTCACGGATTTTCCTGAAACTTGATAAAATGCGAATGAATATTGAATAGCATGACATGTTGGTGTTTTTCAGTGCATTTGTTGGTTTATTCATGCTATATTTGGATCTCTCACGTGGTATACTACTGAAAAATGATCAAATTTAGGGGTTAAGTAGGTGTTTCTTAGTTACTCCATGGGAATCCGAGCAGACTGGAATTTCCCAAAATTCCTCTCTGGCCTAGATTCTGCGGGTGGCCTTGAAACCCAAAATTTGCTATGGTCATTTGATAGGAATTTAAGCAACACCTTGATTATATGAGATGAATTCTAATGGTGTTTTGATGGATTGACCTTGCTTTCCTGTCGTGTTTACTATGTTTTCATGTTGAATGCAGGCCGAATCAAGCAAGGCTGTAGCTGGGTCCTCGTTGTCTGATGCAGAGAGATTCAAGCTGGATATTAAGAGTAAGGTCCCGGAAAGTAAGATCACTTATGTCTGGTTAGAAGTCACTGATACAAATGTTGGCCTCTGGGGCTATGAAGAATTTAAAGCAAGGATGGCGGCTGAGGATCCTCCTTTAGTGACTAGAAGGATGAAAGAATCAGGCCTATCCCATGTGGCCGGTTTCCCCTCAACGGTGCAATGCTATGAGCTAGTCCTTGAATGCGCAAAGCATTATGATCAGGACACACAGAGGATAATTGGTCCTCAAGGGAGAGTTATTGCAAATCTTAACCCAGTATCCATTGCCTAGACCTTTGATATGGCAGAACGATCTCATGTGGTGGGATTCACCATTCAGGCAGCTCAGGAGCTCTATGACGACCAAACCATGAAGTCTCAGCAGCTAATCAATTCTTGGTTGGAGAAGCCCAAGTCACACTACTCCAAACTGCCCAAGTAGCTGTTCAGGGCGAAGTTCAAGAAGGAATACTATGATGCCATCACATTTCTTAGCAGGGTGGTCGGATTGAAGAGTGTTGGTACATTTGAGGATTGGATGTGCCATGCAATTGTAAGGATGGAGCAGGAGAAAATCAACTACCATTGGGCAGGGGTCATTAGCCAAGTAATTCACAAGCAATTGTCCAATGTGTTGCAGATAAAGACCTTCACCATGACCTTCTATTTGGTTTATGCACTTGCTAGGTTCCACCCCTACAGAGGATTAGATACAAGGGGAAACTTTGGGCAAGATATTATCTATGAGGTTTTCCCTCAGTTGCATTGGGGAGGTTCGAATTATAGAAGAGAAAATGATGCATTTACCATGCATATCACCAGAGTGCTCCAGGAAGCAGAGCATGTTAGAATTTTAGATCAAGCCAAGGAACTTATCAAGAAATATGGAGCTTGGTTTATTCAATTTCCAACCTTCTCCTACATTCGGATTGATGGCTGCCAGAAAGCCCCATACAGACTTCCAAGGTACCCCACTGACCACATTATATTGCTGGAGGTCACCAGGAAAATTTGTGATTTTGATGCTATTGTCAAAAAGGAAAAACATAGGACTGGATTTGGTGGAGATTTTCCACTAAGGATTGGCATTGGGGAGGTGTGTCCTTCCATCGGTTCTTCCCAAGCTTCAAAGGAAGAAATGAGTACTCTCGGCCTGACTCTCCATTCCAGGAGATCTAGATTCAACATCATAGGAGAGGCTCAAAAGAGGGCCAGCAGAGAATATAGCCATAAGGTGAATTTGGAGGATTACTGGGTCAGCTGCGGTAATGAGTACGAGGTTAGAAGTAGGAAATTCTCTTGGCTTCCGGTTGATGCAATCCAATTGTATAATGTAAGGGTAGTTCCTGACTAGTTGGAGGATGATGGAAACTTGATCCAGGATCACGCCTATGAGGCCATAAAGGACAAACCAATTGGTGAAGTAGATTGGCTGGAGGAGGAACAAATAGAGTTAAAACAACTGGTGGATCCTATTCTCAAGTTTACCAAGATGTGGCTCAAGCACACTTTGTGGGAGTTGGAGAATAAAGGTGTGCAATGCACTTACAACCTGATGGGAGATTTGGATCCCCATTCTACTTTTGAGGAATCCACCGAGCATGATCCCAAGGGAAAGAGCAGGTTGGATTCCCCTATCAAAGTTAAAGCTAAAGGCGTTCGAGAAGAAGAGGCCCAAGAAACAAAAAAACAGAGAAGGCCAAAGGCCAAGAAGAGGACAAGGACTAAGAAGTCCGAGCAGAATCCTGAGGTTGATGCTCCTATACCCAAAAGGAAAAGAATTGTCAAGTTATCAGAGAAGGCTAGCTCCAAGGTTGGTGAAAAAGTTGCCCCACCTGTGATAGATGTTGAAAGCTCACAGGAGAAGGCCAAGGTGTATGCAAGGAGGTCTAGGACTCCTTCTCCCAGGGACAATGTGTCTAAGGATGACCTACCTCCGGTGGTTTCTCATGAGGAGCAACATGATGATGCTCCTTCCACTCATGAAATTCAAAGTGAGCCAGGTGAGGAGGAGGATATTGAAGATCATCCGGATACTGAAGGTGAGGAATTCCATATGGGTGATCTCCACAATGCAGAGGTCGAGATTGAAAAGATAATGTAATCCACTATGATTGCACATACAGATTCTCCTACTAGAATTGAGGCGGTTGAATCTCCTCCAAGAGAAGCAGAAGCAGTGAAATATCCATCACTTGAGCAAGATAAGGAGGAACATGTTGGAGAAACAGAAAGTAAGGCCGATGAAACTCTAGATAAACAAAATTTGAATGAGAAAATAGCAGAAGATCTACAAAATGTGGAGAGGCAGGCTGAGGAGCAATTGGATTCTGCTGTCCCTGAATGGCTTGACAGGGAGATAAAGAGAAAATAGGTAGTTGTGGAAGATAGTCCACCAAATTGGGATGCATTGCTAGCCAAAGTTGGAAAGGACAAGGGTAAAAAGAAAGCTAGAGTGATCTCGAGAGTTGAAAGGGATGAGGCACATAATAAGGTTGTTCATGTTGCTACCCCTGTCCCAGATAAAAACAAAGACGATGTGGCTGGAAGTGATTATAATATACAAACTTTCAATCTTGGGGCTACATCGCTTGAGCAGGACATTGGGGATTATGAGGTCTCTAGTGTAGTTCTTGTGGATAGGTTGACAAGGGAAGTAAAAACCAAGTAGGAGCTAAAGAGAGAAAATGAGAATCTCAAGAGATGCTTGGAGGAATTAATGAAGCCACTGCAATCTATCAATCCCTCTTCCTCTCCCACCAATCCCCTGCCTCAAGAAACCATAACTAAGCTTGAAAAGATGAAGGCTTCCACCCTTGTCACTATGAATTGGTTGAAAGGAGTACAAATCAAGGGCGATGAGGCTATTAGGGAGATTTTATCAATCGGAAAGGATGCTGTCATGACCACTGAATGGTTGAAATAGGTAATGGCACAGGATAAGGAGGATACCGACCTCCTTCTATAGAAAACCATGACCCTAATGGAATACACCCGGGACAAGTTGGTGAGCGACGAGATTCTTCATTCTTCCAAAGTTTCCAAGCCATGGGAATGGTTTGAAATGTTGCAAATCGAGCAGAAGGTGTTGAGGAAAATTTACAAACAAAGAAAGCACATTGATGACACCCTAGCTGGCATCTATGATGGCTCCATTTCTTTTTTTGAAATTATGATAGGACGAAGGAAAATTGCGCCTAGGTATTTGAATTTTGAACAGTTGAAAGAATGGTGGCGTGATGTTTATGCACCACTTGAGGGCGGTTATGTTTCCAAGCACCAATTGGATGATGTGGCCACCTACCTCACAGTTATTGATAAGCATGCGACATACAAAGCGGATTGGGATGGGTCAGTCAAACACTCAAGGGAAGAGATTGCGTCCATTGAGAGATGACTTAGGGTTCTGCCAGTACTGCCTGTGGCCGACTTAGATGCGGCGTTCTTGAGGCTACACGAAGAGTTAGATCGGCGCAAGGACAACAGAGACAAGGGCTGATGATGGGCGGCAGCGCGATTTGTGCTTCCTCATTATCTTCTCGTGCGTTGACCGGGCTACATCACGGATCCAGGGCCGACCTCGATGGGATGCACATTTATTATCAGTTTGACCTATTTTGATGACTCCCTTGGCCGGGTGGTTGTGAGGAGTTATTGCTGCAAAACCCTTGCCCTACCGACCGATTTTCTGGGATTTCTATATATTGGGAATTTGGCCTCTTTGTAAAGGGTTAGATAGTTTTTAGTCAGAAGCTAGAGGGAAAATAGTTAGAAGTTAGCCAGTTAGAGGTAGAGTAAGCTAGTGAATAGTTTCTCTCAAGCAAATATTGTAACAGAAAACCAGAGTTGTTGCTACAGTGGACAATCTGAATATAAGTAGTGTCATTGTGATTTGGTGCCATATTGGTATTCTCTTGTCTTGCATGGTTCTTGTTTTCCATCTTTAAAATTGCTTTGAGGAAGTTAATGTTTAGATTAAATCTGATTTAGTAATGTTAGTAGTTTGGTGCTCGAATGTTGTAGCAATCCTTCAGTCCATACTTTTCGCAACCAACTGATTGTTAGTTGCTTTGCAAAGTTAGCCTGGACTTTATATTCCTTGTGCTTAGTTTAATCATGAATATTGTTCATTTTAACTGCAAGAGGGTTATTTGAATGCATGTTCATGGTTTGAAAATATTAAGAGCCTTAGAAGATTGCACTGTCCTCTGTAGGATAGCAGATTCATCTGGGTCCAGCAGAGATCAATTTTGAAGGATTGGTCCATTTGGGTATTAGTTGCTTTCATTGTTAATCTTAGGAATAATATTAGATTTAGAAATCTCTTTAAAACCCTCACTCTTTTGCTATTTCTTTGATTATTGGGTTAAAATTAGGATTGAAGTCTCACCAGTTTGTTAAATCTGACAAAATCGATTCCATGGCTTGCTTGTAGTAATGTCCCATTGTGATTACCAACAATTTCACATTTATCACTAAGTTGTTTATGCATTGTCAAGACCTGACATGAAGAACTTGGGGTTATCTCTTGAGGCTTGCTAATAGAGATTTACCTTTTAAGAGAGATAGGATATTGCATCTTGTCTGTGCTATTGTTGTTGTGCAGAAACAACGATCAACACAACCATACCCCTAAAGGGTTTGAGAAAACACCTCCTATGTAGTAGCTAACTCTCCCACAGGGTAGAGCATCAACCCCCATAGAATAATACGCCTACCAACACACAACCGAAATTATTCCAAGAGAGAAGTCCCCAGATGCTTCCTCAAGCACCAAGTGAAGCTTTCCCAAAGCAAGCCCAAAAAATCCCAAGATAAACTCCTTTTGAGACCAAAAGGCCCTAAAAAACAAAAACCACACAACCACCAGAGTCCAAGACAACAGATGGTAGGAAAGAGTTTTGCAGAACAAGTAGCCCTCAGGAAAGAACAATAATATCTTCATAACCGGGTAGAGCCTGATCCACCAAGTAGCAGAGAGCTCTAAACAAAAGAGGGGCTAAGAAAATAATCCAAACAACAAAACATACTTCCCAAACACCAAGCCGACCCCAACAACTTTAGAAAAGAGGCAAAGCAGGAAATCAATGAAAGACAAAGCCACCAAAAAGAAGCACTAGAATCACACGCTAAGATATGAGCTACTAAGAAAGCTCAAGCAACAACCCGACCCCCCAAAGGCCGAGCAAAAGAAGTAAAAGACATCCTCAGCCCCCACCCATCCAAAGAAGGAAAATAATAAGATAGTAAGAAGCATGCCAGACAAGGGAGGGACCATAATCCCTAACCTTAACCCAGCCACGTGCCTCATAGGAGTCCCAAACAAGCCAAACGAAGGAAAGGATAGAGCAGAGAAGACATCCAAAACCACATGCACAAAACCTGGCAAGGGAAAACAACAAAGTAAAACAACCAACATGCTACCGCAAAACTTCAAAAGCATCCTCCAAATCCTCATCACCATTACCGCTTCCCTCAGGAATTTTCAAAAAATTCCCAATGCGTCATTTCTCACTCAGAGACATTTTTTGAAACCCCACTATTAGAAAATTATCCACCTCTTGTGTTATCAACCTCTTATGTTATCAATTATAATACATAAAATTATAATACAATATAGTATTATTTAATAATATAGATTAATTTTGACTATACATAATGTGAGATATTGTAATAATATAAGTTTAAGATACCCATAATGTTTATTAATATTAATAATATGTTTGTTATTAAATTGTCATGACCCCTTTTCAAACTAAAGAAATAACTTAATAATTTAATTTAAGTTGCCCAGAAAGAAAGTTTAATATTATAAAAGGATAATTTATATTTTATTATTAAATTATAAAGTAAATCAAAGTGATTTTATAGTATTATCAAAAGTTTCCCTTGGATAGTTCTTGGAAGCAAAATGAAATATTAAAATATTAAAAAAATTCTAGAGACTTCTTGTGTTGGTGTTAATGATTGAACTCCCATAATACCCCAAGGATCACCTATAATTAAAAAACCTTATCACATAAGAGAAAATAAATTGGTGTGTTGTGAATCCCAATATCTCATTAGATGCAAAAATATTATTAGTTACAATATACAATGAAACTCTTGTTATAACGGAAAAATGAAAACCTAAATGAGGATTAGATTAGATCAAGACACATGCCTTGATTTTATGAATTAAAAAAAACATAACTTAAGTAAGCTTAAGTATGCTAGTGTGAATATGACCTAATAAGAACTAATTGTATGATTAAAATTTTCACACCAACACCCCCTTAAGTGCAATTGAGGGAGTATGATGAAATGCAAAGATGCATTGATGATGAATTATGGATGCATGGATGGGTCTCGACCACATGGCTTGATGAGGTACCCATATACTATTGGAATATGAAGTCAATTTTGTTGTTATTCCAACAGTGACAAATAACCGATACTGATATCTAGCTAGTGCTTCAAGTATGCGCCTGGTGCAGCCAATGGCCTACTATTCAACCACAGGTTGAAATGGTAGGGGGTTTTCATAGCCCCTATATGTTGAATGACGTTCACACCAAAGGTGTTTCTGGTGAAGTTGGATTTTTTTGGGGACTCACTATTTTTGGTAATTTTGAAAAATGTTCAACATGTAGTTGCATGAATCACACTTTTTATTTTTGGAAAGTTTTGTTGGATAAGGATTTTGCAAGTGATATTTCTTATACTCTTTCAAAGTCATGTTTTTTATAACTTTTGAAGGTTGTTGTAATTGCAAATTTCCTAAGAAATAAAAATATGAAAGTTATTTTCTTGTAGTTTTTTCTTGATATATTTTTACCAGGTTTTCCATGTAATATTGTGTTAAATTTGTGCTTATTATTTTTCTCCATTTATTTTGCACTGTAAATTATCTTACAATTGGTATCAGAGTGAGGTTGCTTGTGTAGAAGTTGTGTTTTTGAGAGGTAAAAAATGATAGGAAGCATGGTTACTATATTTGAGGTGAAAAAGTTTAATGGTTCTAATTTTTCTTTATGGAAGCTAAAGATTCAAACTTTATTGGTGAAGGATGGATGTGCCCTAGCTCTCAAAGGGGTAGTGTCAAAACCTGTAGCCATGACCAAGGAAAATTGGTTTGAAAATGATAGCATGGATAGAGCAAGAATCCAATTATCTCTACCAGATTCATTACTACCAAAAGTAAAGATGTTTTAGAATTAATTCATTCAAATACTTGGGAAGCTCCTGTAACATATATTGGGGGTTCATAGTATTTTATTTCGTTTATAGATGATTATTCTCGTAAGGTGTGGATTTATCTTCTCAAAAAGAAGTCTAAAGTTTTTTCTTATTTTAAGAAGTATAAAGATTTGGTAGAGAATCAAAAGACTAAGACTATAAAATGTCTAAGAATAAATAACGAAGGAGAATTTTTTCATGAGATTTTAAACAATTTTGTAGTATGGCATTGCAATTCAATTGATAGTTACTAGGACACCACAACAAAATGGTGTTGTTGAACGCATGAATCATACAATTATGGAGTGAGCGAGATGTATGTTGAGCATTGCTGGTTTAGAGAATACATTTTGGGTTGAGGCTATTTATACAACTTGTTTCTTGATCAATAGATCACCCACTACAAATCTTGATAATAAAATCCTTGAAGAAGTATGGAAATGTAAAGTTGTTGATTATTCCTTTCTTCGTGTATTTGGTTCTAATGCTTGGTTTCATATTCCTAAAGAGAATAGAAATAAGTTGGATGTGAAGTCCACAAAATGTATTTTTCTTGGCTATGTAAAGGTAAAAAGGGGTACAAATTGTGGGATATTTCTACCCACAAGGTTATAGTCAACCAAGATGTTTATTTTAATAAAAAATCAATATAAAGAGGTAAAGAACAACAAAGTACAAAAGTTATTCTAGTTGAGGTGGAAAGTTATGATGATAATCTACAGGTACCAGATGAAAATCAACAAGATGAACAACAACCAAATGAGCCACATGGTGATATATCACCCCTTGTAAGGAGATACACTAGAGTATCCAAAGCACCTGAAAGATACTCTCGTACTTGTAATTCTGCTTATGCATTATTAACCGATGTTGGTGAACCTAGTTTATATCAAGAGGCTTGTGAAGTTGAATGTACAAGAAAGTGAGATTTTCCATGGAAGCTCTTCAAAAGAATAAGAAATGGGAGCTTGTGCCTTTGCCTAACTTGTGATCAACTACTGGGAACAAGTGGGTCTTCAAATAAAAAAGGCACATAAATGATAATTTGGAGAGGTATAAAGCTTGGTTGATGGCTAATGGGTATGCACAAAATTTTGGTATTGATTTTAATAAAAAAAATTCACCTATTGTATGATTAAGTACTATTAGAGTTATTTTAGCTCTTGTCGCTAGTCTTGATTTGGAGTTAGAATAGTTAGATCTAAAAACAACCTTCTTGCATGGTGATCTCTCAAAGGAGATTTATATGTAGTAACTAGAAGGTTTTTGAAGAAAGAGAATCTTTTTTGTAGGTTGAGAAAATCATTGTATGGTTTGAAATAGGCGCCAAGGTGTTGGTGCAAGTGGTTTGATTCCTTCATGATGAGTTTTGGATTTAGCAAATGTGAGTGGTGCAGGAGCACCTAAGCTAACCTCCATTTTGTTAGTTGTCATTTTTGGCTTGTATCTGACCTTAGCCAAGTCAGAGTATAGTGTGTTTATTTTGGATCTTAGAAGGTCTTGCTTGTGTGTGGACTAGGTGAATTAGTCATTAGGACTAAGGTCACCATAGTTAATCTTGTTAATTACTTTTGCTTTAATTAGCTTAGTAGGTTGGATTGGAAGTTGAGCCTTAAATGTGTTCTAAACACATCTATGTTGTTAGAAGATTCCAAGAGGCAGTTAAGGGAGTTGGATGCTCGAAATCAAGGAGTTAGAGGTCCTAGGAGTTAGGAAGAGGACATAATGATAAGTTGCAAAAGTTGTTGCAAAGTTGCATGACAACATTTGTCAGGTTGCATGCAACTTAGTTATCTTGGATCCCCTAAAAGATAGGAGTGTGGGATCGACCAACATCCCTAGAAACATGGCAAAAGGAATCTATGAAAGGTGTGGCTCGAATGCAAGATGGCAGAGTTGTTGTAATCAAGTTTTTGGTTTTGGGAAATAGAAAGAATTATGCATTTTCTGTGTATACCGAATGTTCTTGAGTGACAGTGCTATTAGATGAGTTAGATGTATTGATTTTCCATTAGATTTGTGTTCATAGAGTAGTCTTGAGCATTTTCCATTCTATAATCAAGTTGTTTTGAGTTGATTTGGTGCTTTGAATTCATAGGTTAAAGTCTAAGGGTCTATTCTAGTCCTGCCCTGACCAGTTTGCCTTTTTATGGCTCCCCCATGAAATCTAGCCACGGGATCTTCCTAAGAATAGATGGATTTTTCAGGGGAGCCATGTATCTGTACATATTCAGTAGTAGGAGTCATGTGGAGTCGAGCAAGTATTTTTAAAACCAAACCCTAGGCGAGCTTGGAAAGTCCGGTTAGAGGTTTGATAGTGAAAAATTGAGGAACGTAGGCAGGGGAAGGAGGTACCGTACGAAAAAAGTATAGTTCTAGGTGGGGCAGAGTCATATCTTCATATGCTAGAAGGATTGAAGGTTTGTCAATCCATTTGTTGAGATAAGGAACAAGAAATCAGTAGGTTCCTAGGAATTAGGCCTATTAGCCCTATTTGCCCTAGGTTATAGGAAACCTGTGTACGGAGGAGTCAGGGGTCTGAAACCCTGTGAATATTTTAAAGGATCAAAAAGGGTGTCTGAAAGTGCAATTTTTTTGCTAGGTTATTTGGAAATTTTGAGCAAGAAAAGCAAAAAGGACACTGTCTAGGGCTACAAGGAATTAGGCCTTCTCAAGGCAAATTCTTGAAATCGGTAAGAGTGAGGATTGGAGACCATCCAATATGGATCTAATTGGATGTGAAAGGCATGTTTCTAGTATCTCTAACACCCCTACAAGCAGTTCAAGGTTTTGAGTGAAGTTGGCACTTAGAGTCTTCTAAGTGTAGGAGAAAGTTGCTAATTCAAATTGGTGTTAGTCTTTCAAGGTGAAGCACAAAGTTGAGAAACTCTTGGAGAGGAGTTGAAACAGAGCTTAGTTAATGACCTAAGCCTAACCAGAACCTAGAAGCTATCAGGTTTCAAGAAGAAGACAGAGAAAAGGTCTTCTTAGTTGATTGTGCAAGTAAGCCTAGGAACACTTACACCAATGAGGTTGATGATTGTGCCTACATTCAAAGGTATGATTTTTGTTGGGACAAAGCTTAGAAGAATAATTCTAAGAATATGACTATAATTTTGATTCACCAATTTAGTTTGTTCCTAAGTCAATCTGGGGCGTAAGCTTTTGAAAGGTAACACAACTATATGCTTAAGGGATGAGGGTAGCATATTGAACAAGAATGAAATGCGCCTTTAACATTAATTAAATACCTAAGTGGAAATCTAACTCAATATCTCTATACTAACTCTACGACTGGAATAGTGGTAATCTACTAAAAGAGTAGTAGTGTTTTGTGACAACAACAATCTATAACAAAAGATAAATCTAAAACTCATAGTCACAGTAAAATATAAACATAAAGCAAAAATAATATAGATTATTAATTATTTTTGTTCGTTAGCAATCTCATAATTCACAACTAAGTTAAAAAAATACAAAAATTATTCATAAAATCATGTATAAGTAATTAAATATGAATAACAAGAAGAACACACTACTTAACATAAAATATAGAGATCACTAGGCATTCCAAGAAGTGGGCCCTACCTCCTTAGTTCGCTAGGTGATGGAAGGAAATGAATTCTCTTTTACTTTTGGTTGATCAAAATACAAATCGATATATTGATCATAAACTTAGTTACATACATATCCCTACATATAGCCTATACTGCAATATTTATATTCTGTAGCATATAAGGTCATCAAGTCAATAAAAAAATTGAAATGTTTATTTTGGCCGGTGATCAAAAAATCGAGATACAAAACTTGGACGCTTGGCCACAAATTTAAATTAATATTTTAAATGTCTTTCTTATTACATAACAAAGAGATAATTTTAGAAAACAAAAGATCTTCGACCATCTCCTCCACACTACTTCCAAACACATCCTTGTCATAAGATCATAGTAAATTCTTTGTCTTTATTTTAATCCTATAATTCACCACTGAATATGGATTAGTTTCCATGAAATTTACCAATACAAAGTATCTTCTATTCTTTTAACATATTAAATAATTTCTACTTCTTTATGATAATTAATTACAATAAGGATAAATGGAAGACAATAGAAATAGACATAGGGGAAGACATAGGATTCAAAATAAGACAATTTTTTTCCTCATCATTTTCCCCCTGGCTAAAGGGTTTACATGCCCTCATGCAAATGTTGGTTACAAACCATGTTACCCTTGGAGGCTAGATTTAGAAGCAATTTATATACTATATTGGTAAGCTCTTTGCACCAGGTTAGCCTTAACTCCATTATTTGTTCATGTTCCTGAATAGGAATGTGGAGTTCCCTATATTTTGTTAATTGACTAAGTTCCTCCTTCAATCTGTTGATGTCTATTCCTTGTTGCTGACTGATGGAATTTGATTCCTATAGCTGATTTTGTAACCCTTGATTTTCAGCCTTAAGTTGGCTAACCAAATCTATGAGAGCCCAAATTTCTTCCCTTTTCTTAAGAAGCATGTCTTGTCCCTTTTGTTTTGGTGAAATAGACTATTCTAGACCCTAGGATATGTCTTCATGTTGTTCTTTTAAATCAACAGCAGTATCAAGACCATTATGACTCAAAAGTGACTCCTTTTCCTCTTTTTGTTCAATTTTTTCTTTTGGTTCTAAGTTATGAGCCTCACATTGATTTTACAAATCAGTAAAACCAATAGAAACATTAGAGAAAATTTGGTCATTCTGATGTGTTTCCCTAATTTTTCTTCTATTTCTATTTGATTTTCCTCATTTTTATTTGACACATACAATGGGCATTTATCTTCTTGTTCAAGGATATCTTGTTAGGGAAATTTTCAAGTACATCCTCTGATTTAGGAATGTTTTCTTCTATATGGGTATCATAACCAACATCTTCATGTGTAGAGACACATACTTGTTTAGAGCTTTCTATTTTTTTCATTTTGAACAAGGGATTCAATTCTCCTTTGTTGTTCTTTCTTTTTTTGTCTATTTTTCCTCCGTTGTTCCCTACTCATTTAGTTTTTTTTCTTCAAGAGGGTCATGACTAGAACTTCTATATCATAATTATTATCTTCTTGTTCTTGCCTAGCAATTGAACTAGCTACATTTGCAAGATCTTTTAAATTACCTGTAGGGCCAACTTCCCTCTTGCATTTTCTTTGGCTTTTCTTGTCACAATTTTGAGGAGTCATTCCTACAATAATGGATTTCCTACTTTCAAGATTTGTATGCATAATTTTATGAATTCCTATTTCTTGGAGTTCTTTTGATTGATTTCTAGTTATAAGAACTTCTTTACTAGTTGTGTGATTTCAAGAGCACCAAGAAGGTTTTCATAGTTTTTAGAAGCTGAACACTAGAGTTCTCTTCTTCTACATTGTGGACAAAAGTGTTCTAGTCTAAGGGAGGCACAATGGTTTTTAGTCCATGCATCACAATTAACTTTATCAAGCCATAATGGGTGAGAGAATTTTCTCTCCCATGTTGGAATTTGTTAGACAAACACATTGCAAAGAATGAAACAGAAAGTAGGGAACATTGATTAACAAACCACTACACTAGTGTAACATTATTTTAAAATGGTGGGAAAAATATATGTGTACCTTCCTTCATAGGTGATGTATTGAATAAGAAACTTAGCAACATCATTCCAAGGTTTAGGAAGAGAGGCTCACTTAATACCCTACCCCTGCACCATTTCAATAGATTCTCCTCTTTGTAAAAACTATTTACACATCACCTTGAGACTCGTTCCTCAAATGGATCCAGTGGAAAATAAAGTTTCGATAGTTTGTAGTGGTATAGTGTCCTCTACAATGGTGTAAACATGCATCAAAAAGGATATGCCCCTTAAGATTACCTGCTTGAGACAAAATCCCATGGTGAACTCCATAGTAATTTCATCTTGGAACCTACATAACTTCTTGTAATAAGCATGCCACTTGGATTGCTTAAATATTTTATATACTTCCTTATTGGCCATTAAATTTTCCATAGAGCTAGGTTTACAGTGAGTATGACTTCCTCCCATTGTTGATGTAGGAAGTTTGTAAGCTGTAATAGGTAAAGGTTATGGTAAATTGATAATTATTATTACAGATAATCAAGGTAGGAAAAGGGAGAGATATTTACCAATATTTATGGGACAATGGATTAGATATGCATATCGCATAATGATTTCTAAATACAATGACAGATCTGTGTGTTGAGCTATCGAAGAAGATGTGACAATTTCAATTGAAGCATGTAAGAATAGCTGGGAAGTGTGGATCATTGATAGTTGAAAGAAAGTGGCACAACAAATGAAATGATGGAAATAGTGATAGAAAAAACACTCAAAGGTGGAGGTGGAAGATGGTTGGTGGTGCACAAGGACACGTGGAAAGGAAGTCAACATAGTCCATGTGTCTGGAGCAAAAAAAGAATGCAAAGGAAAATGCCACATACCAATAAGCCGGATGTGATAGAAAAGATAAGCAGTATGAATCTCATCACATGGAAGAAGGCCAATCAAGAAGGACACGTGGAAGGGATCTGCCATGGAGGAAAATAAACAATGCAGTGGGAGAATTGGAAAGAACTTGGAGTAGCAAGAATGAGGAAGTTCTTGTAGCAAAAAAAAGAAAAAAGTGCCTATTGCACACAAAATTCAATATGTTAATGTATTTTTTTTAAAACAAATTGCTAGTAGCCCAATTTTCAATTTGTTAGTACCTAGAGGTACCGAAAAAATCATTTTTCATCACTAATTTATTTTGGTTACAACCCATCAAAAAACCCGGTTTTCAAATTGTAAACATCTAATAGTGCTCGAGGGTTTTCATTTCTATATTTTATTTTATTTTTATTATTTTTTATTTTTGAAGTATCTAAAAGGTACTTGAAGAGGCGATAAGGCCTCTATCAAGAGCATTGAATTCCTTCTTTAATCTAGAAATAAAACTATCTTTTGTGATAGGCTTCCTATACAATTTGAGATGATGAACATTAACAATAATGGATTTGTGATTAGAGTCCACAATGTGAAGCTTGACCATGCCATTTTTGTAGACAATCTCAATCTCATAAGGTCCTAGCCACCTGGTGTGGAATTTTCCTTTAAAATATTGAAATCTAGAGTCATACAAAAACACCTAGTCTCTTGGCTAAAAAGATAATTTGTGAATGAAATGATCATACTAAAGAGCATGTTGTCATTGAAATACTTCTATATGAAAGAGAGATTATTGAAACATTTCATCTAAAGAATGGAGTTGCTCAATTTTGGACTTTTGGGAATTAATAATATTTAATCCCAATTCCAAAGCATTACACAATGTTTTAATTTCAAACTCAATAGGCAATACAACCTTCTTATCGTAGATAATTACATAAGGTGTAAGACCAATGGTAGTCTTCCACATTGTACAATAAGCCTATACTACTTTGAGAATTCAAGATAACCAATCTTCGATGAAGTGCTAAATTTTTTGTAAGGATATTATCAAGTTCTCTATTGGTTACTTCAACGTAGCCATTGGCTTGTGGATGATATAAAGAAGACTTGCGATGGAAAACATCATATTCAAAAACTAGAGAAACAATTATCTTAGATGTGAATTATGGTCCTTGATCTATGACAATCTCCTTTAGTACCCCAAACCTTGAAAATATCTCTCTGTACAAAAAATCACCAACCTTGGTATCCATTGCATGTTTCAGTGCGGTGACTTCAACCCATTTGGTAACATAATCAATGCAAACCAAAATATATTATTTATTTTTGGGTGGACAATTGATGAGCCCCAAAAAGTCTAAACCCCATTTTTTAAAGGGTTCATTAGATAATTTAGGTTACAAAGGCATTTCATTTGAACATGTGGGTCAACCCATGCGTTGAAATTTGTCACAAATTTGAACATATTGTTTGCACTCCTTGTGAATTGTGGGCCAGTAATATCCAACACTAAGAATATTGTTGATAGTCCTTTGGGCTTCAAAATGTCCTCCACATAGTTCAGTATGAAATGTGTGGAGTATGTCAAAGACATCATCTTTAGCTATACAATGGTGTATGAAATTATCAATGCTAGTGCATAAGAGACCTCTATTGATCCATGTGTACTAACCACTTAGTCTAAATTTTTTTAATGATCTTTGGGAGAGAAATGTAGGGGAAACTTGCAAGTGACTAAATAGTTTGCAATATTTCCAAACCATGGAATTTTAATAGAAATTACAAAAGGTTCTCATCGGGAAAAACATCACCAACTAGTATAGGTTCATCCTCACGTTGTAACGTAGGTAAAAATTTTGCAACAAAATTCTCATGACCAAGCTTATCAAGTATAGTAATGTCAAACTCTTGTAATAATAACCATTTGATGACTCTACCAATAACAATTGGTTTATTCGTTAAGAATCATATTGTCGAATAATCAGTATGAATAAACACTTTGTATCCAATAATATAAAGACAAAATTTATTAACTGCATATACAACTAATAAAAATTCCATTTTAGTGATTGTATAATTTATCTTAGCACCTGTGAAATTTTTTCTAATGTAATAAATGGAATAGAAGAGTGCTTCCTTTATCTAGCCTAGTACAACTATCATGGAATATTTTGAGGCATCAATATGAATATGAAATGGTAATTCCCAATTTGGTCCATGTAACACTAGTGTGGTAACAATTTTTTCCTTAATTGTTTCAAAGGCATGTTGACATTCTATCATCCATGAGAAGGTATTATATTTTCCTAACAAGACAAAAAGTGGTGAGGAAATTTTACTAAAATTGTGAATAAACCTTCAATAATAGCCTGTATATCCTAGGAAACTATGAACATCTTTTTGGAAAGCAAGTTTAGGTAAATCTTGAATTATTCTTACCCTTTTAGGATAAACTTGAATTCCTTAAGAAGAAATGTAATGATCTAACACAATACCTTCTATAATTAGAATATGACAATTTTCATGACTAGAGGATAGATTAATGCCTTCACATCATCGAAAAACTTTTCAAGATTTCCTTTATATTCCTCATAAGTATTAACACATATAGTAAAATAATCCATATAATTTTTTACACAATTATGAATAAGATAAAAAAGATACTCAAAACTACCCTCTAAAAGTGGCAAGGGCATTACATAAACTGAAAGATAGAACATTGTATGCAAATGTTCCCCAAGGAAAAGTAAAATTAGTTTTATCCTAATCTTTAGGTGCTATTCGAATCTAATTGTATCTGTTGAAGCCATCCAAAAAGGAAAATAGCCTCTTACCTACAAGAGTATCAAGAAATTGATCAATAAATGGTAATAAAAAATGATCCTTTTTAGTTGCTTTATTAAGAGCTCTATAATCAACACAAATTTTCCACTTACCATTATTTTTAGTCACCACAACTAAAGGAGAGACCCATTGACTATTTGAGATTGAATAAATAAACCCTACATTTAATAGTTTTTGTAACTCCTCTTTAATAATCTCATGCAAAATGGGATTTAACCGTCTTTGTGATTGTCTGATCGGATGACTACCTTGTTCTATTTAAATGTGGTGAGTGTAGGTGTCTCGATGTATGCCACACATATCCTAGTATTCCCATGCAAATATGGATTTATGAGTTCGTAACATGGTAATTAGATCCTAAACTTCTATTGTGCTTAAGTGTGGGTTGATATTAAGTGTATGACTTGAAAAAATTTCCATTGCTTGTGATTGTGTAGGTAAATTTATAGAAAGTAATTGTAAAGTGGATGGTAGAGAAGTTTTTGTAGGAAAAAAGGGCTATACAAACATTCATGTAGTAACAATTGGTGCAATGTGATAAAATGTTGAAGAGATTGTGAATCACTTATCAAAGGAAAATTACCAAATGGACAATTATCTCCTAAACATGAATGAAGAACCAATATTTCCAAGGTGTTATTAGATGAATACCGATTTTGAAGAAATTAGTAAGGATAGTATTTTCAGATGGTTCATTAATGTCAATAATTTGATCAAATGTTAGGAAAGGGAGTGATTCATCCAAATCACTATCAATCTATATAAGATCTTCAGTATCCAACAAAGGTTGTGCTAGTGGATACAATGTTAGTTGCTTTGTTTATTCACCATTGGAGATAACCATGTTACCTGATTGAAAACTAATGAAAGCATCTACTGTAGCCAACCAAGGTCTTCCTAGAATCAGAGGGTATCCCCCCAACTTTATTTTAGGATGCAAAATAATAGTCAATTGGATATTCCCAAGAATAAATAGAAATAATTAAATCTTCAATCATACCTTTAGACCTAACTAAAGAATGATCTACCATTTGTAGGACTGTAGGTGTGGGCCTAAGTCCTTGGTTTCATTTGTCATAACATTTATAGCAACACCTAAATCGATCAGTGTAATTGTAATAATAATATGACCAATATGTACCTATATCATGCGACTCCCAAGATATAAATATTTGAGAATCAAGATATTCCCTAACATAAGATCAACAAGTTGTCTAATAACTTGAAATTTTTTTGGATCTTGTTTCTTCTTCTTCTTCTAGGTACACAACTCTCAAATTGTCTTTGTGTATGTAGGAATATCCTTAATTTCTTGCAAAAGAGAAATTTTAATATTTAAGTTCCTTAACTCATTAACAAAATCAAATTGAGGTTGAAGTATTTCCCTTTGCATTGGTTGGGAGTGAAATCGGTTAGGATATAGGAAAAAAAATTATTGTATGTCATGCTTAGCTTGAATTTCTTCAAACTCTTCTTGTGAATCATCCACTTCAGTAATTGTAGGTCCTTGAAGAGCTTTTATTGACCTTAATTGTACTCCATAAATATCTAATGTATTAACTATTACACACATGTTTATGAGATTGTTGCACATATTCTTGGAATTGGTTGTCATTGATGTCAACACTTAGTTTGGGTTGTCGTTGATGCTTGTTTCTACACTTAGTTTGGGATATCATTGGTTCTTATTGTTGTCTATTGTTGATACTATATGATGATATGTTCATGGTTGGATGCCATGCCTTTGATGTTGCTGATGTTCATGGCTGGATGTCATGCCTTTAATGTTGCTGATGTTCATGGTTGATGTTATGCCTTTGATGTTGTTGATGTTCATGGTTGGATGTCATGCCTTGTTTGATGACAAGTAAAGATGTATTGAGTATGGTTGTTGTTAGAAGAGATGATACCATGATGATATGTTAAAATAAGTATTAGGAGAATTAATATGAGGACTAGATGTTGGAGATATGTTGCTGATGGTCTCTATTATGTTTTATGGTTCTCTCTTGTTGTTCTTGAGGAAGTATGTGTTGCTACAAGGACATTTTGATCTTTGCATGTTGGTGAAAGGTTTTGTCCCAGGAAGTTATTTTGAAGTATGTTTGGGAGGATGCTCCACATTCTTCCACCTTTGAAGATATGGTATTGTAGTTTGGGATTTAGTGTTTATGCTTTGTGGATGTTTCACTCCTATATTTTTTAGGTCACCTTTGTTATCGAGGAGGTTTCTAGTAATTGTAGTGAGTTGGCAGTTTTGTTTCTTCTGAAAATGCTTAGTATTTCTTTGCATTGATTTTTCTTCTCTTGTGGTTTGGTAAATGTGCTTTTAGTGTTTGTGTAGTGTATTAGTTCATATTTCATGTGATGGTGTTTACCTCAAGTTGGTTTTTCAATGTTCTATCTCATGGTTGTGTATTTCGTGCTTTTGAGATGAAGTGTTATGTTTCTATTTAGTTTGTGATGGTTATTTGTGGTATGGTAGTGTGAAATAAGTATATGGAAGTATTGTTGGATGTTCATGAAACATCTCTTTATGATACACACATTAGTGTTGCATTTTGTTTTGAGTTGGTTTTCTAGGAAATTTATGAATGTTTGGTTGACAGGGCTTGTTCTCTTTCTTGCACTATGTGCTTGGGGGTCTGTGTTAGTATTGGAGGTTGTGTTAAGATGTATTTGGGTCCTGAACTATCCTATTGAGAACTACATTGAGTAAATTTAGTTGAAAGTGTGTTTTTGGGTTGACTAGTAATGCGCTACATGTTTCATCTACACGTTTCCTTGTTGCCAAGTTGGGTTGATGTGCACCAATGTGTGTTGTTTGGGATCACATTGGAAGTTGTAATAAGTTTTTTTGGTCCTCTTTATCTCCTGGATAGGACTGCATTATGTTTTTATGGCCGACTTGTTGAGGTTATTATTTATCTTTTGTTTTGACTAACCTAATCAGTGTTTTGAGATCTTGTGGAGGATATAAATGAAAAAATTAGTTACAATTTGAGAATGTGTGTGGTGGTATATAAGTATGGAATAATATAGTAAGTTGTAGAAAAGAAATATTAGATGAGCTTTAATGCCTTAGTCAAAAGAGTGTAATATTGACATATGTTGTAATTTTCAAATCTTCATGTATCTCGCTATCAAATGGTGAGTCTCTTTAGTAGGTCTTTGTAATTTGTATCTTGCCCTGAGGTTGTGCACCTCAATATTGCAAGGTCCTTTGTATCTTTCCATAAGATTGTGCACCTTAACTTACAAGTGCATTTGGGAGTAGTGTGCTTCCTTAGGTAGTGAGCCTTAAAAAAGATTGTAATTCTATAAGCAGCAAGCTTCCTCTATTATGAGATTTATCACTGTGGTTTTTCTTTCTTGGGTATTATGTGCAGGATCATGATGGGCCAAAAAATGGCAATATGTAAGTAATATGATGGCCCATGTGGGTAACGACTTTTTTTTACCCAAAATTGATGAAATGAAAAGGGTTTTTAAAGGATATTCTTAGCTTTCCACCAATATAAATTATGCTTTACTTTGAATTTAATAAATAATTATTATTCATTTTCTATTTGAATTATGACTAAAGTCCTGATTGATAGGCAGATTGAAAAACATCTATAGCTTTCAAACGTTATCACATTTTTTTTAATCCAAAACATGTGTCACATTCTATGCTTCACATACTATAGGATTAAAAAAAGAAAAAAATGAATTTCATGAAGTTTTGACCAAGTTAAGGTGGTAAGACATACGAGATTTTATATTTTTTAAAAGTTGTAATAAAAAATTCATAATTAATTATTTACTTGGAAAAAAATTATAAAAAAATATGCACCACATCGGGACATGAGTCCTCTACTTATATTATAAATCTTATAAAAAAATATTATCATTTTATTATGCTTAGGGTGGTTAGACAGACACCTACTTCTTATTTTTTCCCTAAAATTTAAGTACTACTGCATTGAAATTTCAAATTTTCACCAAATAGATTTTGTTTTTTTAAAAAATAAACCTAGTAGTTTAGAAACTACATTAAATTTTCTATAGATTTAATTCTTACATATTTTTGAAATAATATACATAACTTATTCAAATTTTTACGTCAAGTTGCCTAACTCATATTTTTTTGAATTTTTCGCCACTTAAGTACCTGTTTTTTCCATGATGATCCTGCACATAAAATCCATGTAAATATGATGTTAAATTGTGCCCATGTGTTCATTTCCTTATATTTTATTGTTGCTGATTTGATTAAGTATTACTAATCTATGTAAGGGTTCTTGTTAAAATTCTATATTTGCATATTGCCAAAGGGTTTAAGATCTGAAGGGTTTAAGTTTTTATAGATACTGATTCACCCCCCTCTCAGTAATTGGATGTGTTCAAAAATTGGTATCAGAGCCAAGTTCCTATTCAAAAGCTTAACTGCTTGAGAAAAGATTCAGGATGGAACATGATGGATCTTACAAGGGTCCTATGTTTGATTGGACAAATTACACCTTTTGGAAAGTAAGGATGGAAGGTCATCTAAGCTCTCTTTGGTTTGGTGTTTGGAAATCTATCAAGGATGGTTACACTACTCCTCCTCCTCCTCCAATAGATTCAACTAAGATTAGGTTGTATGAGAACAATTCCAAGGCAAAGAATGCTATCATGTGTGGGTTAGTTGATTTAGAACTTCTGAAGGTGATGAGTTGCAATTATACCAAGGATGTATGGAAAAAGCTGAGAATCATTTATGAAGGAGATAATAAAGTGAAGCAAGCCAAGATGTAAATCTTCAAGAGTAGATTTGAGACCCTAAGGATGATAAAGAATGAACATATTGCTAGTTATATGCTTTGAGTGGATGAAGTAGTTACTAACATCATAGGTCTTGGTGGAAAGAAGATGAGATTGTGAAGAAGGTTTTGAGATCTCTCCCTAAATATTATAGTCGTAAGATATCAAATATTGAGGAGTCCAAGGACTTGGATAAGTATTCAATAGATGAAATGTTTGGTGCTCTCACAACCTTTGAAATGAGAGAGTTTGAAAAAGATGCTTCAAAGAAGGAAGCAACATTCAAATCCAGTAAAAAGATAGAAGATGAAATATTAGATTACAATAATGACTTTGATGAGGTAGAAGCAAAACTCGTGGGAAGATTGAAGAAAGACACCAACAAATACAAAGGTAAGTTACCTTTCAAGTGCTTCAATTATGGGATAATTGGTCATTTTGCTTCTAAATTTCCTTTTAAAGAATTAGAAGATAGAAACAAAAAAGAGAAGTTTAAAAGAAGTCTATATTTCAAGGAGAGCAGTTTTTCTTTAGAAGATGAGGATAATGATTCAAATGTTGAAACACTATTCATGGTTGTGAAAGACAAAAAGGGTGATATTGAAAAATATAAGAAGTTTATTACTTTTTAGGATAACATAAATAATGAAATATCAATGGATGTGTGGATTTCCTTTCATGCAAAGGAAGAAGAAAATTCTTGGGTGATTGATAGTGGTTACTCTAACCACATGAATGGTGACAAAGAGAGGTTCATTAGATTTAAGAAGTGGAATGGTGGAGCTGTTAAGTTTGATGGTGATGAATCAACAAATTCTTTTGGAAAGGGTGCTATACCCATTGATGGAAAGAACAAAACTGAGGATGCCCTTTATGTCAAAGGGATGAATGTAATAACCCATTCTAATTATTACTTAATTTTATTATTGCAAATGACCTTATGAATATTTAATTTTAAAAAGATATAACTAAGTAGCTATTTTCAATCATAGCAACACATGTCTAATTAAAATGAGTCATATATATATATTCAATTTCAATGTCATTTACAAAATCCAAGTTGACTTGGCTCATAAGGCCATAAAGTCAATATAATATACAAATTTTACATCAAGGTTACATCATAGATCATGATAGTCTTGTAAACATCCATGGCTTCCTCTTGATGCCCGCCTCCACGAGTGGACAAGAACATGGTTGAAGTGCTTTACTTCTCAACCACAAAGCTTACGCTTCCCCGAAACTCTTCCAACTTGAAGAATACTCGACCCTGCACAAAAAGTTTAACAAGAGAACAATCTGCAAGGTGGAATTTAGTGCGTGCCCAAACATCAACATGCATCTCTATCTATGAGTTAGACAAATGCAAGATCTATGCTAGGAATGGTAGAGAGTGTTATGAAAAAGTCCATACATACATAATGGGCTAATTTCTTAGCCAAGCATAAAAATTAAGTTACAACAAAAAATGATAGGTTTTGGTTAAAGTAAAAGCCTATACTCTCTGAACTCCATTTCACACTTGTCTTAGAAGGTAACTTTCAACAAGTTATCTCATAGCAACTATCTATCCTCTAGCAACATCTACCCTAAGGTGCTCTACTCTACTTAGGTGTTGATGTTCTATTCTAACAAGAGAATATTCTTTACTCAAATATCTACGGAAAAATAATTCAGTCCACTTATTTCCTCATCTTTAATAAAATTAGAAAAATGATTCTATGAAATTGTTCATAACATTATCCATTCATTTCAAACACATGTCACATGATTACAATCAATGTAATTCAATATTTGTTTAAGAATAAATAGATAAGTAATGAAAGAAGGTATGTCACAAATATGTGTATGTACAGAGACGAAGGTCTATGTGCATACACATATATGTGCCAACTTAAGTTATTAATTTATGCATACATTTTGAAATAAATTCATTATATCAAATTGCTTCCATACAATAATGTTATAGATTAACATATCGTTTGTTAGAAATACAAGAAGTAGAAGAACTGAGAACAAGTCTACTTGAACAGTTTCCACATACTAATATGTTGTTTATAACAAAATGATGTTGTTTGCAGCTAAACAAATACTGATTATAACAGAACGATGTTGTTTACAACTAAAAAAATACTGTTTATAATAGAACCACGTTGTTTATAGCTAAAAAAATACTGTTTATAACCAAATGATGTTGTTTGCAGCTAAACAAATATTGTTTATAACAGAACGATGTTGTTTACAACTAAACAAATACTATTTATAACAAAATGATGTTTTTTGCAGCTAAATAAATATTGTTTATAACAAAACAATGTTGTTTATAGCTAAACAAATATTGTTTATAACAAAACGATGTTGTTTGATAGAGTTTACAACTTTTTTGTGCCATTAAGTTTCATTAAAAGATTCAGGCTATCTAGTACTACATACAAAAGAACAAAATCTCCATCATTCTGGTATTCAACATAAAAATAATACTAGCATCTTCTGTGAAATAAATGTATAGAATGACATGTTTGTCATTTTAAGACCAAAATATGCGTAAGATTCTTGAATATAACTATTTCTAAGGTTATAGAGAAACCTGTGTTTCCTATTGGTGATTGCAAAAAAAGAATAGATGTTTGATTCACTTGTTGTTCCAAAGAACAACCAATAGACAATCGACTATTCAATTTACCATAAACAATAACATTGGTCAATTCTTGATGAATTCCCTTTTAATGGCCTATATAGCTCAACATGCAAGATTTACCTTATGATAATATCATGCAGTTAGTCGATCTTATAGATCAATACAACTTAATGCAAGGATTGGAATGATGAATCCATTCCTCCTTCGTTATGGGTGAATGATGCAGACTTAATAAACAATAGCAATGGTTTTGCATTGCTCTGAGATTCCAAACAAATGTATACACCCAAAAGGGCACAACCTCCATCATTTGGTCTAGCCGATTGAGATATAAAACACTATTAAAAGTAGTAACAACAATAATGATGGCAACATATAGTCATTTCCCTAAAGGGAATGAACAAAAAATTACTTTACATTGTTTCATTTACAAACTTTTTCTAGTTAGATTTAATCTGATTAGCCATAGAATGGCTAGATAAATTCACATGCAAGACATTACAAATAGAGGCAAAAAAATATATACGAAAAACTTAGCTTGAACAAGCTCGACCAACATGCCAATAGAATGAAAAAATGCATAAACTAGAAGCATACATGGTCGGCTGATAAGGCCTTGGTTTCATAGACAAGAATGATTGATTTTACATGGAATCGTCCCAAATCTAAGCTGAATACATTTTGCAGACAAATATTATTTTACCACTGATTCTATTAAAATCAACAAACTAAAAGATCATTGCAATTTTATTTTGAATAGAGTTACTAAAAAATTCAAGCATATTTTCAAGAAAAATATTGAATTACCTCCATGTCGAAGCTTTTTCTTTTGTTTCCTTAGAGCTGAGTCACTTTCCTTTCTTTTTCCTAGATACTCGTCGCCACTACTCAAGGCTTGCCAGTGATATCTTTTCCAAAATGGCAATATTTTCCTTCTTACCTATTTGCATGAATATGAGGTTGTTTCATTCATAATTCTCATTAATTTGGTCGCCCCACTATTTCAAATTCAAATATTTGCCTTAAATTTGATTACAGGCCATGACCTCATGAGATTTTCTCATGATTTATTTTATTTCTATCAATTACAATAGTGATAATTTCGGTTCCAAATCTGATTCTTAAGGAATATAAATAAATAAATAAATAAATATATATATGTATATTATATATATATATATATTTGCACACATTGTATGCTCTTATATATATGTATATACATATACACGTATGTATATATATGTATACATATATGTATTTGTATATATTATGTACATTTATCAATATTTAAATAAGAATGAACTCTTATTTTATTTTGAAAAATAATGTTTTGAATGAAGGGGTTCTCTTATTCTTTAAATAAGTCTTTTCAAAATACATACATTCATTTATGTGCTAAGTCATGCTATCATTATCTTTTAAATTCTCAAAACATAAGATCAAGATAGACAATTAAATAAGAATTCACATGTATTTCATTCCACAAGTCTACCTTTTCAATCATCGAATCATTTCAAATCAAATTAGTATGATCTCCTATATAAATATCAAATGTAGTTATCATGCCATTTTTGTGGTGTGTGCACCCAAATTCCATCAAGCTTATTTTTCGATCTGGCTAAATGATCCTACTTCAACTGTGTTCTTGTACTTCAACCTGTCATCCTACAATTGCACATACTTGCACTTACACAATTCATCAGTAACGTTTAGTCATGATAAAATATAAGATAGTTCAAAATATCACATAGTCAATGGCGGTCAACTTCTTTAAAACTTTTCAAAAATATCAAAATTTTCATTCAACATATTGAATTTCTTCAATAATTCAATTTATCATATTACAATTTAAATGCAATAAAAATTGGGTTATGAAAATGAAGCATAATCTCCTCAATGTTAGTCAGATTTGTAGCAAAGGATACAACCTTACATTTCATGCCAAAGGTTGTGAAATCAGGAAGGTAGGGTATGAAAGATTAGTTGCATAAGGAACTAGGACAAATGGAAATGTATATCATCTAAAGGAGGAAAAAGGAAGAATTTGTTTATTGGCTCAATGTTGGCCTCCTACAATGATCTCAATAACTAAGCCTTTACATACATGATTAAGAGATTAGACATCTAGCCTGAATAACCATTTCAACCATCATGAAGGTGCATTTAACTTGTCAACCCAAGGACGTGAACTTGAAATGGGTCAGCACAATATGTGTACTAGGAACTCAAAGTAGCCATTCTATTCTAAAACTAAGGAACACACAATACTAAAAGTAAATTGCTTGAAAAGGAATGAAACAAATGATGAACATCAACCAATGACTATACTAATCTAGAATGTATAACAAGAATGAAAATATGTGCAATAGACAAGACACTACTCTGTCTAATTTGGCTGTAGGAACAGTCACAAAATGAAATTCTAGTGGCTGCAGGAATAGTCGGTGCCAGATTTTTAAGTACTTAATAGCAAGTAATACTAAACTAATGCTAAACTAAGAAAATAGCTTACTCACCAAGTGGGCCCCCTTGGATAAGTATCCTCTAAAACTAATGAAAACTTAAATGCTTGAACTCAAAACTTTATTTTATTCACTATGAATCATCCATACAAAAGAGTAATGTATCTGTATTACTGAAAACTAGAGAATGAGAGTACAATATCAAATAGTGCAACCTCTTGAAGAAGGAGCATGAGATCATTATTTATAATAACAACTAAGCGTGGCAGTCAACTCCACGACTGAGAGGATGCCATTTAGGAAAAACAAAGAAAATGGAGCGACGATGGTTACGCATGCATGAAATCTAGTCAAACATGTAGGTCCAAATGTAGATCCAGCACAACAGTAATGCCCATGCATGCTCAATCATTAAAGTCCATTACAAGGCAGTTACATTCAATTGCATGGAGAATCTTCTACCGTCGGTTGCCTTTGACTTGGAGTGATTCCTTTGCTGGACGTTATGGTGCATGCCCAACTGGCTGTGTCTTCCTCAACTTGGCATATTAAAACTGCATGGCAAGGTCAGTACGCATAATAATTACACATCTATAACCACCTTAAGGAACATTCATTAACCACATGCAAAATCAATATAGATAATCTACATATTATGCCAAATGTCATTAAAGCTTGCAGAGATAGGATTAATTCCAATGTCAATGGTTTGAGGGAAACATTATGAAAATACTAACATTTAACATTAAAGTCCATGACATCTACTAGCAATTAAACTATAGATTCTACCCAAAATTGGACCAAAAACTAGGCTCATCACTCCCCCTAACCTAATGTTTTGTTGGTCCTCTAGTAGGGGAAGGGTTGTTCTTCTGCTTGGTCAAAGCTCTAAAATTTGCAACTGATAGCTATCCAACATCAGTGGTTGTAGTGCGTGAATCGAGATCCCAATAAAATCCTCCCAATCTGTCAACTCTGTTCCATCTCTGCCTTTTTGCAGCAATGTCAAGCTGGTAGAATCTAAAGTTTGGCATAGGCCACATGAGCATGGGTGTCTGGAAAGTTAGGGGAAGCCAAGAACGTCCTTGAGTTCTCCCAATTTGAATATACCTATCAATCCTTTTTAGTGCTACATCATAATTGTGGATGGAATGAGGCTCTGCCTGTTTCAACTCATCAGATAGACTATTTCATCTCTATGATAGACATCTTCTCATAGTTTCCTCCTTTGCTGCTATCTTTACCTCATACTCACTGTAAACTACCTCAATCCAAGGAATAATCCTGTTACCATAACTAGGTCTGAGAAGCATTCTGTGCCATTCACTGTAAATATCCCTTGGGTTACTTGATTTAGCTCTAATAGGCAGAGGGATATCAGACTCCAATTGTTTATAAGCTCCACGTTGTTGTCCCAAACTAATCTCATTTTGTACCCAAGACATGAATGCTCTCAATTGAATGTCCCCAACATACAACAACAGGTTCCAATAATGGTCTTTTGTGACAACATAATTATGCAAATAAAATTCACATAGCAAATTCTTCATTTCAGGGGAGGCAATCCTATAAGCATTGAGAAATTCCATAGGGGTGTCAATAGAAGGATTCAAACTTGAGGCAATCCTTGACAACTTAAAAGAGAGATACTTCTCTTTTAGGAGAAAAGCATAAACCCTTGGAGGAGTCCTACATTCCAAAATCCGTGGTGCCAAAGCTGCCATATCATCCACCCTCTGTTTCAGGGTGGAAATTTCTGCATCTTTATCTTCTATCTCCTCATCCTTCCTTTGAATTTCCTCCATTTCCTTTTTCCATTCCTCCTCCCTTCTTTGTATTTCTCTCCATAAATTCATGATTGCTGCATATACTATAAAACCAAGAGGATTATGAATGCCTACCAGTCTTTTTGTCGATGGCGGCTCCTCATATGACACTATCTACATGGACTTAGGCTGTCCAGTTATCTCTGGCTGTAGGGATACTGTTTCTTCTTTCACCTCTTTCTGTAGGGACTCTCATTCTTGTTCTTGCTGTGGCTGCAGGAACTTCTGCTCTAGTTCTGGCTGTTGCTGCGGGACATCTTGCTACAAGACTTCTTGCTACAGGACTTCTTGCTCATGCTGGAAGAAGTCTTGACTTTCCTCAAACTCTTTTGCAATGTTAGCAAGATCGGCTAGTGTTATATTTGTTGCTCTCCAAAATATATCTTCATCTTCGACATTCTCTTGCCCCGTTGGAGCTTCAAGGTGTCTCGCTAGGCTTAGGGCTTTCCTGTGGAGGCGTACCAATCACAAGCCTGGTTGGTCTTGATTTCCTAGGAGGTTTCTCACACTTTCCTTTGGCTGTAGGATGAACAGTGTTAGCCTTTCTCTTTTTAGAACTTGACACCTTTCTTTCTATAGGCTGTGTTTTTTCCTTTCCTTTTCTCATTTCTACTTCTCTCTTTTGTGCCCTAGTTTTCATTAGGGTCTCAAGTGGAATGTCATCATTAGAATCAGATGAAGAACTTTCTTTTTCTGAGTGCTCTGTTCCAGAAGAACTAATTTCTATGGTTTCTTTTGCTACAAGAGGATTCACACAAAAGCCAACACCAAAGGTTGAAGCATCAAGAGGGGATTTAGCCATGCTCAATCTCCTGCTAGACCTATGGGGTTGAGGTAAAGCCCTAGGTTGCAAGAGCTCAGGTCTAATTTGATCAACATTTGTAAATTCTTCCCAGGTTATTGTAGATACATCATGCAAAGACTTTTCTACTAGCAATTTAATTAGGCAATGGTGGGAAACAGAATTATCCCTACCTTTTTGGGTCTCAGCCGCGATGATTGAGAGAATATTGTACAACATGTTGGGAACATGCATCCTCCTTTCGTGCTTCATGTGATTCAAAATCTTGAAGTGTACAAAATGCAAATTTGACTGGCAACCCTCACAAGTGATGTATTTGATAACATACACAACTATTTGCTTCCATGGCTTGGGTAGAGACATTCTCTTTGCACCCTGTTTTTCAATTCTCAATGGGGGGTCGTTTGGCTCTGTAAATTCGGCCTAGACTGATCTGGCATCTTTAGAGGCAGGATAATTTTTTCCATTAGCTGTCAACCTTGTGACCTCTACAATTCCTTCCTCTGTTGCCACAACTTCCAACCTTTTTACTTTGGCTTTCCCTTCTGAAAATGTCTGGGTGAATTCAAGGGAAATGCTTTCATCAAAGCCATCTAGTTTTAGGAAGTAATCTGCCCATCTGCAATTTCTAAATTCATCCAGGCATTGTGCATCCTGCAATAAAATGTCATGCATCATGGGTTCATTTTGAATTAACCCACCTCTCATTGTCTGCAATCAAACAAATGCTTTGCAACTTCTTTCTTACAATTCCCGTTTGAAAATCAAGCTCACTTTCCTACAGTATCTACTAAATTTCCAATGCTAATATCGATTGAATTTTCTTTTCTTTATTTCACCTTTTTTCTTGCAACTCAAGATTACAACAGGGGCAATAATGGCAAGAAAATGAGCGATAAAAGGGGAATTATGATGGGAAGAAATGGTGGTTGTAGTTATTGTCACTTCACACATGCAAGCCATCCTTTCATTCAGATTTCAAATCAGCTCATTTCAAATTTCTTGACATAGCCTAGTATGAATTGACACATGAGTAATAAATTCACAAAATATTTACATCTTTTTCTTTGCCCTCCCCCCAACTTAAATTTGGACATATGTCCAGACATGCGAGATGGGAGTGGTGATTTGACAAGGAATGATGGAATTTTATGTAAACTTCTATTCTAATGTATAGTGATTAAATGAACACACTTAAAAGATGATTAAAGATAGAGATTAATGCGCACATACCCAAATATTTGGAAGATTTGCTACAAAGATCGTGAAGAAAGTACCGCTCGCCTTGTGGGAATAAATTGAGCAATTAATGAAAATGAAGAGTGAGGTGAGGTGGAATGAAATGATGGAAGAGAGAGAAAGGTAGTTATGGATGGGTGGATGGGTGGATGGATGAAGAAATGGAATTCCACGTAAGTGAAAGTCTTTGTTATGAGAGTACGTACCTTAATTAGAAAGGAGGGACACTAGGTCTACTCTCTTCGGCTGTAAGAAGCTCGTGTGCTGAATGTTGGGTGAATTGTTGTAGGAACTCTTCTTTAGAAGCTATCTTGTAGTATAGTCTGAGGCAATGACCATTGAAAAGTAATTTAAACCTGATAGGGTTAATGGTAGTAAGCTAAACAACTCCATTAGGAAAGACCTCAACAACTTCATATGGTCCTAGCCACCTTGTCTGCAATTTTCCTGCATTGTCCTGGTATCTTGAGTCATAGAGCAGGGCCCAATCTCCTAGTTGGAATTTCTTGTCCTTGATAAATTTTTCATGCCACCTGATTCTCTGGTTCTACACCATTTTTGTATGTTGCATGGTTGCTCTTCATATCTCATCCAAAGATTTTAGTTGCATAATTCTTTCTCTTTGTGCCTCAGAAATGTCCATCCCCAAATCTACTACAGTCCGCAGAGTCTTATATTCAAATTCAACTGGCATCATAGCTGTCTTTCCATATAGCAACTCAAATGGGGTGAATCCTATAGTTTTTTTCCAAGTTGTCCTATAGACCTAAACAGCTTCTGGTAATCTATTTTCCCAATCCTTTCTATGAACAACTACTATTTTAGTCAAAATGGCTTCAATCTCTCTGTTGGTCATCTCAACTTGGCCATTAGCCTATGGATGATAAGGAGTAGACTTTCTGTGCCTTAGTTTGTACTCATTAACTAGTGCTACAACAAGGGTTGATGTGAATTGTGCCCCTTGATCAGTCACTATTTCTCTTGGGACTCCATATCTTGTGAAAATCTCCTCGTAAAGAAATTATGCAACCTTGTTATCTCTTGCATGCTTCATGGCCTTAACTTCTACCCATTTTGTCACATAATCAATGCATACCAATATATAAGACTTACCATTTGATGGAGGGTCAATTGCTCCTACAAAATCCAATCCTCATTTGTCAAAGGGAGTGATGACTACCTGAGGGCACAATGGCATCTCATCGGATCTGGTTGGTCTGCCCATTCTTTGACATCTATCACATTTTCTGGTATACCTTCCTACATCCTTGTGGAGTGTTGGCCAGTAATATCCTATGTTCAAAACCTTCATTACTGTCCTCTTGGCTGCAAAGTGTCCTCCACATGGTTTGTTGTGGCATTCATGCAAAATGTCATATGTCTCATTTTCTCTCACACACCTCCTCATGACATGGTCAGGTCTAGTATAAAACAAATATCCAACAATCCAAGAGAAAGGAAAAGATTTTTCAATGAGTGCCCTTTTCTCTTTTGGAGAGAAGTGAGAAGGAACTCTTCCTTTGACTAAGTAATTGGCTATGTTAGCATATAAGGGTGTTTGTACACTGAGGGAGAATAGATGCTCATCGGGGAAAGAGTCATCTATGGGCTGATTATCTTTTGATTTAGTTAGCCTTGAAAGAAAATCTGCAACAACATTGGCCTTCCCTGGCTTATCCACAATGGTTATATCAAACTCTTGCGTCAACAATAACCATATTTCCAATCTACCTGTGATCAAAGGTTTATTCATGAGATATCTAATGGTTGCATGATCAGTGTGCACAAAGATTTGGTAGCCTATTATGTAATGTTTGAATTTCTTCAGTGCATAGATTACTGCCAGCATTTCTTTTTTTGTCACTGTATAATTGAATTTAGCTCCTTGTAAATTTTTGCTGACAAAGTAAATGGAATTTTCAACAGCTCCCTCTTTCTATCCTAAGAATATTCCTATGACATAATCTGATGCATCAGTGTGGATGTGTAAAGGAAGCTCCCAATTAGGCCCTTTGAGTATAGGAGCATGAGTCAAAGCTACCTTCAAGTCAGAAAATGCCTTGTCAGAGGATTCAGTCCACTGAAATTTAGTATCTTTAGTGAGAAGAGTGTACAATGGTGCTGCTACCTTGCTGAAATCTTTGATGAAATACCTATAATATCCTGCATGACCTAAGAAAATCCTAACATCTTTCTGTTTTGCAGGTGTGGGAAGATTTGTGATTACCTCAATCTTTGCAGAATCTACTTGAATTCCCTTATGGGAGATGTAGTGGCCAAGAAATACACCTTCCTGTATCACCATGAAGCACTTTTCACTATTTAAGGACAATTTTTGATCTTCACATCTCTACAGGACCCTTGTGAGGTTTTCCAATGCTTGATTAAAATCAACACCATAAGTGGTGAAGTCATCCATATAAATTTCTATGCAATGATGAGAAATGTCTGAGAAGATGCTAATGATTTCCCTCTGAAAAGTTGTAGGTGCATTGCATAAGCCAAATGGGAGCACCGAACAGGCATAGGTCCCCCATGGATAGGTAAATGTAGTTTTCTCCTAGTCCTCTGGTGCAATTTGGATCTGGTTGTGGCCGCTGAATCTATCTAGAAAAGAGAAGTATTGCTTTCTTGTAATTGAGTCCAAAACTTGATCAATGAAGGGTAAAGGAAAGTGGTCCTTCTTCGTGGCAGCATTAAGCTCCCTATAATCAACACAAACTAGCCATTTTCCTCCCTTATTGGGCACAATCACTAATGGAGACATCCACTGACTATCTAAAATGGGGTAGATAAATCTTGCATCTAGTAATTTCTGCAGTTCTCCTTTCACAATCTCTCTTAGTGTAGGGTTAATTCTTCTATGTGGCTATCTTACTGGGGTGCAATCATCTCTGATGTAAATTCTATGTGTAAAATTTTTAGGATCCAATCCCTTCATATCATGATAATCCCATGCAAATGCATGCTAATGGACCCTTAATAGGTTTGTCAATAACAATTGTTGTTCTTCATTCAATTTACTATTAACATTCAAATATTTTCCTTTTGACACTTGTAGTTGTGTAGTTAACTCTATCATGGCTGCTTCATTAACACTTGGTACCTTTAGTTCATATGGCATAAGTGTATGAGACATACCTGTTGTTACAAGAAGTCTGTCTGTAGGAACAGTGGCTGCGGGAAGAGTGGCTGCAAGAAGTTTGTCTGCAGGAACAGTGGCTGCAAGAAGAACAGACAAAAGTGTCTTGACTAGAGTAGCAGAATGAGAAGATGATGTTTCCTCCACTTCATAATGGTTTTAAATGATGTTAGCTAATACTTCATCCTCATCTTGGAGCTACATGAAGGAGCTTCTACCTAGCATCATAAGCTGCGCCACAAAGTTAACTTCCTTGGCCTCTTCACCAACATGTGGCCATACAGGATTATCTTCATCATGAGATGGCTGAGCAAGCATATAGAGAATAAATTTTTTAGTGCTCCTCCCATCTGAAATGGTCATGTCACTTGATTGACATCCAATGTATGCATCTGTAGTTTCTAACCATGGCCTTCCAAGAATAATGGGATACTCGCCTAGTGTGGCTTTAGGAGAGAGAATCATAAAGTCTGCGGGGTACTCCCAGGAGTCTAAAACTACCACAAGATCCTTCACTACACCATTAGGCTTAATAATAGATCTATCAACAAGCTATAGGACATTAGGAGTGGACCTCATGCTTGCAATATTTAGTTGTTGCAGGATGTCTTTGGTCATTACATTTATTGCTGCCCCTAAATCAATCAGAGCATTTTTCACTTGGACCCTATTTATGACAATTGCTACTACATGACTTCCTAGGTCATTATACTTGGGAATAATCACTTTTCCCAGCAAGATGTCAGCTAGTTGGCCCACCACATGAACTATAGTTGGGTCTTTCTTTTTCCTACCTAGCTTCTTGAGGTAGGCTTCCTTGATTGCTTTGTCATAGATTGGAACATCCTTTATGGCCTAAATAGAGGTATCTGGACACATATATGCTTCAACTGGTCCAAGATATCAAAAGTTGTATCCTCCTTTTCTTCCTTCTTCTTGGAAACTTCTAATCTCTGAGGAAATGGTGGCTCTTGCTCAGATTGCTTGACTTGGACTAGTTCAGGATTTTTAGGTACACTAGGCTGAATGAGATCATTCAGAGATTCATCTTCCTCTTCCATAGGGAGCTCAATGATAATGGGCTTGGAAGGGGCCAATAGAGTAGTACCTGAACGCAAGTGAATATCACTTACACTCACAACATATGTAGGGAATTGATTTGAATCAACAGAGTAGGTAGGCTGCTGCTGTGGTTTATTATTTGGATTGGGTGTGGGCTAAGCTAGTAATTGAGTGGATTTATGTGCATTTGAGTTGGGATTAGTAGATGGAGGCATTATAGCAGGTTGCTGGGGTTGAGAAGGTAGTTGCATGTAACTGGTTGTCTGAGTAAGCCATTGCTACCCTCCTCTCCATTTATTCATTTGCTGCCAATTTCTTGGAAGTGGCTACCAATGTCCTTGAAATTGCTGCCAATTTCCTTGAGGTTGCTGCCACTGGGGTGGAGAACTCTAATGACTGGGCCAAGCATTTGGAGGGTTACTCCAAGGATGCAGTGGATATCCTCCATAATTGGGTGGATATGGCGGCTACCATTGGTTACCAGAGGAATAGGAATTAAAATATGGCCTAGCATAGGATAGTGGATCCGGTGGCATACCTTGTCTTGGAGCCCAAGGCTTCCTTTGTGCAACATAGTAGACTTGTTCTTCTTCAATCTAGATTGGCTTGAAGTTAGGTGGAACTTTCTTGCTTTCAAGATTATCTACCATCTTACATTTGTAGTTCTTCTTCTTTTGTTTGCAGTGGGGGCAATACTCTATCAACATTGCCTCTGCCTCCTCTTGCTTCTTCTTGGCCTGAAGTGTATCGAGCTGAGTAGCTAGATTATTGATAATTTTTTGCTTGAAGTCATCCATCAAATGAGTAATCTCCATTCTTGAGACTCCACTGGTAGTTGACTTACCCATGGAAGATTGGTAAGCTCTCCTTTTTTTGAAGCTTCCCTAGAGTAGTTCTAACATATTTTCTTGATATCTTCCCAAGGAACTTGGGAAATGTCTCCTCCCATTAGGTCTAAGGCATCAGTGTAGCTATCATTGATTCCTATTAAGAAAAAAAACTTCTGTAAGTCTTCATTAAGTGCATGGTGTGGAGATTTTTGTAAGCAAAACATAAACCTTGCAATGTAATCTTCCAGGCTCTCATATTCCTTTTCCTGCATCCTGAAAAATGTCAACTCCTCTCATGTCACTGCCTCTACAATATTCTTTGTATTTCTCAAGGAATTTTGTCTTCATGTCTTCCCAAGTTTCCATAGTATCTCTACCTAGGCTCATGAACCATCTTAATGTAGCCTCTTTTAAAGTAGTAGGAAATAGCTTAAGCCTATGGGTATCAGTAGTATAATCATAACTCTTGCAGAGTATGTCAAACTCAAATAAAAAGGTATCAGGATCTTCTGTGACAAGTCTATAAAATTTTGGGAGTGCTGAGGTAGGAATGTTCTTGATGTTGTCAACTTCATTCTAGTGGGCAATGGGGAAAGGAAAACCTGGTTGGTTAGGTCTGTTCCTATTTGCATCACCCATGTCTGCTTGATGTTGTTCCAAAGCAAAGGGGTTCTCAAGTTGATTCTGATCTTCATAGGAGACTTCAGAACCAGTCAGATCAGGATATGCATCAACAAAGGGGTGTGGATCTTCTTCTTCTTCTTCTTCTTCTAGTAGATTCTGATAGTCAACTAGCTGGAATGGATTAGGATTGTTAGGAAGGAATCTACCATAAGCATCCCTTCTCCTTCCTCTATGCATGCAATATCACTCACTATCAATCAACCCAGAAAAAAATTTGGTAAAGAATAAGGGGGATCATTACTTCCTAAATGAGGATATACTAATAACAACTTCTAGAAACACTACAACAAGGAAAACTACCAATGACTCCAAAAGATTCCCTAGTTTGACACCATTCCCAGCAATGATGCCAAAAATGTTGGCCTCCTACAACGATCTCAATAACTAAGCCTTTATAGACACGATTTAGAGATTGGACATCTAACCTAAATAGCCATTTCAGCCATCATGAAGGTGCATTTGACTTGTCAACCCAGGGACGTGAACTTGAAATGGGTCAGCACAGTATGTGCACTAGGAACTCAAAGTAGCCATTCTATTCTACAACTAAGGAAAACACAATATTGAAAGTAAATTGCTTGAAAAGGAATGAAACAAATGTTGAACATCAACCAATGACTATACTAATCTAGAATGCATAACATGAATGAAAATCTGAGCAACAAACAGGACACTACTCTGTCTTCTTTGGTTGTAGGAACAGTCACATAATGAAATTCTAGTGGCTGCAGGAACAGTCGGTGCTAGATTTCTAACTAAGTACTTAACAACAAGTAATACTAAACTAATGCTAAACTAAGAAAACAAATTACTCACCAAGTGGTCCCCCTTGGATAAGTATCCTCTAAAACTAATGAAAACTCAAATGCTTGAACTCAGAACTTTATTTTATTCGCTGTGAATCATCCATACAAAAGAGTAATGTATCTATAGTACTGAAAACTGGAGAATGAGAGTAAAATATCAAATCATGCAATATTTTGAAGAAGGAGCATCAAATCATTATTTATACTAACAACTAAGTGTGGCAGTCAACTCCATGACTGGGAGGATGCCATTTAGGGAAAACAAAGAAAATGGAGCGATGATGGTTACGCATGCATGGAATCTGGTCAGTCATGCAGGTCCAAATGCAGATCCAACACAG
The DNA here is from genome assembly GCA_007258455.2 of Sequoia sempervirens. Taxonomy (NCBI): domain Eukaryota; kingdom Viridiplantae; phylum Streptophyta; class Pinopsida; order Cupressales; family Cupressaceae; genus Sequoia; species Sequoia sempervirens. Next base: position 171,202,650 of record VDFB02075321.1, on the reverse strand, counting down.
TAGTAATTCCCATGCATGCTCAATCATTAAATTCCACTACAAGGCGGTTACATTTAGTTGCATGGAGAATCTTCTGCCGTTGGCTGCCTTTGAATTGGAGCGATTCCGTTGTTGGACATTATGGTGCATGCCCAACTGGTAGTGTCTTCCTCAACTTGGTGTATTAAATTTGCATGGCAAGGTCAGTATGCATAATAACTACACATCTATAACCACCTTAAGGAACATTCATTAACCACATGCAAAATCAATACTTATTGTTCGATTTGGCTAAATGATCCTACTTCAACCATGTTCTTGTCCTTCAACCATGTTCTTGTCCTACAATTGCACATACTTGCACTTACACAATTCATTAGTAATGTTTAGTCATGATAAAATGTAAGATAGTTCAAAATATCACATAGTCAACGACGGTCAACTTCTTTAAAACTTTTCAAAAATATCAAAATTTTCATTCAACAGATTGAATTTCCTCAATAATTCAATTTATCATATTACAATTTAAATGCAATAAAAATTGGGTTATGAAAATGAAGCATAATCTCCTCAACGTTAGTCAGATTTGTAGCAAAGGATACAACCTTACATTTCATGCCAAATGTTGTGAAATCAGGAAGGTAGGGTATGAAAGATTAGTTGCATAAGGAACTAGGTTAGATGGAAATGTATATCATCTAAAGGAGGAAAAAGGAAGAATTTGTTTATTGGCTCAATGTTGGCCTCCTACAACAATCTCAATAACTAAGCCTTTACATACATGATTAAGAGATTGGACATCTAACCTGAATAACCATTTCAACCATCATGAAGGTGCATTTAACTTGTCAACCCAAGGACGTGAACTTGAAATGGGTCAGCACAATATGTGTACTAGGAACTCAAAGTAGCCATTCTATTCTAAAACTAAGGAACACACAATACTGAAAGTAAATTGCTTGAAAAGGAATGAAACAAATGTTGAACATCAACCAATGACTATAATAATCTAGAATGCATAACATGAATGAAAATATGAGCAATAGACAAGACACTACTCTGTCTAATTTGGCTGCAGGAACAGTCACAAAATGAAATTCTAGTGGCTGCAGGAATAGTCAGTGCTAGATTTCTAACTAAGTACTTAATAGCAAGTAATACTAAACTAATGCTAAACTAAGAAAATGGATTACTCACCAAGTGGGCCTCCTTGGATAAGTATCCTTTAAAACTAATGAAAACTCAAATGCTTGAACTCAAAACTTTATTTTATTCACTGTGAATCATCCATACAAAAGAGTAATGTATCTGTATTACTGAAAACTAGAGAATGAGAGCACAATATAAAATTGTGCAACCTCTTGAAGAAGGAGTATTAGATCATTATTTATAATAACAACTAAAAGTTTCAGTCAACTCCATGACTGGGAGGATGCCATTTAGGGAAAACAAAGAAAATTGAGCGATGGCAGTTACACATGCATGAAATCTGGTCAGACATGCAGGTCCAAATGTAGATCCAACACAACATTAACACCCATGCATGCTCGATCATTAAATTCCACTAGAAGGTGGTTACGTTCAATTGCATGTAGAATCTTCTACCATCGGCTGCCTTTGACTTGGAGTGATTCCTTTGCTGGACGTTATGGTGCATGCCCAGCTAGCGGTGTCTTCCTCAACTTGGCGTATTAAATCTACATGGCAAGGTCAGTATGCATAATAACTGCACATCTATAACCACCTTAAGGAACATTCATTAACCACATGCAAAATCAATATAGATAATCCACATATTATGCCAAATGTCATTAAAGCTTACAAAGATAGGATTAAGTCCAATGCCAATGGTTTGAGGGAAATATTATGAAAATACCAACATTTAACATTAAAGTCCATGACATCTAACAAAAATTAAACTATAGATTCTACCCAAAATTGGACCAAAAACTAGGCTCATCACTCAATTCGGTGAGAGTTGGCTAGGGCACAAGAGAATGAGACACATCAAATTTGACAATATGATAAAGATCAATTCTACTCATGTAGTGAGAGATATTCCTAAGATAACTAAGCCTCCAAACACATTATGCAAGGACTATCAAATGTGAAAGAAAACAAAGACAAATTTCAAGGGTAAGGAGTGCTCTGCTACAATGCCATTGGAGCTGATTCACACCGACCTATGTGTACCTACAAGAAAAAGGAGTGAACAAGGTGAAAGGTATTCCATGTTGCTTATTAATTATTACTCTAGAATGACTTGGGTTACATTTTTAAGAGAAAAATTAGAAAATTTTGATATGTTTAATATTTTCAAAGAAAATTTTGAGAATGAATGGATGCTAAGATCAAATGCTTAATATTATATAGAGGAGGTGAATTTACTTCAAATGAATTTAAAAAGTTTTATGAATATCATCTTTTTTCTCCTAAAACCCTTCAATTGAATGAGGTAGTGGAAAAGAAGAATATGACTGTACAAGAGATGGCTAGGGCTATGTTGAAAGATGTTGATATGCCTTATATGTATTGGAAGGAAGTTGTTCACATTGTTGCCTATTTTATTAATAGAGTATAGTTGAGGATCAATAGCACTAAGACCCGTTATGAGCTATGGTATGGAAGGTCTTATACTATTAGATACTTTATGATCTTTGGCAGAAAATGCTACATTAAGAGAGATGAAGAAGACCTTGGAAAGTTTGATTTAAGTTGTGATGAAGGGATATTTCTTGGTTACTCAACTAGAAGCAAGGCCTATAGATGCTAGAACAAGAGATTGGGAAAGGTGATTGAAAGAAAAAATGTGAAAGAAGATGAATATTTTTTTCAGATATCAAAAGAACTATAGGTTTATGGATTTGATATACCTTCCTACATTGAAGAAGAAGAGAAAGAATAGAAGAAACAAGAATAAAAAAGGTTCCTAAGACTCCAAAAAAGTATGTTTAGAAGAACCATTCAACAAATAAGATAATTGGTGATAAGAATGAGGGTGTTTTGACCAGGAGAAGGTTTGAAAAAGAAAGTTAACAAGAAAATTTGCATTTACTGTCAAAGGTAGAGCCTAAGAAATTTGCTAATTCTAGAAAAGATGAAGGTTGGTTGAATGCAATGGAAGAAGAATTGAATCAGATATAAATGAACTTGTCATGGGATTTGGTTCCCAAACTAGTTGGTTAGAATGTTATAGGAACAAAGTGGGTGTTCTAGAATAAGTTGAATGAACTTGGTGAAGTTGTGAGGAGCAAATAAATATTGGTATGTAAGCATTATTCAAAAGTTGATGGTATCAATTTTGAGGAGAATTTTGCTCTGATAGCCAGGATGAAGGCAATAAGGATGTTTCTTGCCTTTGTTGTTCACAAGAATTTCAAGGTCTATCAAATGGATGCTAAGTCAACCTTCTTGAATGGTGATTTAGAGGAAGAGGTATACATTAAGCAACCAAATTGTTTCCAACTATTAGAAGATCTAAGTGTAGAGGAGGGGGACCGACTACTTAGGACCCCAGGTCATGAGAGGGTCTAGAACAATAGGCTACCTTGATCTGCCTCAAGCTAATAGAATGTTTTTGGAGAGTTTAAAATTTGAAGGTTGAAATAAGGAGAAACCAGGTTGCTACTATCCTTTAACAAGCCTGAATGTTTTAGGAAGTCAGGTGAGCAAGTTTCCAGAGTTTAGACTGCAACTTAGGTGGTTCACTACCAGAGGACTACAATGTAGGACACAAACGACAACATGGCACATTGACATCTCAGTGGGGGCGTTGGAATTCATATAGACATAAAGAGTAAAGTACAGTAAAAAATTGAGGGAGACTTACTAACGACCTAAAAAATAAGGTTTGGTGCAACAAAACAAAAAAGAGGAAAAGAATGATAGCGTAACAAGAATAATAATTTAACTAAATCTAACTATGAATTGAAAAAGAAGAGTGAGGAAAGTGCACCTTCTTACCCACGGGTTGATATATGCAAGGTCTTCACTCGAAAAATAACCTACACACACAAGAATGAGAAAATGTTGAGGCTATGTTTAGAGGACTAACGTAGTCAATCCCCCACTTTAGTGTTTCCACCTCCATAGATAGCTAAGATAGCAATAATTGGAGAAATGTGATAAAGAAAGATATTGAAATAGCAATACCAAGCAATATGTTGAACAACAATATGCTATAGTATTAAAATAATAATGCAAGATAAAATGAAAATGGAGTGATATCACCTTCAACCACATGTACTCAAGGAAAATGGGAGAAGGAGTGAGCTTGCAAGCTTTCAAAGACCAACATTCCCACAACAACGAAGAGAGTGAGCCAAAAAAATACCAACTTACAACTTCAATGGAAATGGTAGAATGTGAGAATGGTGTGAGAAGAGTGTAGAAGATAAAAAATGAAGCAAGAGAGATCCAAAGAGATCCAGAAGGAATAAAAAGAATGGAAGAGAAAGTCATTTGAAGGTGAAAATGGAGGAAAAAGAATCATTCAAAGTTGGTTTGAAGGGTAGGAGACATTACACTTTGTGTCTAATGGAGGAGTGTAATTCCTTTATAGATCCTAGAGGTGAGAATCTAGTCAGGACAACAGTGCACCACATAGATGTCCACGTGTCGTGCAAACGTATGTGCACTGTGCTAGTATCCCAGATAGAATATCCCCCACCGACATGAAAACAAGCTTCCAAATGGATGTAAAATGAATGAAGAGCGTGGAATTGCATTATCAGACTTAATTCTCTAAGGTAGGAGGTATGTAAATGTGGAATTTGAAAGGGTTGCAAATTCATGCCATTACACTAGATATGGTGTGCATACTGAAGAAAGCTTTGTATGGACTCAAGCAAGCTCCTAGAGCTTGGTATGCTTGGTTGGATAAGTACTTACTTCAACAAGATATGAAGAAAGGTATTATAGATAGTAATCTTTACATTAAGATAGAGGAAGACAAGATTTTGATAGCTGTATATGTTGATGACACCATCTTTGGTGGAGATGATAATGTTGAGAAAATGTGTCTCAACCTTGCAATTACATAAGTTACCATTGATACATTAGGTACTATTCGTCCGATGATGATAGGGGGGTGCGAGGGGTTGATACATCTGGACCATTTATCATTATGTCTCATATATGACAACCAATATTTTATTAGCTTGACTTTCCCTAGAAAGAAACCCTATTTTATGAGGGAATTGAATTAAAACTATGTATTTTGATGTATTATGAGAGTCTGATAGCGATTGTGTTGCCTCTAGATCTTTGGTTGGTGATACCCCTGTGAGAAGCTTGCTCTAAAAGTATATTGCAATCTTTATGATTTTTGAATAGTATATTGGACGACTTTTGGAGTGTGGGGTTTTTCTCTTGAAAGGGTTTTCCCCACGTAGATAATTGTGTTTTGGTATGTATGATATTTGTGTTTATTTATGTTTAAGTTTTTGTAATTGTTAAATATTTGTACAAGTTTTACATTATTCTCCTCTCAAGATTAGAGTAGGAAGTTGTTTTGCTACCTTAGCTTCCTTACATATAATATGTGTAAGAAGTTTACAAAGGAGATGTAGAAATATTTTGAGATAACTAGTATAATTTGGCAAATAAATGACTATGTGACTAAAAATTTTAGTCACGACAACTAAAAATGACTAAATTCTACTCATTTTGCAACACAACTAAAAATGACTAAATTCTACTCATTTTGCAACACAACTATAAATGACTAATTTTTTGCATCAAACTTTGTTTTTTGAGAGAAAATATTCCTATCCATCAATTTAGGATTTAGCTGACACTTATGCGTACAAATTTATATATATATTTTATAAATGCATAACAAAAATCAAACAATAAAATTAAGACCACCATTTTCCCATAGTTTTTAACTACTACTTAGTTAGAAGAAATAGTATGGGAAAACAAACAGAGGTTGAAGGGTTTTGAAGATGGAGATATTGAGTAGTAATTGAAGGGATTTCCTAGTGGAAGAATCTCCTACCAGCAGTGTTTCAAAGTATAGGTGTAGAATGTGGCAAAATCTATCCTTCTATCAGACAACTCCCCACTTGGAAGTATGTCTTGAGGATTTTGAGCTTTTTGTTGTGGATCATCTTAGAGGTAAGAAAACCATTCTTAATTTTATTTTAAAATTTGGATGTATATGTTATGCCTATTGGGTATTTGAAAAATTTGATGTTGGGTGTTTTCGTGAAGTACTATTTGGCTATTTGAATTTTATGATGCTGGCTATTTTATTACTGGATATCTGGGTATGTTTAAATTTTTAATGCTTAGTATTTTTTTATTGTTTTTTTGGGTATTTTAATGTTGGGTTTTCACTTGAAATGGGTATTTTAAAAAATGGTATTGGATATTTTTCGCTATGGTGATAATATTTTTTATGAGAAACAAATGAGGTCTCAACCTTTTCTGGTATTACACATAGTTTTCTAAATTTTGATTTTGTTATCATTTTTCTCAAGTATTAAAAAAATTTGATGTTCGGTGAACCCTTTGTTATTGACTATCATGGTATTAAAAAAAAGGACGTTGGGCGTTTTCTTTATATGGGTATTTAAAAAAACTGGTATTGGGTATTTTTTTCACTGTTGAGTTAAAATTATCCTGACAAATGAACAATGTCTCAATCTTTTTGATATTGCAACCTCACTAATTTGCTAGAGTTATGGTTTATGTTTCTACTAAGGCCTAGGGTTTGTACCCTAGTCATGCTCTTACCAATGCTTCTATTGGTATTAAAAAACAACCTTAAATCTTGGGTCATAAAATTAGCTATCTTGGTAGGGTGTGGTATGATCTTGGATTGTATCTTAGAGTGTGTTGGAAGCTTGTGTTTGATCATTAAGGTATGTAAACCTAATCAGGGAAATGTATCCTATATAGCATGGGTCTTACTTTAATACTTCCCATAATGGTTATTAGTAGATCACATAATTAGTTTGTGGTTGTAGACACTGAAAAATGTCCTAATCGATGTCATACACTTGAAATGGATTTATTAACATCATTTCCTCTCTATCTCTCCTCTTTTCACTCAATTGATTTAATTAGCCCAACTAATTAATTAATTACATCATTTTCGTCTATTTGGCCTAATTAATTAAATTGGGTTAATTCACCTCTTTTCGCACTAACACTTCATCTCATTAAATTGAATAAATCAAAATATTTAATTTAATCTCCTAAGTCATCTTATTTAATTAAATAACCCTATCCTATTTAATTAAATATCATTTCACCCCTCCCCTATTTATTAAATCATCTAATTTAATAAATGTCATCTAATTCTTCTAATCCCCTAATTGCACAAATTAAACCTTGTTTAATTAGCAATTAAACTAATTATTCCTCTAATCAAAGGGAATATTCCCATGAAATATTATTTATCCTTTTTGCAAAATTAAAACTTTGTTTTAATTTGTGAAATCCTCTTTTTCCTCATCCAAATGGAATATTCCCTCTCCTCCAATCAACTCACTTAGCTTCAAAAGCAAGTTAACCCCCTTACCTTTCTAGCAAGTTACATTTGACCTGTGTGAGCAAGTAAAAAATGTGTTTGTTTAAGGTAATTGTGAGCCTTTGATTAATCTTCATCTTGCATTCTCATCCATTGATGAGAATCCATGATCCATGCCTCTCATCTATTTCGCCCTCAACCGTTGATTAAGCTTTTTTGATCTCAACCATTCATTCCTCATTTTCTCTCCTATAAATAGATCACTATTTGGAGACAAATGGATCCATCTTTTATTGCAAAGTCATGTTGTTGAATTTACTCACATCCATACTCTCAATAGGAATACATTTAGCTTATTTTCAGTTTGTTTTAGTTGCATAAATAGCTTCAAGCTTTCATTAATGGCTTACATGCATCCATCTTAGTTTGTAAATAAATTAGGGTTTTCATCTCTTAGCATCATTTTAGCCTAAATTAGCTTAGATTATCTTAGCAATTGCATAATTAGATCATTTATAGCATAAAATCATGGTAACTTAGCTTGCATCATGTTCATTTTAGCTTAATTTAGTTTTTTCATACACTAAACATCATGGTTTTATCGATTCTCTTCCATAGAATCGACTGAAAAAGCTCACCATCATGGGATTGAGAAAGGGTCGTCAGTCCACATCAACGTGACACCAATTCCATAATAAGATAAGTTTAAATGGATTAAAGTAGATATTTTCTTTAAAGCTTTCATAAGATTAGCATGTTAGGTTTTTTGATAAAATGTTTACTTTCAATTTTGATTGACTGATCTTGTTGAGATTCAAGTATTGGTTGCTTCATTATGTTTCAATTCTTCATGGATCAAGCGTAATTTGACCCATAACTGGAAATCCTCACATCAACATTCTAGTGCTAGGAGGGAAAACCAATCATTTAGTTGTCTTTTAGCTCGAAATCCATGTTTTTGCTATTTTGCAGGTTAATGTGATGCTCAAACCACAAACAACGACACTATCTCAATAGCGTTGCCATATAGCGACACCCAAGAAATTTGATACAATGACACATATTTAATTGGTTAATGCTGATTTAAACATGGTGACACTTATTTAAATTTAAACTATCATGGAATGAAAACGGCGACGCTCAACCCAGGCAGACCAACACTTTCAAACTCCAAATCGAGACACATTCATTTACAATGGCATCCGTCAATACAACAACACAATTGTGCTCACTTTCCTTTCTATAGAGTGATTCTCAAATTCACTAGAGCGGCGTCCAAATTTCAAATTGAAACACTATCATGTATAATGACACTCAACCAGGGTAAGAAACTTTACGCTTGTTTTTCGATATGTCACTTAATTTCTTTTGGTTATTTGATCACTGATCAATGTCTGACTATGTTTTCATTGTTAGACTAACAGGGTTTTGTAGGTTTTAAGGCATGGAGTGAAATTGAAGAACTTATCTTCTATCTAAACATTCTATAATTGTAACTAGCGTTTAACGCTTTGGGGCAATTATAACCAAATTTCATGCTTTATTACTTTCAATTTTTAGGCAATGCACTAGTTTTCCATTGGGTTTAAAATAAATGTTCAAAGTTGGCTAAAAATGAACCCTCACATCACATCTTTCAATTGGGCTAAAAATTAAACAAGGCAAACTCATCTTTCAATTGGTGCTTAAAATTAACTCATTATTGCTTTGAAGGGTAAAATTGAAAACTCTTATTTTTTGTGGTTTTCAACTTTTCTAGTGAATGCGTATGCAATTCTCTCATGCCATTTGGTGATCTTGAGAAACAAAAACATTCTCTATCATGTTGCCATCACCTCCACACTTCAAATTTGGGTTTAAAATTGAACAACCATGATAGTGTGAGAAAAGGAATAGCGTGTGTTCTCTCTTTGCGAATGCGGACAAAGATGTTCAAACTAAAGATGTACTTACTCGCTATTGTTCACCTTTAGAGACCCTGCCTTGGTGGGAAAAAGCACTCACCCTAAGGGAATGATCCAAGCGGTAACGAGCATAAGCCAGGCTCTTCTGAACCACTATATAATTTGTGGTTGCAAGGAAATTTTGTGATTAATAGGCGTGATTCATGATAGCTCTCCCCTAGTATCTTTATGATGCGTAAATCCCTTGTTCTAAAGGTTGGGAGACCTCTTGAGGGAGTTTATCATAGTCTCCTCAGAACCAGATGCCCTTATTATGAACCTTTGTGACGTAGTAGCCAAAAATCCCTAATATTTTTTGATGTCAGGAGGTCAGACCTTCAAAGTTTTCCCACATATTTGCGGTTCTTAGTAGAGATGAAAAGTTTGTCATGGGAGATTCATGAGAAATTGAAGCTTGGGTGACCCATAGAAATGAGTGTCGTGGAGGGGAGCTAGTGTGGTCAAACTTCTAATCATTTGCTTTGAATAAGTGCAACTAGAGAAATCCAAGTGGGAATACAACAAATATAGTCATTTCTATCCTAGGGTTGTAATGCTTGTGAGTCGGTTTGACACTTTGCTTGGTTTCAAAACGTTCCAAAAAAAAACACTCACTATTTAAAATTTCAAACACTTTAGCTTAAATATGGACTTCTTGAGTTAGCCTCGATATTACTGCTTGTCCTAAGGATTTATCCTTAGCAATTTCTAAATATCATGACATTAATCTCAAACCCATATTTACCAAATAAAACATAGGCAATTGTGGATTTAATTTGATAATTTTCACGAAATGGACATTGTGAAATTTATGATGTTTTTGACATTTAACCATCTAGTTTAAAAACATAATTGAAAGAAAAGTGTTTTTGGTAAAATAAATTCATTTAAGAAAAGATAAATTGACAAATGAATCCCACATGACTATTTGGAGACCGATTACTCCCATTGAATAGCCTGATCTTCCAGGTGCTATAATTTAGCCAAATTTTGAATTCATAAATGGTGAACAAACAGATCTCATTAGCAGTTTAAGAAGGTTCACTTTTGAAAACAAGGAAGCAAACTCATAGTGGAGAACACTTCAACCATTTTAGACGAAGAAGAGGAACACATTGATATTGAGGTTGGAAGGCCCCTATTACCACCACCCACATGGCAATAAATATCTCCCTTTCTTCCAAAAATTTAAACTGTTTCCACATGATTTCATGAAAAATTGGGATTCCTAAACTAGAGTCTACAGGACCTCATTTTAGACTTAGGCATCTCACTCCAAAAGCCCTTAAGAAACACCTTCAAGCAATTAGCAAAAATAGAAACAAATTGGTAGCAAACTTTTATAGACATGCTTCAAGGTATAGTCCTAAATTGTTTGCGTTCTTTTGGAGTCAAAATCTTGGTCTTCTTCATGATACTCAACTCCTATAAATGATTCACCAAAAGGTCAAAATTCATAGAAGAAACTCTCCAACCCACAATTTCAGACATAGGAATCATAAAATAGAGTATGGTCAAAAGTGGGCTTCAATATTTTACTGTAATTGTTACACTTTGCTGAAATTTTTTTATGCACGAGCTAGAAGAGATGGAACAGGTTTGAACATTCCCCTCATTCCTCTCATTTTCTAGGACTTGAAAATTTTAGGGGTCTAGCATCATTTTCACTAACTTGATCTTATAAAAAAAAAATCTCACTTTCCCAAATGATCTCACACAAAGTAAAGATCCCGAAATGAAAGTCAACTAGTTGTCACCATAAACTTAGACATTGTAGTGCAAAAGCAATCAACAACTGCATTGAGGCACTCTATCTAAACAAAAACAAATTTTTGATAAACTTTTATGAACACACTATAAGAAGAAATCTCGACCTATACACATTCTTCATGAGCCAAAACATTCAACTTTTTGAAGATCAACAAGTTTTCTAGAAAACATTGAGTCTGTAGGATTTGAACATTTTAGAGGTATAGCATCATTCTCACTACTGTGGTTTGTCAAAACAAAAGGTTCACTTTAGGTCAAAATTGGGTCCAATATTTCATTCACCCCTTCATCACATTTCATCTTTCATCTAATCTATCTTTGCAAAATTTCAAATACACTAACACTTTGGGACTTAAAACATCACACCAACTTGCTACCTTAGCTACTTTGTATGTGAAATGTATCCTTTTCCATGCACTTAGTTGAGATAGTAATCATCTTTGAACTAGTTTATCTTGAAGGTCACCAGTCTACCCTAAAGATTTCCAAGTTCATTAACAAACTTTATCCCAATATCACAACATCGAGCTTAAGTCAAAAGTGTTGTTCCAAATTTTTTGCAAAGATCACCTGCCAAATCACCCATCTTTTCATCCCACATTTTCATAATTTCTCCCAAAATATTTAGAGTGTCCCTTTTACCTAGGTTTGAGTCAACTAGAGAGTTTAAACATTACAAATTTCAACACAACTCTCCCATAGTTGACACCAAATTTATGGTAAAGACGAGATCACAACATAAGAGAATCATGGAAAAAGAAAAAGTTACATTCACCTCAAGTGATCCAAATCCTTTAGAGTTTGATCCTAGAAGTCATGTTACACCATCACAACAACCATCATGTCCTTCAGGACCATATGAAATTGAAGACATCACCAATAAACCATTTGAGCTCACTAGGGAAGAACTTTTAGAACATCAAATTTTTGAAAGTGTAGGTCCTATATCCCCAACATTTGTAGCACAAAGTTTTACACATGATTTCACAACTCCATTACAAGGGCCAAGTCAAACTTACATACCTAGTCTTGCAACCAGGCTTGCTAAAGATTTTGGTCACATCTTATCATTCAAAAGTAATACTAATGCAGACCCAGGGTGGAGACTAAGTTCAAATGAAAAATACAAGAAGATCAACCCAAAATCCAAAGCAAATTCAAAAGAACTTCACAAATCCACTTGTCAGGTACATTCTTTCTACCAGCAGTGCCAAACAGCTTCAAGGGAATTTTCACCCAACTTTCCCAAAAGACTTGTAAAAAAAATGATGGATTTAGACATCCATTAAGGACTTACACAACATACTTCAAGATTAGATATAACTCCTTTGGACCAGTTTAGACTTCCAATACACTCACCATGGGAAAATCAAGGAAAATAGGTCAATTTAACAAAGGAAGTTCCCTTCAAACTTATCCAATCACCTTGAAACCTTTGGGAAGAAAATTAAATGGCCCAAAACCATAGAATCCATCACTATTTTTCACTTGTACGGTCAGAAACACTCCCAACTAAAAAAAAACCTCCTTTTCTAATGCAAAAACAAGGGTTTTGTCAAAATCTTCATTTCCAGCCTTGAATAAACAAATAAATGGTCCAAAAACCTTGCATAGGGTCTTCCTTGACATTTTAAATTCTTACAAACTCAACTTCATCAACATTTCATTGAAAAGCACTTCAAAACCATCACTTTTCAAGGGAAAAATTGCATTTCCAGCCCTAGGGAATCACATAATCACCACAAGAATGCTTTATTCTGATATAAAATTCATTTATAGATCTAGAATAATATATTTTTCACCAATCCACCAAGTTACAGGAGAAAACAGTGGGTGGATTGGTCAAAAACTCATTATTTTGCTTTCAAACCCTTCACAAAAGGAAAAAATAGGGTATACACTATATTTTTTTCAATTTCTCTTAAAAAATAGAAAATTAGAACTCCAAACCAAGTTTAGATCAAATAAAACTCATAAAAATTCAACCTCTAAAGATTTCAAAGCATTATTGGTTCTGTACAGTCCGTACAACAACAAACAATTTTGAAAAATAGTGAAAAAACTCAGAAAATGCACCAAAAAATTTGGTATTCTTATTGTGTGAGTTTATTACACCATAAAAAACCTTGATTCAAGCCTTAGAAGGAATATTATAAAATTTACAAGCCATAACCACCTCCAAACCAACCAACTTGCACCTAATTACCCTTTAAATGACTCTAATTTTGCAAATCAACACAAATTTGACAACATTTGCAACATTTTGCATTTTTGCAATTATTGAACTTTTAAAACTCTAAATACCTTTATAAATCTTACATATGGTCATTTAGACCTTATTTAACCCTTATTAAGACTTCTAGACTCAAAAAAAAAAAATCCCTTCATTTACCCAATTTGACATCTTTGACAATTTTGACAATTTTTTCAAGTTTTCACACATTTTTCAATGTCTTCATGGAACAAAGATGAAATCACCTTCAAATGACCTTTTAAACCTTTTGAACTCCTATTATTGATACCACAAGGTGTTGGTTCTCCTACATGAAATACACTTGTGGGTACTCTTGAAACAAATCCTCCACCTCCCACTTCTATGTAGATAGCTACCTTTGGTGTTCCTCCCATTACCAAATGTCCAAACTAGATACACACTCCACTTGAACTTCACTATTCTACCACTACTTCAACATTTCAGGGAAACCCTTCTTCATCCACACCTATGAGTACCACAAGTGTACCTACCATCACGCAGAGCAGCACAGACAAAAAAACTCAAAGTGGCACACAAGGGCATGTCAATACTATATCAAAAACTCAACCCTTAATGCAAATAGGGACATCTTTATCCAAACCTCTGACGGGTTCATCCATTCCATTTATCATTACTACATCATTCCCTCTTAATCCATCAAAAAGCAATCCCTTTGTTACAAGTTCTATCAATCCTGGGAGTACCTTGATCACAAATCCTTTGTTTACATCTTTTACACAAGGCAATCCTTCTAACATAGGAAAAGGGAATATTTTCAATCAATGGACTCAAGGTCCTAGTGTTTCATTTCCATTGCAAAATTTAATGACATCATCCTTTCTGATAGCTCCCTTTTCTATGCCAAATCAATTAGGGCCTTAAACATACATTCCTCCCCCTCACTCCTCTATCTTACAAGGAATGTTAAACCAAGGGAATCCTCCAAATTTCACTACCAATCCACTAACCACTCAAAACATCAATGTTTCTAATCCTTCACAGATATCTCAACAACCACCTGATCCCACATTGCAAGCACATGCCCTAGCTCTATAGCAAGCACAACAAACTTACAACAAGCCATACAACAATAGAAAACACAACAAGCAACCTTAGCATAACAACAACAACAACAAGTAGCCTTAGCAGCTCAACAAGTAGCCTTAGCACAACAACAACATCAAGCTCAATAAGCAACCTTAGCACAATATCATCAACAACAACAACAACAAAAAGTGGCCATTTCCCAACAAGCCCACCAAGTAGCTTTAGCAGCACAACAAGCCACACAACAACAACAAGCACAACAAGCAGCTTTATTAGCACAACAACAACAAGCCCAACAACAAGCCTTACTAGCTCAATAGTTCACCCAACAACAACAACAAGGATCCTATTTTCCTTATACGAACATCATCAATCCAAACACATCAAGAACATACTCATCACTTTCACAAAATATCACACCTTCGTACACCCCATATAACTCATCTCTCATTCCACCATATGTTCCTCCACCCAATCCACAAGATGATCTCGCATCACAAATGAAAGCACTCTCCCAATAAATGCAGGACCTTTTCATGGGCAAGACAAAGAAACCTCATACACAGAACTTGTGCCCTTACCCATATGATCAAAACATAGCAATGGTACCATTTCCTCCTAGTTTTGAAATCCCTAAATTTGAAAAATACAGACCATATCAAAGAATTCAACATCATGTGCATGGAAGTGGCTTACAATGATTCATATCTAATGCACCTCTTTCCTCGAAGTTTAATAGGTATTGCTATGGATTGGTTCTCTTGTTTGCCTCTTGGTATCAATTTTTTTTAGGAAATCACTGACAAATTCATCGATCATTTCTCCTTCAATATCGACATGAAATTTAGTCTAGAAGAGTTGTACACTCTCAAAAAAAGTCCAAGAGAAACCTTCACAAATTTCTTACAACGATGGAGACAAAGAGCTAGTAAAATTAAGTGGCCTTTTACTGACGAACAACAAGTGGGAATCGTCATAGCTAACCTTGATCCAAATATATCATTCCACTTGAAAATGCAATGCATCACATCCTATGATGAACTTGTTCCAAGAGCACCTAACATTGAACGAGCCCTAATCTCACAAGGAAACACTCAAGCTTACAAAGACAACCGTCCTTCAACCAGTTCAAATGAGAAACCTTGTGTATGGGCTAAGAACAAAAACGTAACAAACGACGGTGTGGTAGACGCTAAGGTCATACTAAGTGCTCCTAGACCCAACCATAATCAAGTTGCTAGTATCCAATCACCTGTGCAACAAATGGTACCACCTCAGAACAATCAAATCAATAACTCTAACATGCAACCAAGGCCAACCGGTAACATGAAAAACTATCCTAAATGCAAGTACACACAGTTATTAGAACCCATAGAGACAATCATGAAGAAATTGGTAGAGTCAAATTTGATAACACTTCCTAACTTTGAACACTACCAAGAACCCCAAGAAAATCCATCTTGGTACAATGAGTATGATCTATGTGACTTTCATCAAATCAAAGGACATAAAATAGAAAATTGCATGAAACTCAAGAATATCATCCAAGATCTCATAAAGAACAATACCATATCTGTTGAGGTACTAGTTGGAAACCAAGATCTCAAGATATACAAAAACCCTATTCCTGATCATAACAAAGCTAATAACCATGGAAAAGCTAAGGATTACACCAATGTTCAACATACTTATTCCAATGTAGTTGCTTCTTATGATAGCATTATCATTGTTGTCACCATCAAAGGTGCTGGTACAAAATGTGGAGTCACCACAAGATGCAGGAAA
The DNA here is from genome assembly GCA_007258455.2 of Sequoia sempervirens. Taxonomy (NCBI): domain Eukaryota; kingdom Viridiplantae; phylum Streptophyta; class Pinopsida; order Cupressales; family Cupressaceae; genus Sequoia; species Sequoia sempervirens. Next base: position 171,186,392 of record VDFB02075321.1, on the reverse strand, counting down.
ATAACCATTCAAGGAGTTGTTCAAGCTCAATCTAGGACACAACCTACTTTGCCCGCATCTAATCCTAGCAAGTAAAATCTTGTAGATCAGCTTAAATAGACCCCAACTCAAATCTCAATTTTGGAACTTTTGAGATTATCTCTTGCACACAGAGTAATACTAGGAAAATCCTTTTCTAAATCCTATGTTCTTGAGAACATTGATAATGATCAGTTTCAAGCTATAAGAGAGGGAGACCGCCGCGTGCAAGACCCTAGGTCACGAAGGGTCAAGATGCGAGAGGCCACCCTAACTTGCCTCAGATAAGTGCAATTTTTAGGGTATGAGGATGAGAAAGGACTATAAAGTCCTGTAACCACTTTGTAATCCTGAGTTTCAAAGTGGGGCTAGGCAAGCCAATTTTTAGGTTCAATACTGCGCCTCAGGAAGCTCTCTGCCTGAGGATGTAAGTGTGATCCCTGGATGACAATACGACGCATTGGAATATCTAAAGTGAGTTGGCATCCGTACGACCAGACAACAACATAGACAAGGTCAAACCTATCAAAATAGGTTAATGGCCCAAATGACTAACTAAAGGGCTAGAATGACACAAGCAAGTAAATAAAGTATTCTCTAATATTATAAAGTAGAAATGCAAGAGTGAAAATGGAAAAAATGATCTCACCAAGAAACTTGTTCACCATTTGGTTCTCCAAGAAGCATGTGCTCCTACACACAAGAGAGGAAAATGTTGGGTGGCTGTATAGGGGCCTACCTCAATCAAACCCCCGTTTAGGTGTTTCCACCTCCATGGAGAGCCAAGGAAAAGAGATAAAGGAAATAATATAGTAAAGAGAATACAAACACTACAAAGAAGTATTATGCTACTCAACCAAGTGATAGAGGAGAGGAGAGGGAAGCTTATCACCTCCACCAAGAGAACTCAAGGCTACTTGGAGGAGAAATGAGAGTAATCAAGCCTCTATTGCAATAGCATGGTCCCAAACATGCTCTACCGAATTGATGGAGTGAGGCTTTGCTGCAATGGAATGCTTGGATGCTTGAAGTGAGTGAGAAAGTGAGCTTGTGGAGTGATAGAATGGAAGCTTGATTTAATGAAGAGCTCAATTGAATGCTTAGAAGGTTTTGTAGAAGTTGTGAAGAGTTGGATTGAATTTTGAAGGGGTGAATTTTAAGAAGGAATGGAAGAAAATGACCATATTCAGGTTGGTTAGCCAAAGGGGGCATTAAAAATTCGCCTCCAATGAGAAGTGTAACGCCTCTGCAGGTTCAGCCGTAGGAATTTTCCAAGGATGTAAGCATACCACACAGATGTCTGTGCACCGCGTGGGCGTTCCCGATAGAAACAACTCCATTGACACTTAAAACAGGCATCAAGTGGGATGGAAGAAGTAGGCTTAGGTGGAATTAATCCTCTGAACTTGGTTTTCTAAGGTGGATAAAGGAAAAAAGAGGATTTGCATAGGGGATGCAAATTCACTCTTATACATTTTTCCCCCACCTTAGCGAGCAAAAATACTAATGAGTGATCGGTAAAGTAGATCAAAAAGAGTGTAAGGCTAGAAATGTATACCTGAACCATTGAGGAAGCAGACCATGATCTGGAGAACCTGAAGGTGCAGGAAGAGAAAAGTACTCCATAGCTTCTCAAAACTATGAAGCTAGAAAAACAAGGCATATTATAGGCCCGTAGACCTGGAAGGAGGAAATCCCCAAGATCTCTCACATGAAGGAAGCCTCGAGGAAGCACCCTACAGGCTCTTAGTCCCATAGGGAAGGTATTCTCCATGAACTCAAGCATGAAGAATACCCAAAGAAGCACCCTATAGGCTCTCAATCCTATAGGGAAGGTATTCTCCATGAACTCAAGCATGAAGAACACCCAAAGAAGCGCCCTATAGGCTCTTAGTCCTGTAGGGGAGCCAACCCCAAGATCTCTCACATGGAGGAATCTCAAAGGAAAGAACCCTACAAGTTATCTGTCTTGCAGGGAGGTATCCTCCAAGATCTCTCGCATGGAGGAAACCCGAGAAGTGCCCTACAGGCTCTTAATCCCATAGGGAAGGTATTCTCAACAAACTCAAGCATGAAGAATACCCAAAGAAGCACCCTATAGGCTCTCAGTCCTATAGGGAAGGTATTCTCCATGAACTCAAGCATGAAGAACACCCAAAGAAGCACCCTACAGGCTCTGAATCTTCAAGAGGAGCCACCCCCAAGATCTCTAGCATGGAGGAAGATCAAAGGAAAGCACCTTACAAGTTCTCTATCTTACAGGGAGGTATCCACCAAGATCTCTCACATGGAGGAAACTTGTGAAAGTAGACTCTGTAGAGTCAAGAAGTGGTGACACGTCTACCCACAGATAGAACATGTCAAAAGTGGTCGTGTAGGAAAATAAGCAGATAGTCACATAGACCATCAATAAGTAAAACTTTCAAAGGGGTCCCTCGAGAACCCTTAAAAAGGAGAGGGGTCTCTTATCACCTCAAATTGCACCCTTGTTGAACCTGATGTTCAACACCTCAGTGTAACATGGGAAGACCTCTAAAGATGTGGGTTTCTTGTAAACTGAGGTCAACCTCCAGAGAAGGCCGACTTCCTTTGTGTTATCACCTAACTATTGTTGTTTGAAAGAAAAGGGAAGAAGGAATGTATGAAAGTTAAAACTTAAACCTATGGTGATACACCAAATTGATAGAAATCGTGGAATGAAAACAAGATGAACATACACTGAGAAACTAATGAGGGATATTTCATTTACTCAACATAACTTTGTGAACTTATGCATTATTCTTGAAAAGGTTTAATCTGCATATACATTTTAAGAAGGAAAGATGAATTTCACAACTTTAAAGTTCAAATACAGACTTAGAAAACACAGTTCAAAACTTACATAATCTGAAAAGAAATGAAAATAGTATGAAACGCCAACACTGGTTTCCAAGGTAATTTCTGTATGTTATATTCCAGATTCCAATTGAGTTACAAAGCATATATCAGCTGAGAAAGGATTAAAAAAAACACTGACTCTTCAGGATGCATAAGCCGAACTCCTTTACAAAGAGGCAAAAATGCCCTATATACAAAAGATGTCGGCCCCTAGGGCTTACAAAAAATATCAGTCTTCAGAAAGATCTGCCCTAGATCTTTTAAACGAAGTTAATGCTACATTCAAGTGTATCCCTGCTGTCCATGTTAGTGAAGAGTCACTTCCGCCTCCTTGATCTTTTGCAACCACAACATTAACTTCTAGTTTTTGTGTCCACCTTCAAACCTCTTTATCGAGCTACATTGAACGCCTCCGAGTGGTTCCATAAATGTCGATCTACCCTTGCCAGCAGACAACCCAGTTGTCCCTGCAGTCTCCACCCCTTTGTTTACCAATGACACCTCCTAGATATCGAACTGATCCCTTGCTTTATCCTCATAGTAGATCCACATTGCTTTCATTCTATTAATCTTCTTCATAGGGGTCAAACTGCCATGACTCTCCTGTAGCTCATTCGGATTGGTTGAATTCATGCCACATAGGTTTCCATACATTCAGAGGTCGCACATCAGAATCGCATGTCGGTGAGACACTAATCGTGTCTCCTCGATGCGAGCACATCACATAGTAGCTATCAACATAGCTTGGGACTGTCGGCGGGACCTCATATCGAGTTGCGAAAGTCATACCGATATCCATTTCCGTGGGCAAGTTGATCGCTATCGGCAAGACTGCCTTCTTTCGGTAGGACCTCATAGCGAGCTCCTTTCTTCTCCCTGAGCTCACTTCATTTCAGAAAGACACCATCGGGTCAGGGAGACCTCCTCCCAAACTCATTTCATTTCGCTGAGACCTCCAACAATTGGCAGGACATCACTCTAATGGCCAGACGTTACGCCGATGTCATCAATGTTGGCGAGACCTTTCATTATCATTGAGACCTCATAGCAAACACAAACCACCTTCCCTAGGCTCAAACGTCCCTCCTTCAACAAGACACTGGAAAGTCGGGAAGACCTCATGCCAAATCCCCATCATTATACCGCTGTGCTCCTCCATCGGCGAGACCTCTTACTGAAGGCAAAACACTATACCGAGACCCTTCATTCTTCGGAAGGACCTCTTGTTTTCGCCGAGACATCATCATGACTTTACTTTCCTTTGTGTCAAGCTCACATTCTTTCGGAAAGACCCTGTCGGGTCGGTGAGACATCATGGAAAATTCATTCTACTTCGGCGAGACCACCTTCGGTCGGTGAGATATTACACCGACCGTCACTTGGTCAGTGAGTGCAACCTCCTCGGCAAGACATCGCCTTGCCGGCCATACGATATACCAATGTCAAACTTTCTCGGTGAGCTTGCTTTATCTCGGCAAGACCCTACCTAGTTGATGAGACCTCATATCGAGCTTAAAACTTTCACCAAGACTTCTGCTTGGTCACCGAGACATCACGATGAACTCCTTTCTTTTGCCGAGAGCGTACCTCATTTCAGGGAGACATCGCTTGGTTGGTGAGACCTTATAGCGAGGTCTTCATTTCTTAGCGAGGGCATTCTGTTTCGGTGAGACATCATCGGTCGCTGAGACGTTACAATGAGACCCACCTTTTCTCCCCGTTGACATCATTTTTTTCCGAGACCTTCGTTAGTCGCTGAGACATCTCCTTGATGCCAGCTTGTAAAAAAACTTTGGCATGACATCCCACACAATGAGATACATAAGGACTCATGGCGAGCCGAATGTCCTGGTGACTAGTCCATTCAAACAGATAACATGCACTGCTAGTCGGCAAGACAACAAGAGGGTCTTGTCGACTTTATGCTTTGGTGAGTTTTATGCCAAAACTGACTGAGGCGAGGCATTCCAATAGACCTCCTTGTGAGGTAGCACCAGATAAGGACCCTCCCAATGAAATTTGAGTACCTGCACATTGGGCTAAACCCTTATGGGAGCCACATTTGATCCATGTGTGAATTTGAAACATAATTTCCCCTGATTGAGCCCGTAGGTGTAAATTGGGTAACATTTCTGGCGACCTCAGCTAGATGTTTGCTTGCTAAACATGGAAACCAGTAGCCAAACTTGTCCATTAGGCATGGAGTCATTAGGAAAACTCAGAAAAAATTAAAACATCAGCTTTGCACATAGCTCAAAGGTGTCTGTAACTTATAGATCATAACAGGTTGTCCGAAACCCAAGAAACAAGAGAACTGAAATGAAAATATTTACTATGCTGAAACAACACTTAAGAAATGGAAAAAAACTAAACTAAAGCGCATAAACATAAACCTAACCTAATATGTACAATAGAGAAACCTATTAGACCTCAAAACAAGGCTTGAGGTGTATCCCATTGACTGGGATAGGAAGCACTTCACCTTCAGTTGTGGCCAGTTGGTATGCATTGTGTTCTTTACAGTCTTTAACAATAAATGGGCCCATCCACATGTTGTCAAACTTGGTGTGATGGCCTGGCTTGCTTTTCAGAATGTCCCATTTGAGAACAATATCACCTTATTTAAATATTTTGGCTGTAGCTTTCTTGTCAAATGTTCTCTTTGTTTGGCACTGATGATACTCCAAAGCTCTCATTTCTTGATCTCTTGATTCTTCGAGCTCCATGAGCTCCGCATATCTCACGGACATTGGGTCCTGTTCTTCATACATCTCCAACTGGTGAACAATGTCTAGAGCTGGAAGCTCTACAAATAGAGGTAGTCTAGCCTCTTTACCATAAATGAGTACATAAGGTGAATTACCAATTGATCTCCTGGGGGTTATTCTATCTACCCAAAGTGCAGATTTCAATGTGGTATGCCAAACTCTCTGGTTCTCTTCCATAGTCCTTCTAATGATTATAATAAGGTTTTTATTTGTACTTTCGGCTAACCCATTACCCTATGGGTAATAATTGGAAGAAGTATTCAAATGAATTCTGTGTTTAACGGCCCAATCTGTGACTCTCAATCCAACAAATGCAAGAGCATTATCTGAAATGATGGAGTTAGGAACTCTAAACCTAGTGATTATGTCTTCATAAAAGCTCAAAACTGAGGATTCATTTGCCTCCTTCAAAGCTACTGCCTCTGTCCACCGTGTGAAATAGTCTGTAGCAATAAGCACCCACTTGTGGCCAACACTAGATGGTGGATTAATTGGCCCAATAAAGTCAATTCCCCATCTCATGAAGGGCTGCTCCACCTAAATTGGATGTAGAGGCATAGCAAGCATCTTTTCTTTTCCTAAAAATAAAGCACATTTAACACACTTCCTTGACCATGCATATGCATCTTTAAACAAGCTGGGCCAGTAGTAACCAGCTCTCATAATTTTCCAAGCAATTGTTCTTGGAACAAAGTGACCTCCTGAAGCTCCATCATGAAACTCATGCAGTACCTTTTCCGTTTGATCAACATCAATACACCTTAACAAGACACCATTCAAATATTTCCTAAAAAGAATATTATTAATGAGGACATAAGGAATTGACTGCAATCTGAAGTATCTTCATTTTGCTCTATCTAGACTTGGTGGACATTCACCAGTTTGTAAAAAATGGGTCATGTCTTGAACCCAATTTGTTGTTAATGCAGGCATAGCACCTTGAACATTTTGAGGTTCATCTGTATTAGCCAAAACAACATTAGTTTCTAATTTTTTCACATCTTCAGGGGTTGAGGCAAGTTGTTGACAGAGTCCCCTACCTTTGACAAGTCTTGTGATCTTGATGTTAACATCAAATTCCATTACTCTTGTGATCCACCCTGCTCTTTTCTTACTCATATCTTTGTTCAACAAGAATTCCTTCACACTTGAGTGTGCAACCAGAATATGAATTTTGTTGTTTGAAACTAAAGGCTTAAACTTCTTTAGGCTTCTGATCACAGCGAGAGCATGTTTTTCAACAAATGTATATTTTTCTTCATAATCAGCAAGTCCTCAACTAAAGAAAGCTATTGGCTGCTCTAAATTATCATTATTTTTCTATACCAACATAGCAGAGATTGAACTAATGCTGCCAAAAGCATAAAAGAGAAGTCCTTGGATAAATCTGGATTTAGTAGTGTTGGAGCTGATGCTAAAGCTTCCTTGATTTCTTCAAAACTACGTTTTGCTTCTCTAGTCCAATTGAAAGCTGCATTATTTTTGAGCATGGCAGTCAAAGGCTGTAATAAATTTACAACATCAGGAATGAATCTTCTCAAAAAGTTGATTCTCCCTAAAAAGCTCTGCAATCCTTTCTTGTGATTGGGTAAGGGCAGTTCAAGTATAGCTTCAACTCTCTCAGGGTCAATGGTAACTCCATCTTTTGACACTATGTGACCTAACAGCTTACCTTCGTGAACTACAAAAATACTCTTTGTTGGATTGAGAGATATTCCATATTCTCTACATTTTTCAAAAACTTGCATGAGAAGTGACAAATGTTCATCGACATTCTTTGAATATACAGTTATGTCATCTAAGTAAACCAACAAAAAAAATTGAATTAAAGTTTGAAATGCCATATCCATGGCACGTTGAAAAGTGGCACCAGCGTTGGATAAACCAAAAGGCATTATTTTGTAAGCCATAGTGCCCCATTTTGTTGTAAATGCTATTTTATACTGGTCCTCCTCTTTGACCATAATCTGGTTATAACTAGAATATCCATCTAGAAGAGAAAATCTCTTTGAACCAGCAACGGCTTGGAGAATTTGTTCCATAGATGGCAAGGGATAATGATCTTTCAGAGATGCTCTGTTAAGGTCTCTAAAATCTACACATAATCTTATCTCACCGCTCTTTTTTCTAACCAGAACAAGGTTAGAAACCCAGGATGTGTGCTTAATTGGAAATATAATACCCCCCTCAACTAACTTGGTCAGCTCTTTGATCATTAAAGGTTCAAGCTTGGGGTTCAATGGTCTCTGTTTTTGTCTAACCGGCTTGGCACCAGGTTCTAGCTCTATTGTATGTTGTGCAATATGAGGATCAAACCCTCTTAAATCAAAATATTGCCAAGAAAAAACATCGTGATAGTCCTAGCATAAAACAATGAAAGCTCTCTTATCTTCAGCTGAACAAATTTTACCTAATTTGAGAAGCTTACCTTTAAAGATTTCCACTTCTTCATAAAGAACTTCTTTCACTTGAATGCTGAATTTGTTCTTCTTAAGCTGGTCATCAGAATTGAATATGGATTCCAAGGTAACCAACCCTTTGGGAAGTTTATTCGTCTTCAGCTGTATCACTTGATCATCATACTGCTGCTTGATCTTTTCTTGGTTCACTATGAAAAATTGATCTTCTTGGAGTAGAAAGGTTAAAATCTATTCATCGCTTTCAAATACCTACCAGTGAATGTTGTTATCAGGAATTGACGGCCTGATAACCACCTTGATGTATACTACTGTACTTTTTCCTTTTTAATATCGCTTGGGATGTCAAACTGTGCTCCAATTGCTGCTAGTCTATCAACATACTTATTCTGATTTCTTGGAATAGAAATCAAATTGAAGGCATTAAATTCTTCAATTAGGTTCCATACTCTATTTTTGTAAGACTTCAAAGCATCATTTTTGGCAACATTCAACCCCCTAACCTAATTGACTATCAGTTCACTATCTCCATAGACTTTCAAATAGTCGATTCCTCTTTTCTTTGCCCACTCAAGGCCTTGGATAAGACCTTCATACTCAACACTGTTGTTAGAACATGCAAAAGCAAAATGAAAGGATGAACAATACTTATCACCCTATGGAGAAATCAGCATTGCACCTCCACCTGCTCCATTCTTGCTTCTGGAACCATCAAAGAACATTTCCCAAAGTCCACTTTGCTATTGCAACAGCTGATCTGAATCCTTTTCAAGGTTTGGAATCTCTGCATCAAGCGCAAGCATCACATAATTACCCATACCAGCATCTTGAATATTGTCTTCAGGACTGTCCAACAGATTTTCAGCTGCCCATTCATGTAGCAGCACATCAGGAACAACTTCTGCTTGAAGTTCTTGAACGACAGCCAGTTCACTGTTAGAAAAAATGACACAATTTGTGTTTGCAACAGTATGAACAGTATTGATGGGACTTGGGTTATATGGCTCAATGTGATCTTTAGCCAACTTTTCAGATTTAATGGTAACTTTGGTTCCATATCTAGTTCTAAACAATATATGTGACCAATCAGCTGACACATAACCACCTATCTTAGTTGTAAAGTCTCTTGAGAGGCACAAAGAAAAGAAAGGTGGGAGATCAATGACACATATGTCCTGAGGAACTGAAAAATTAGGACAAGCATGAAGGGTAAGGCTCAAATCTTTGATAACTCCCAATGTATTAACAAAAGTACCATCCAATTGAATCACTCATTTCTCTAAAGGCTAATATTTTAGTCCAAGCTTGTCAGCAATCTGCTTTGGCATTACTAAGCTACTAGCTCCATTGTCTACCATATAGTTATGAACTAACTTATCACCTATGATTATAGACACATAAAATGGAGGTGGTTTGACTTCTTTTCCCGTCTCTTTGCTGGGCTGTTTATCATTTTCTTGAGGGTTATTTGTCAACACAGTTCTAGCTTGACCTATTGGAGACTCAGATTGATCAGACACTTTAAATTTTGACAAAGCCGACTGTAACATATCTTTTTGACCTGGGATAGCTAATGAATCCCACATAGACATCGTTACATTCATCTTTTTCATGCTATCAAGAATATTATAGGGTACAACTAAGTTTACTTTATGATGTACCTTTATGGCAACATGATCAACTTGCAAGTGTGGCTGCTCCTTAACTGGGAGTTGCTGATTTATTTGTAGGACGTGAACCACTTGAGAGGTAGATGGTTTAGCAGCTGTTTCCCTTCCTTTGTCAATTGCTTGATCAAGCTCGAGAGCTCTTTTCTTCGCCCTTGTGTTGGCTGCAATTGGAGAATTATTTACATTCAATCCACATAATTCTTCACCTTGCTAGTTAAGTAGGGTAGTATCATTGGTAAGCTGATCTTGGTGTTGTGGAGGTGCATCATTAAGTGCATTGTGCTGTGAACTTGAGGCATTCTGTACCATTAGCGCCTGATTAATAAGTTCGTTTGAGCAAGTGGCTTGATTATGAGGTTGGTTACAAGGGTAGCACCACTCATAATCTACTGCTAAGTTGTTTTGAATAGGGACAAGATCCTTGACTGCACTAATAGGTGTTGGAGCATAAGCTTGAAAAGGTCTAGCATTTACCCCCTGTCTCGGGCCCTGATAGTTGCTTTGATAAGCTTGTCTATTACCTTGATATTGCTATTGCTGACCTGAATTCTGCTATTGATTAGGCCTATAATATGCTTGTTACTTTTCCAAGCTCACAAGTTTATTACCAAAGGTCTGTAATAAACTCCTGATCTCCTATAGCTCATTTGAAGGACTTGAGACAACAACTTCTAGTGTTGCAGTAGCTAGAACATCAGTTGATACCACTGGAACAAGTGGCATAGGTGTAAACGATGGTATTTGCAAAGGGATATTCACATGAATCTTTGGAAATATAGGCATTGGTGGCCTAGGAGCAAGTTTACTAGCCTGTATTAGGCTGTTTTCAGCTCTAATTGCTATTTCAAAAGCATCCGACAAAGACACTCCTCCCATTGACTGTATAACTGAAATGTCGCTATTTATAGCTCTAAGATAATACAGGAAAGCATATTCAGGTGAAGGCCTCACCGTTGCAGGGATTCTATCCCAGGTTCTTTGAAATTTGAAATTAAAATCATTCATTTGCTCCTGTGGAGCCCTCTTAATCGTAGTTAATTATTCTAATAAAGACAAATTATCAGACCTGTCTTGAAATTGTTTATGCAAATTGTCTTCAAATTCATCCCAAGTTGCAATTGAGCCGACTGCTAAGCCCCTGTACCATTGCACAAATCTTCCTTTCAGTGAAGCCGCTAATAATCTCACAACAACATCCTCTTGAGTTATGTGATGGACTCCGCATAACAAAGCCACATCACGCATATGTTCAATCGGGGTAGTCAGATCTTCCCCAGTAAAAGTTGGCAGAATTTTCAAGGCTGCCATTGGAATGCCATTGTGCTGTGCTAAATTCAATGGACTCCCTCCATTGAAAGCAAAAAATGGTAGACTCCTTGGAGCAGCCATTGGAGTTGGCTGAGGTGGATTTACTTGCACTCTAGGTGAAATAGAGAATGGGACAACAATACGAGATCTTAGAGATGCAGGAGTAGATTTGGATCTTCTGGAATAAACAGATCTTGTCCTTGGCCTTTCTGTTGCTCTGCCTTGTCTTCTTGGTGGTGACAGCTGCAAATATTTGAAAGGGAACAAGCTGCTCCTTGTCTGAACTCTTCTCATAAACTGTAACAGCGCTGGTTCTAAAGTTATTCCTCTTTATGGAGTTGCCAAGTATGCAAAAATGACTTCTGTGAAGTTTGAAACTCGTTGGTCGCATACCAAACCAACAATATCACGTGGAATTGGTCCCACCGGGCGTGCCAAAAATTGTTATCACCTCAAAGTGCACCCTCGTTGACCCTGATGTTCAACACCTCAGTGTAACATGGGAAGACCTCTAAAGATGTGGGTTTCTTGTAAACTGAGGTAAACCTCCAGAGAAGGCCGACTTCCTTTGTGTTATCACCTAACTACTATTCTTTGAAAGAAAAGGGAAGAAGGAATGTATGAAAGTTAAAACTTAAACCTACGGTGATACACAAAATTGACAGAAATCGTGGAATGAAAACAAGATGAACATACACTAAGAAACTAATGAGGGATATTTCATTTACTCAACATAACTTTGTGAACTTATGCATTATTCTTGAAAAGGTTTAATCTGCATATACATTTTAAGAAGGAAAGATGAATTTAACAACTTTAAAGTTCAAATATAGACTTAGAAAACACAGTTCAAAACTTACATAATCTGAAAAGAAATGAAAATAGTATGAAACACCAACACTGGTTTCCAAGGTAATTTCTGTATGTTATATTCCAGATTCCAGTTGAGTTACAAAGCATACATCAACTGAGAAAGGATTAAAAAAACATTGACTCTTCAGGATGCAGAATCCGAACTCCTTTACAAAGAGGTAAAAATGCCCTATATACAAAAGATGTCGGCCCTTAGGGCTTACAAAAAATATTAGTCTTCAGAAAGATCTGCCCTAGATCTTTTAAATGAAGTTAATGCTGCATTCAAGTGTATCCCTGCTATCCATGTTGGTGAAGAGTCACTTCTAGGAATGGCCTCCTTGATCTTTTGCAACCACAACATTAACTTCTAGTCTTCGTGTCCACCTTCGAACCTCTTTGCTGAGTTGCATTGAATGCCTTCGAGTGGTTCCATAAATGTCGATCTACCCTTTCCAGCAAACAACCCAGTTGTCCCTACGGTCTCTGCCCCTCTGTTTACCGACGACACCTCCTAGATATCGAACTGATCCCTTGCTTTATCCTCAGAGCAGATCCACGTTTCTTTTTTTTCTATTAATCTTCTTCATAGGGGTCAAACTGCCATGACTCTCCTGTAGCTCATTCGGATTGGTTGAATTCATGCCACATAGGTTTCCAGACATTCAGATGTTGCACATCAGAATCGCATGTCAGTGAGACACTAATCGTGTCTCCCCAATGCGAGCACATCACATAGTAGCTATCGGCATAGCTTGGGATTGTCAGCGGGACCTCATATCGAGTTGCGAAAGTCATACCAATATCCATTTCTGTGGGCAAGTTGATCGCTATCGGAAATACTCCCTTCTTTTGGCAGGACCTCATAGCGAGCTCCTTTCTTCTCCCCGAGCTCACTTCATTTTGGCAAGACACCATTGGGTCGGGGAGACCTCCTCCCGAACTCATTTCATTTCTCTGAGACCTCCAACAATTGGCAGGACATTACTCTAACGGCCAGACGTTACGCTGATGTCATCAATGTCAGCGAGACCTTTTGTTATCAATGAGACCTCATAGCGAACACAAACCACCTTCCCCAGGATCAAATGTCGCTCCTTTGATAAGACATTGGAAAGTCAGGAAGACCTCATGCCGAAGCCCCATCATTATACCATTGTGCTCCTCCGTCAGCGAGACACCATTGTGTCGGCGAGACCTCTTACCGAAGGAAAAACACTATACTGAGACTTTTCATTCTTCGGCAGGACCTCTTGTTTTCACTGAGACATCATGGCAACTTTACTTTCCTTTGCGTCGAGCTCACATTCTTTCAGCAAAACCCTGTTGGGTCGGTGAGACATCATGGTGAATTCATTCTGCTTTGGTGAGACCACCTTCAGTTGGTGAGACATTACATAGACCGTCACTTGGTCAACGAGTGCAACTTCCTCGACAAGACATCACCCTGTCGGCCAGATAATATACCGATGTCAAACTTTCTCGGCGAGCTTGCTTTATCTCGGCAAGACCCTATTTGGTCGGCGAGACCTCATATTGAGCTCAAAACTTTCACCGAGACTTCTACTTAGTCATCGAGAGATCACGGAAAACTCCTTTTTTTCATCGAGAGCGTACCTCATTTCAGGGAGACATCACTTGGTCGGTGAGACCTTATAGCGAGGGCATTCTGTTTCGATGAGACATCATCAGTCGCTGAGACATTACAGCGAGGCCCACCTTTTCTCCTTGTTGACATATTTTTTCGCCGAGACATCTCCTTGATGCCAGCTTGTAAACAACCTTCGGCATGACATCCCACGCGGTGAGATACATAAGGACTCATGGCGACTCGAATGTCCTGGCGACCGATGCATTCAAATAGATAACACACACTGCTAGTCGGCAAGACAACAAGAGGGTCTTGCCGACTTTCTGCTCTGGTGAGTTTTATGTAAAAATTGACTAAGGTGAGGCATTCCAATAGACCTCCTTGCGAGGTAGCACCATATAAGGAGCCTCCCAATGAAATCTGAGCACCTGCACACTGGGCTCAACCCTTATGGAAGCCACATTTGATCCACGTGTGAATTTGAAACATAATTTCCCCTGATTGAGCCCGTAGGTGTAAATTGGGTAATCGGGTCCACTCAAGGGACACACTATTTGAAAGGTAAGGTCTAGTTAGGCTGCCCCCAAACTAGACACAAAAGGATGAATGGAATGAATCTAGTTAGTCTACCCCTAGGCTAGATGTGAAAGAATTCCATCCGGAATAGATATTTTGAAAGAAGGGTCCCTTGGGAACCCAGCATGAGGAAGAAGGGGGGTCCACTCAAGGGACACACAATTCAAAAGTAGCTATCTTTCTTAGAGTGATTCGTCATCAAGGAATCCTTTCAAAAGATGTTCACTTCATCAAGGAATTCGAAAGGAAGGATATGCCCCCACACAAGGGGAAAATAAAAGTTGTTCCCACTTCGAAGGAAGGTCTTCAAGTCCTTTATTTACCAACTCGTGATGAATGAAACATGTTTCGTTAGGGTTTCGTGTTGAGAATGTGATTCTAAGGAAAAAATTGTGAAGAATTTCAAGAAGAGATTCATTGTCAATGATTTTTTTCTTCTAAAAATCAAAGTGTTGAAGAAGAGCATTGTCACACATAGAAGGGACAAGTCAAGCAAAGAAGGGAGAAAGATAAAGAGATAGCAAAAGAGAAAAGAAAAATACCAACAAAGGACACAAGGGGATCTGGTTTAGCGGGGTCAGATATATCTGAGCTCATATAATAATAGATAACTACATTGTAAAACAAAAGATCATCAATCCCTAACCAGATTCGGAAGAATGCATAGAAATCAAAGTAAAAATAAAAAAATTGGGTCAACATGGAAGGGGAGCCTAATGCCCCCAACACTTTTCATCGTCCCCAATTTAACGAAAATCAAGCACAAACATGGAAGAATGATGATACAAATATAAGAAGGTTTACGACAAAAAAATTAGGCCTGTATCCAAGCACCAATGGGGGTGAAGAGGGTCATCCAGGCACACGAAGCACAAGTAAGGGGGAACACATCACAGAACACACACACACATACACACACAAGATCAAGAAAGGACCTCCTCCTAACATTGATTGGCTAAGAGTTCGTCCACTTCCCAATATAAATCCTCATAAGGGGAAGGAGGACGAGCTTGAAATGGTGGGATGTTAAGAGGAGGAGCATCTGACCCTCCCACAACAAGGGCTAAGGAAGAGGGCCCCTCGAGGTCCTCTCCGTCGAGCTCTTGTGGATTCAAGGTCAGCGATTTTACAAAGATCACTGACAAGGCCATGACTTCATCCATGAAATTAAACATGCACCCCACAAGGGAACTATGCCTAATTTCAGCGGACGAGATGGGTTGTGCCTAAGGTTCACCGCTAAGCTCACCAAATGACTTGGGAGTGGTGAAGAACTCAGGGGAAGCCGAGACTGGTTCTATCACAAGGACAAAATAAGTTAGCACAAGACCACCTTGCAAAGAAGGTGGGCTCCTCTTACATCCTTCATTGCTAGAAGGACCACCCTCCACCTCTTTCGTCATTGGAGGAGATGAAATCCCCACAGATGAAGCTATGGGTGTAGAGGAAGAGGAAGAGGAAGAAAGAACCACAGTGGATACAATCAAAGTATTAATCATATCCATGGGCTTTGGGAAAGGCTAGATATCCGAAACAAAGAACAACAAAGGTGGCTCCACCGAAGGAGCGATGAACACCTGCACTTGTTTAGGGTTAGGTGCATTCGTACTCACAATGGAAGCCAAGAGAAATATAGGACCAGACTACAAAGAAGAAGGAAGGGAGGAAGAAGATGCTATAAGGGGTCTTGAAGCAGGAACGGTCATTCCTTCCTCCTTCTATTGTGAGGCGGCCTACTCGGCCAGGAGAGCCTTTCACTGATGCTTGTGTTCATGTGCAAGGAAGTTTCTATGGCTCTTGGAGTTAGCAGCTAGAGTTTGCGAAGGGACAAGAGTTTCTTACTCAACCATGGGAATTTCCACTATGGCCGTTTCAGGTGGAGGAATAGGTTGAAGAGTCTACTCGAGAGCCATCACAATGGGCCTCTTTCTATTCACTGCCTTAGGAGCAGGAACAATAGGAGGCCACATATCGAATTCTCTACAAGAACCTTTCTTTCTATCATATAAATAATACCATGGTCTAGGATATTCATTAGGGAGGTCCGTGATCCTGATCTTGGGCCTATGCCAAGGAGGGATCATCAAACTCAGTGCGTAGCTACCGGGCTTGCTCATCCAGTACTCTTCCCAGGAAAGGGGAGAGGACAAGGCAGTCCGGGGAAAAGTCACCTTTTTTTTGCCTTTGCGAGAAGGAGAGGAAGCCGGTACAAGCTTCTCTTCTTTCTTTAGAGAAGAGGGAGTAGTCGGTGTAGCCTTCTCTTTGCCTTTACGAGAAGGAGAGGGAGCTGGCATGGAATTCTCCTTTTCTTTTGGTGAAGGAATAGTAGTCGGTGTGGGCTTCTTCTTCTCTTCTTAGGAAGAGGAGGAAACCAATTGTTCTATCATGGGAAGGGTTAGCTCTGGCTCCCCTTTGCCCCCAATTTTATACTTCACATAGTTCTTATAAAGTAGGTTCATTCTCAGAGGAAGCAGACCAACCGGGGAATGCCAGAAGTGATCCAATGAATATCCACCATGACACACCAAGGACTAATATCTGGTGTCATGCACTACATGCACGACACCCTCGTGGGAAAAATTTAAACATTTGTGGATAACAGAGGCGACCCCATTCATGGAAGCTAACCAGGGAATTCCCAACTTCACTCTGAATAGATCCGACTCTGAGATAACGTCGAAGACTGTGTCGACAACCCTAGGTCCAACTAGGATGGACAAAGTGATCGAGCCATAAGGTTTGAGACTCATACCATCATGTGTATGGATGGTAGATTTCATTCATTGATATTTTTCCTTTTGCAGTGAATTTAATACCAAAGTTTCTTTAGTAATAACATTCACATGACTCGTAGGGTCAATCAAGATTGCTGTCACAATGTTACCATTAACATGAGTGGGAATGTAGAGAGGCAAAGGTTTGTTGTTTAAGGGTAAATCCTATGATGTAAATGTAACATTCAGCGAACCGGGTGTGGGTGGAACAGTGGAAGTTACCATGACCATATTAACATAGGCCTCAGGTTGGGTAACATAATCAATGGGATCAATAATCATGTTAGCAGAGTGTGATGAAAACGGGTCCATGTATATTTGCAATTCACTATTAGCCTTCACCATTGATTTGTTAGTGTTCTGTTTATTCCCATCGAGACAAATGGTACCGTCCTTGATGCGGTCCTATATCTCATGGTGCAGTCTCATACATCATTTGGTATCATGTCCATTAACATGATGGTACTGGCAGTAAGTGCTCCCATCATACCAATTAGGGTAGGGTTCCTTAACAAGCTTAGAGGTCGATAAAGTTACAATCTTATCCTTCAATAACTTTTGTAAGATGGAAGTATAAGACTCTGACAACTTTGTGAACTTTCGGTTACATTTGAGGCCGTTGTCATCAACAACAACTACTACATTCACAACGACTTTGCCTTTCCCAGAGATTGATACGATGGATTTTCCCTTAGAACGGGAGCGCGGAGAGGATCCCTCAAACTAAGCAACCGTTTGTTGGTATTCTCATAGGGCCGCACACAAGTGCGCGAAAGAAGGGTACTTCATAAGGGTGAACTTATCTTTCCAAGGCCTTTGCAAGTTCCCTATGAGAACCTTCTGTACATCAAAATTGGGCAGTTGATACGAGATTTGTGAAAGGAGCGCTTGATAACAGGCTATGAAATCAGTGATCTTTTCATTATCTCCTTGTTTACATCAGACAAGATCCGAAAAGGTCATCTTTGGCCCGATGTTTGCTTGGAATTGTCTAAAGAATTGATTTACAAGTTGGTCAAATGAGAAAATAGAATTTTTAGGAAAGGAACAATACCATTCAAGTGTTGTGTGCTTGAGAGATTGGGGGAATAGTTTAGCCATCAACGCATCATGATGGAAGAAGTCAGTGCAAAGGGCGTTAAAGGAAGACACATGTGTCTGCGAATCTCCCCTGCCACCAAACTTCTCAAATTTAGGGATCTCCATTCCTTGAGGGAAAGGAGTGTTCAAGATGGCAACCGAAAATGGGCTATGTCAAAAGAAATGCTGGAAGATAGGTGGGGCAGAGGCTTGGGAAAGGCTTGCTAACTGGCTTTGAATCTTACCCATATTATGAAGCAGAGTGTTTAGAATAGGGTCATTAGAAGATAGAGGGCCAAAGGAACCTCCCCTAGAACCACCACTGAGCCCACCTCCAGAACCGCCACTGGTATGACTTCTTCCAGAGCCATTTCTTCCAATAGGGCCTCCATTGGAACCACCACCATGACCTCCATTAGAGCCACCTTCACCAACACCACCTCCACTGCCGAATCCACCGCCACTATCAAAGCCTCCACCACTCAGTCTTTCAAAACCTCCACCACTAGAGGTGACAGAAGGGGTTAAGCTAAAGCCTAAAGGGACCTTATTCACTTTGATAGTTTTAGGTTGCTTAGTGACAAAAGGGATACTAATAGAAGGGACTGCGTTGGCCATGTAAACGGAAGTGGGAGGTATTGATACCCCTGATTGTCCCTCACACTCTTCGAAGGTGACTCCTTATGCAAAGCTAGCATTGCTTGAAGGAGAAAATACTTCAGAAAGACCAAGGAGACTACTTAGAAGCTCTATGCCTATTCGATCTTTACCCACCATATGTCTTAATTCACTAACAACTCGAGTGGCTCTAGCCATCTTCAGATTTCTTTCCAAGTGGTTTTTTATGTTACCTAGTCCTTTGGCAATGAGGGACACATATTCTGTAGGAATTTGAGCGACCTCATTCTCATCCACC
This sequence comes from Sequoia sempervirens, assembly GCA_007258455.2. Classification (NCBI taxonomy): domain Eukaryota; kingdom Viridiplantae; phylum Streptophyta; class Pinopsida; order Cupressales; family Cupressaceae; genus Sequoia; species Sequoia sempervirens. Next base: position 171,167,545 of record VDFB02075321.1, on the reverse strand, counting down.
AATGATGGCATAGGAGATGTAGGGGGAGTGGGGACATGATTGGTTTCGTCAGTGAATCCCATCTTGTTCCCTAATAACCACTCCAGCATAGGAAAACTAATAGCAGGACTAGAGAAAAGGCATGTAGAGAGACCAATCGAGACCTTCTTCCTTTCCATCGGAAGGTGATGTACACTTCTCCTAACAATATACCCAAAAGTTGTGGATTGGGTTGTGATTCTCATAAACCTTCACAATGCTCAAGAACACAACAATCGTGAAGTACTCGAGGTAAGCCTCAACACCGACATATGACCAGATGTTGGTTCACGTTGGGCTCACCAAAAATGTAAGAGAGGGGGACCACCATGTGAAAGACCCCAGGTCATAGAGGGTCAAGATGCGAGAGGCTACCCTAACTTACCTCAGCTAAGTGCAATGTTTAGGGTATGAGGATGAGAATGATGAGGATTATAAAGTCATGAAACCACTTTGTAATCTCAAGTTTCAAAGTGGGGCTACGCAAGGTAGTTTTCAAGTTCAACATTGCATCTTAGGAAGCTCTCTGCCCGAGGATGTAAGTGCGATCCCTAGACAACAGGATGGTGCACTGGCATCTCTAAAGTGCGATGGTGTCCATATGACTAGACAACAACAGAGACAAGGTCAAACCTATCAAAAAAGGCTATCGACCCAGTTGACTAACTAAAGGGCCAAAATGACACAAGAAAGTAAATAAAGTATTCTCTAATATTATAAAGCAAAAATGCAAGAGTGAAAAGGGCAAGAATGATCTCACCAAGAAACTCATTTGTCAGTTGGCTCTCCAAGAAGCATGTGCTCCTACACACAATAAGAGAGGAAAATTTTGGGTGGCTATATAGGGGCCTGCGTTAGTTAGACCCCCATTTAAGTGTTTCCACCTCCATGGACAACCAAGGAAATGAAATAAAGGAAATAATATAGTAAGGAGAATACAAACACTAAAAAGTAGTATTATGCTACTCAACCAAGTGATAGAGGAGAGGAGAGGGAAGTTTACCACCTCCACCAAGAGCACTCAAGGCTTCTTAGAGGAGAAACGAGAGTACACAAGCCTCTACTGCAATGGCATGGTCTGATATGTGCTCTACCAAAGTGATGGAGTGAGGCTTTGCTGCAATGGAATGCTTGGATGCTTGAAGTGAGTGAGAAAGTGAGCTTGTGGAGTGATATAATGGAAGCTTGATTTGATGAAGAGCTCAACTAAATGCTTAGAAGGTTGTGTAGAAGTTGTGAAGATTTGGATTGAATGTTGAAGGGGTGAATTTGAAGGAATGGAAGAAAATGGCTATATTTAGGTTGGTCGGCCGAAGGGGGCGTTAAAAATTCACCTCCAATGAGAAGTGTAATGCCTCTGTAGGTTTAGCCATAGGAATCTACCAAGGATGTAAGCGCGCCACGTAGATTTCTGCACACTATGCAGGTGTCCCCTACAGAAACACCTCCATCGACATTCAAAACAGGCACCAAGTGGGATGCAAGAAGCAGGCTTAGGTGGAATTAAGCCTCCAAACTTGGTTTTCTAGCCATGGTAGGGCATACTGCTAGCCATCTTCTCATCTTCTCTGAATAGGATTTACCATCACAACCATCTCATAACCGTGATTTACATCTTGAGGTTTTCATTCATAAAAACAAGGTCAAAAGAGTCTTGATAGATGGAGGTGTTGGTATAAACATTTGTACCTTGCAGTTGATCAAGCATCTAGGCTATTTAGAAGATACTATTGAGAAGACAAAGAGTACCACCATCAGAGCATATGATGATCAAGAATGGGTATCACAAGGAATCATTGCATTTCCAATCCAAGTGAGACATCTTATTGCAGAAACCACATGCCAAGTAGTTGATTTTGATCTTCCCTATAACATTCTACTTGGTAGACCATGGATCCATGCTTTGAAAGTTGTAGCCTCAACCTATCATTAATGCATGAAGTTTCCTTTTGAGGGTAGAGAAATCACTATCCATGGAGATCTTGAACCTTTCTACTACTGCAAGAGCCTTGAGGCCAAATTTTATCCCACAAATACCCAAAAATGACGAAGGACCTACACCAACAATCTCATTTGTTGACCCATCATCTCTAGCCTCTACCTCAACATCACAAGTACCAATTGTGAAAATTATACCCAATGTCAAATCCGTAATCCAAGATGATGATTGTGGAAGCTACAAATATTGAAAGACACCTTTTTCTTAGGAGAGTTACCTATTTCTCCTCAAAACCATGAGAAACCAACATCTAGCACTAGAGAACCAGAAATAATCAAGATGTAAGCTATTACCTTCACCAAATGGGGAGATTTGAATCAAGAAGATGTCCCTGAGAAAGATATCTCTAAACTCCTCTATCAAGATGAATGACATGTTCCTGTTCTTCCCATGAAATATGACAAAAAAGGTCTATAGCTAATGCAGAGCATGGGATATAACAAGAATGAAAAGGTAGGACAAAATTACAATGGTTTACTAGAACCCATCGTTCCTGAGAAATGACTAAAAAATCTTGGTTTAGGTTGTACTGCTAACAAGGTCACACTCATTGGCAAAGGTATTTCTACCAAATGAGTTGAGGCTTCCTCTTGGTCACCCACATCACATGATACTACCTTAGATGACTTTTCTCTTGATGTTGTTGACTTATTTGAAAACAACACCCTCTTCATGATATCCATAACATCCTTTGTCTCAAACAACTAATCAACTAAAATATGCTTGGTACACCCACAACTCATTGACATGGACCAACAAGAACTACCAATTCTAGATTTTTTCAAAAACGATGAAGTGATCTCAGAATTCATGGGACTCCAAGACAACTTATCATGGCTAGATCACAAAACAAGCTTCGACATAGAGCTTGATACAGGGGCATACTTTGAGGAGATGATGGTATCCTTTAGTCACAAGATAAATGAAAGGAAAATAACTTGCAGATCCTTGAGTGAAAACCACCTAGTAGTGCTCTTTGATCCCAAAATAGTAAAAAAAAAGGATGCATCTGATGGTGAAAACCTCCCTAAGGCACCCAAGGATAAAGGATTCAATCTCCCCCTTAGCGCAATGCATCCAGAGAAGTCAGCAATACTAGCAGAAAAGGCTACACCAGTCAATGTGGGAACAAAGGAAGAACCTAAGATCACCTTCTATGTTGAATCCTTATTAGACAAAGAATAGAAGAACCTTGCAATATTCCTTAAAGAGAGAAAAGCTAACTTTGCATGGTCATATACAGATATGCCACGCCTTGATCCAAAAGTAGTTGTGCATCACTTAGCAGTCTATCTTGAGGCCAAATTAGTCAAGTAGAAATTAAGGAGGATGCACCCACAGATAGCACTCTTGGTTAAATTGGAACTATAAAAGCTTCTTGACATTGGATTCATCCAACCGATAGATTATCCTGAGTTGGTTTCAAACCTGGTACCAGTCAAAAAACCCACTAGGGGCATCAGAATATGCACTGATTTCAGAGATCTAAACAAGGCATGTCCAAAGGATGACTTCCCTCTTCCCAATATTGATCTCATTGTAGATTTAACAACTAGGCATGAAAGTTGTCACTCACGGATGGCTTTTCAGGCTATAACCAAATCACAATCGCCAAAGAAGATCAACATAAAACTACCTTTACTTGCCCATGGGGAACCTACTAATAGAATGTGATGCCATTTGGGTTGAAGAATGCAAGAGATACCTATGAAAGAGCAATGACCCTCATCTTTCACGACATGATCCACAAAATAGTTGAAGATTATGTGGACGATATTTTGGAAAAATAAAAAAGAGAAGTGAACACATACAAGCTTTAGGACCTATCTTTGATAGACTTGAAGAATACAAGGTACAATTGAATCCAAAAAAATGTGTGTTTTGGGTCACATAAGGGAAACTTCTTGGCTTCATTGTTTCACAATGAGGGATAAAAATTGATCCAGCAAAGGTAAAATCCATCCTAGACATGGAACCACCATAGACATTGAAATAAATGAGAGGATTACAAGGAAGGTTGTAGTCCATTAGAAGGTTCATAGCTCAACTATCAGATAAGACTCACCCTTTTTCACACCTTGTTCATAAAGGGATAGCTTACAAATGGGATGAAAAATGTGATAAAGCTTTCCAATAGATTAAGGATTATCTACTAACACCACCTATGCTCATTCCGCCAATACCAAACAAGCCACTAATCCTATACATCTCAGCCACATTAACAACACTAGGAGCTCTTTTAACACAACATGATGAGAATGGAAAGGAAAGAGCCATATACTAAATCAGGAGAACATTGGTAGGCTATGAGATGAACTATTCACCCATTGAAAAAGCATACCTAGTGCTTCACAAAAGTTTAGGCATTACATGTTGTCACACCAAATCAAGCTCATTGCAAAGATTGATCCATTAAAATATTTGTTATCCAAAGCAACCCTCACACGATGAATGGATAAATGGGTAATGATCTTGACAAAGTTCAACATAGAGTATGTGGAGCACAAGGCAATCAAAGGACAAGTAATCACAAACCAGTTAGCAGAAGAACCTATCTATGATGAGAACCCTTTAATATATGAGTTTCCTGATGAATCAGTGTCCTTATTAATCTAGCAGCTTAGTGGAAGATGTACTTTGATGGATCCTTCACCCAACATGGATCAGGAGCATGCATTATTTTCATCACCCCTTAAGGTGATTGCATCCAAAAATATTACAAGCTATCATTCCCATGTACCAATAACATTGCTGAGTATGAAGCCTTGATCACAGGTCCTAGGATAGCAGTTCAATGGCAGATACAAGAGATGAAAGTCTATGGAGACTCATAGTTGGTTATCAACCAAGTTAATGACAACTATCAAACCAAAGATGACAAGCTCACTCCTTACAAAAATATGGTGGAGAATCTCAAAGATCTTTTTATAGACATAAATTTTTAGTAGATTCCTCACATGAACAATAAAGCAACAAATGCCATGGAAACAATTGGACCACTACTAGACATGTTGAACAACATTCTTCAATGTGAATTCTTGGTAGAGAAACTTCTCGTACCAACTTTCAAAATCCCTGAATCTAAATTCACGTGTGTCATTGTTGGTCCTGGATCCCCTTGGTACCATGAAATATTTACTTACCTTAATAGAGGAACCCTTCCATCAGACATCACCCCAAACCTTTAAAAAAAATTGTCAAAAAGACATCCTAATTTGTGATCCTAGGTGATACCCTTTACTGTCGAAGCATCGAAGGGACAATACTACGATGTCTTAACCAAGAGGAAGCCTTAACTAACTTAACAAAATTACATGATGGCATATGTGGGTCCCATTCTAGTGGTATGACGTTAGCTAAAAAATTGTTGAGGATGGGGTATTATTGGCCAACCATGGAAAAATAAGCTCATTAGTATGTGCAAAAATGCATCCAGTGTCAACAACATGGGGATCCAATTCATGCTCCAGCTCAAGAATTGCAACCAATGATTACACCATGGCCTTTTTTAGTAATGGAGACTTGAACTCATAGGAAAAATCACTCCAACTTCATCCAACAACCATAAGTTTATCATAACTGCCATTGAGTACTTTACTAAGTGGGTTGAAGCCATTCCTATGACCTACATAACAGGAAAGCAGATAGCCAAGTTTATCCTAAATTACCTAATTTTCCGTTATGGTGTACCACAAACCCTCATCTCAGGCAATGGAACCCCTTTCAAAAATCAGGATGTGAAAGAGCTGTGTCAAAGATTCAATATCCAACACCAATTTTCTACACCATACTATCCCCAAGGTAACGGCCAAGCAGAATCAACAAACAAAACTATCTTGAAAATCCTAAAGAAAATAGTTAATAAAGTTGGTCATGACTGGCATCTGCAGCTATATCCCACTCTTTGGGCTTATCAAACTAGTATCTGTACACCTATAGGAGCAACCCCTTTCTCCTTGGTCGATGGATAAGAAGCCATCTTGCCTATTGAGGTTGAGCTCCCATCATTGTGAGTGTCACTAAAGAATCTAATAATTGAGGAAGAGTACAAAGTGTCTCAATTGAATGAGCTAGAATTCCAAGATGACCATCGTCTTGACACCCTTAATCACTTGCAAGTGTATCAAAACTGACTGAAACAAAGCTATAACAAGAGAATCAAATGTCAGTCATTCCAGGTAGGAAATCTTGTCTTAAATAAAAATTAGAAGAACCTTCCAGATCAAGACAACAAAGGAAAGTTTGAGTCTAACTGGTTGGGTCCCTTTGTCATCACAACAAGCTATGGATCGAGAGCATACCAACTATCAACCCATGAAGGTGAGCCCTTGTAGGAACCAATCAACAACTTGCATCTCAAAAAGTTTTATGCCTAAACATGAAGGGTATAAATCAAAAAATACAAAAAAATAAAAAAATGATCAAAATCCAAAAAAATGAGAAAAAGGATTGAAAATAGGTCGAATTAGTCGAACTACGTGGTCATGCATAGATAACGTAGGTAAGGATAATCTTTTATCAGCCCCCAAGGCCCCTAGGATAGGTCCTTAGGTTAGGTTCTTGGTCGAATCTCAAAAATTCAGAAAACCCCTATACATCCAAATATCTCAAAAAATCCAAAAACATCCAAATAACTTTCAAAACCCAAAAACACCCAAATATTTCAGAAAACACAAAAATATTTGAAAATGGAAAAACAAAAACAATAGAAAACATTCAGAAAACTCTAAACAGCCTTAGAAAATCCGAAAAATCCTAAACATTCACATAAACATCAAAAAAGACCAAAAATAGCCTCAAAACATGTCAAAATACCAAAAACATTGAAATATTCCTGAAAATACAAAACCCATCCATCCCATCTTGCTTTCACCTGCAATAAAATTTCACCCATAATAAATGATCGTCACCTTCACCCTTTGGCTAAACAAGTAGAAAGCAAGTATAGCAAGCCGTAAAGTGCGAACCCAAAAGTCAAAATATAAAGTCTAAATCATAGTTAAATATGTCAGTGAAGTTTATAGCAATAGCTCATCTTAGCATCATCATCCCAACATCAAACAACCCTCTGATCAACATGTCCTAGGATGTATCCTTCCTGTGATAGACATCAACATCAAATATTACTTTAGCTAAACTTAAACTAGGCAGGAGCTATAGATAACACCAACTGTTTCTCTTTGATCTTTTCTTATGATTTATCTTAAATGACCCATTCAAAGGACCTCTCGATGATGTCTATCTAAAATAATTTAGAGAGAAAGGAATGGGGCGTCGATCATTATCTTTCGTTTGTTGTGCTTGTGGATACTCTTGTAAAATAATCTTGGCACATACTTCCTTAGTTATGTGTAGGAAGTTTATTTGGAGTATGTTGTTGATTGTTTCATATGCTTTGGTCCAATATGTTCTAAGCTTCTAACTTACATTCCAATGACGTTTCCGTATGTCAAGATGTGAGCAAGAGCTATCCTATCTGCTTGTCAAGTCAAAGTCCATTACACTAGATACAACATTGTCTTGGTTATTGATGCATCTTGTCTATGTGTTTATCAAACAATAAGGAACGATGAAAAATCCCAATCTTGAAGTGTGAGAATCCCATCCTGCATTTTTCATCCTACATTCTTTTGCATTGTCTCGTCACCATCCCTAATAAAGTCTCAATGGATCAAGGACTTGTTAGATCTTTTGAAGCAATCATCATCAACAACAGTTATTCATTCTTTATTCTTCTATCTTCTCTCCGCAATAACCTGGTATCATGACACACAAAAACATCATCAATGCATCCACCTAACATCCAAAAACCATTAGCATAATCATACATCTCATGATCAGATCACATCATACATTTTGAATTATCATTTAAGTTGTAAGGAATAATATAGATTTTTTATTCTAAGCATCTTAAATCATTGCATATCATAAACATTTGCATCCATCCATCCATATGCATACATTAAAACATGCATGGAAAATATACAAAAATAAATGCATCCATATCATTTGTATCCATAACATCTGCATATTATAACCGTCCATCCATGTAATATCATGAAAAGATAATGAAAAAGAACATAACATTGCATCCATCCATGGCATCACATATCACATAGACATAAAGTAAATACATCCATACATGATCATATGTAAGCATCTGTATCATACATCATCCATACATACATGAACTAAAATCAACACATCATAGCATAGTCCATCCACATCCATATCATATATATATCAAAAAATGTGTCATGGTATAAAATCTGGATCAATGCATGTAGATTGAGCATAAGTATAATATCCACAAGGCTATCAAAAATGAGCCCATGAATTTATATTGGTAGAAAGAATGGGGAAAAATCAAAAAGTGTTTATACATCAAAAAAGAGCTAGCCTTGGTGGCTGCTACCCTCTCTAGCCTGCCGCTCAGGCTAATCCTATGCTCGAGGGCGTGCATTGCTCCACTATGAAAAATAGGCTACCTTAATGCTGCAAGAACATCTCTATGATAATGTTGCCTATAATACACAACCTCCATAATAGCCTTTCTATACAACCACGTTGAAAGTATCTGACTATGGGTGGATGTCATAAGACTCTCAATTTGCTGACATCGAGCCACCTCTTGATCCCTCTCACCTATAATGGTCTGTACTCTTTGTAGTGTTGTGTCCCTCTTAGTTGTAACTGCAATCACTTGTTGTCGAGCCTGGTCTCACTCAGTAGTCAAAACCAAAATCTACTAGCAAGCCTGATCTCACTCACCTATCAACACCTACACCTGCTATTGTAGCTTTTGTATTTGCGCATCTCTGGCGTCTGACGGTGGTGGTGGTGGTGGCATTGGCTACTGCTGCACTACTGGAGGTTGCTAAGGAGGTTGCTGTCCCACTAATGGAGCCCCCAGAACTTGGCCTCCCTATCCTCCTTGTCCTCTGCCCCTAACCACTCTTCCTTGTGGCCTCCCTCTAGGAGGAGCCCCTATAGGATCTATCAGTCACCATGGAGGGATGAACCATGCATTATACGTAGGAGTAGTCTATGCAATGGGTTGGCCCTGATGATATGCCCAAGGCTGGGCAACCAACTGATGAAAACTCTCAATGGCCTCATGTGCTAGAATCATGGGTCCCCATGTTGGAACCTGATTGGCCGCTCTAGCAAAAATATCCCTCTAAGCATCAATGGGCATGTCCTGGACATCGCCAAACTGTCTGGCCACTCTATCCAGAAGGTACTACTCAATCATCGTGTGCTCATGACCCTGCATATAACAGGTCTTCTTGGTGAAGTAGAGCTATTGAATATCATCAAACCAGGCTGACATCTGAAGCCATGGCTGCCAGTGGAACATGATCATATGATCGATCACCCATCACTAGTACGAGAGCCCAATTTGTCATGTGTGCCTAAGTGTAATGGCACCTTGGTATCTCCATATGACGGGGTTATTTGGATCCATGTCCACCATCTACACAATTGGTGGAAGCACTGCAATGTGCTCCCATGCTTAGATATGGAGAAGTGTCACACCTGCACAAATGACTCTCCCATCATAATAAATGAAATCATGCAAATCATGGTACATGGAGTACATCATCGCATCCCCCCATGCAAAAAGAGTCATCTGGTACAACATCCTCTACCAAACCAAGCCCCAACCTAGACTAAAGAATCACCCGCATCTGTCTGGAGCCACCAAAACTGAAATGATGGCTACAACAATCAATCTGAAGGTTGGAACTTGACCTTTGTATGTCTCTAGATCTATTTGAGAGGTGACCAAAACAATCTAATCCATCTCCATCACCTCTAAGCAAGCATCGAATCTGACATTAGGATCGTAGATCACACGGTCACCGTGGATAGGGAATCGCAATATCTACCACACATCCTCCAAGGTCACTATCACCTCTCCCATCAGAAGGGGGAAAGAAGAAGTCTCACTGTGCCATCTCTCACACAACACTGTCATCATGGCCAAATGGGTCCTAATTAGTGGTGCGTACGCAATGTACCATAACCCGATCTCTCCCAGGTGCTTCTGGCACAACTCTGAAAGATAACCCAATCTCTCCAATAATGTGGGCCTGTGCACTCTCGACATCAATGGTGGAATTACCTTTTGCACTCATGAAGCCCACGACATTAGGAAATCATCAAAATTTAAAGTTATTTGGAATTTATAGCTCAGAAATAAAAAATGTGTCACTGTTTACAAATGTGTCGCTATATTGAAAATCTAAATAGTGACGCCTGATGCATTTTAAAATTCAAATTGACAAATGTGTCACCATACAAGATGGCGTCACAATTTGGAATTTGGCTTAACCTAACGCTAACTTTTAAATTGGAAAGTGCATCACTGGATAAGTCCGCGTCGCCATTTACAATTTGAAACCCTAATTTCAAATTAGAAAAAGCATTGGCATATACATATGCGTCATTATCTATCTTTTGAGCGTTGCCGATTGAAGTTTGGGTGTCGCTATATAGTGATGCCCCCAAATTCTAAATTTTAATGCCAATAAATGCATCAAAATTTCAAATTTCAAATAAGGTTTTGAATCACATACCAGTGGTCCTGCACCTGGAAGCCGTTGGTACTCATGAAATTGATCAGAAATGTGTTGGGGAAGCTCATAGCATGCCATTTTGTTGAAGGGTCAAAGCTCAATTTGCAAGAATTTCTATAGTGTGAATGCACAAATGAATTGAAAATCATCCCTTTTGCTCTATTTAAGCTAGAAAATTAGGGTTTTTTGCCCTAATTTAACCTTTTTAAAGGAGTTTACTATCATTTTCACCAAATTTTCCAATCTAGACCAAATTTTGCATCATTTTTTGCATTTTTGGTATTATTCTTGCACCCCAAAACCTTTCTAAACCCTTGGGGCAACTTTTCAACATTTATCGAGAAATCAAAACAAAAATTCAAAATTTTTGCCCAATTTCTCGAGGGGGCAAGGAGTCAGTTTTACCCTTTCGTTGGGGCATCTAAAAAATCAAATTTTTTTTTGATTCGGGCAACATTTTTAATTCGAACAAAGTTGTTCTTTGAACCAAAGCAACAAGTACCTCACTTCAAAGAGGGGCAAAATGTAGACACTGAAAAATGTCCTAATTGATGTCATACACTCGAAATGGATTTACTAACATCATTTCCTCTTTATCTATCCTCTTTTCGCTTAATTGATTTAATTAGCCTAGATAATTAATTAATTACATCATTTTCGTCTATTTGGCCCAATTAATTAAATTTGGTTAATTCACCTCTTTTTGCACTAACATTTCATCTCATTAAATTGAATACATCAAAATATTTAATTTAATCTCCTAAGTCATCTTATTTAATTAAATATCATTTCACCCCTCCCCTATTTATTAAATAATATAATTTAATAAATTCCATCTAATTCTTCTAATTCTTCTAATCCCCTAATTGCACAAATTAAACCTTGTTTAATTAGCAATTAAACTAATTATTCCTCTAATCAAAAGGAATATTCCATTGGAATATTCTTTATCCTTTTTGCACAATTAAAACTTTGTTTGAATTTGTAAAATTCTCTTTTTCCTCATCCAAATGGAATATTCCCTCTCCCCCAATCAACTCACTTAGCTTCAAAAGTAAGTTAACCCCCTTACCTTTTTAGCAAGTTACCTTTGACCTGTATGAGCAGGTCAAAAGTGTGTTTGTTTAAGGTAATTGTGAGCCTTTGATTAATCTTCATCTTGCATACTCATCCGTTGATGAGAATCCATGATCCATGCCTCTCATCTCTTTCATCCTCAATCGTTGATTAAGCTTTTTTGATCTCAACCATTCATTCCTCATTTTCTCTCCTATAAATAGATCATTGTTTGGAGAAAAATGGATCCATCTTTTATTCCAAAGTCATGTTGTTGAATTTACTCACATCCATACTCTCAATTGGAATACATTTAGCTTATTTTTAAGTTTGTTTTAGTTGCATAAATAACTTCAAGCTTTCATTAATGGCTTCCATGCATCATCTTAGTTTGTAAATAAATTAGGGTTTTCATATTTTAGCATCATTTTAGCCTAAATTTGCTTATATTAGCTTAGCAATTGCATAATTAGATCATTTATAGCATAAATTCATGGTAACTTAGCTTGCATCATGTTCATTTTATCTTAATTTAGGATTTTCATACACTAAACATCATGGTTTCATTGATTCTTTTCCATAGAATCGACTGAAACAAGCTCACTATCACGGGATTGGGTAAGGGTCGTCAGTCCACATCAACGGGACACCAATTCCACAACAAGAAAAATTTAAATGGATTAAAGTAGATGTTTTCTTTAAGGCTTTCATAAGATTAGCATGTTAGGTTTTTTGATAAAATGTTTACTTTCAATTTTGATTGACTGATCTTGTTGAGATTCGAGTATTGGTTGCTTCATTATGCTTCGATTCTTCATAGATCAAGCATAATTTGGCCCATAACTGGCAATCCTCGCATCAACAGTGGTAACCCAAGATTGCATTCAAGTATGTAACAAACTTGGTCTGTAGTTTAAGCTATACACTTTTAAGTAATATTCATAAGGTTTATAAAATATTGAGCACTCTCTAGAATAGCCCATTAAACATGGGTTGTGCTTGAATGTGCTACATAATTGATATAACACAACCACTTTGCATATCAACTAGAGTTATTGGTTGTTTATTGCAAAAAGAGGTAATCGCTCTTGGATCATGCTGTCATTACATCATAACTTGTTAAAATTGAGTCAACTTGAATGCACCCAATGATTATTGACACCTAATTGTGATGACAATGATTTGTACATGAATTGTGCTCATATGATTGCCTCTATTTCTATCACAACATAGCCACATTAAACTTGGGTCACACATGAATGCATCCTATATTTTTTATAGAAAAACTATGCCACATTACCAATAAAGTTATGGATCACATAATTACAATTACAAGAATTTGTTACTCGGTTGTGCTCTTACGGTGATTCCATTACTGTTACAACATAACCCTTTGGACTTATATTGCTCAAATCCTTACATTTCTTATTTTCTCTTTGGATGGATGACAATTCAATGGTAGGGATTTGTATGTAGGTCATGCTCATATAAGTGGCTTCATCACCATTACACAATAGTACATTGGAATTTCCTTTCTTGAACCTTTACTTCATTTTTTATTGTTAGGATTTCTTAGTGATTATTCTATTTCCACGTGGCATATTGATAAAAAAACAAAGAAAAAAATCATTGTGTTTTTAGTTAACACCTACTAACATAATTTTGGAATAAATATTTGACTGCATTACTTTGAGTGAAAATTTTGTTTTTTGGTTATAATACATTCATTGAGAGTTGTAGTAGAAAGCTTCTTATGCTGAAACCCATCCTGTAAACTTGCTTTAAGCCACATTTATGAGGCTTCGTGGATTTTTGTGATTTATACAACTTTTTTTTTATAGTAAATGACATCGACTTCTTTCTTAAATTGAAATAATTTATTAATTATGGTTTTATGATGAATAATTTTTTTATTTAGAAGGGGTTAATATGTGGCATTTTTTAATGTGCGGGAATAATAGATTGTGATGCAACATTCAGGTTGGACAGTTTGGGAAAACTTGGATTACTATCAGTGACATAACCAGGTTGGAGAGTACCTTGAGTTGATTTGAAACACTTATGGGAGGTTTCACTGGGAATACAAACTTCGGTGGACTGAAAAATTAGTTTTCACTTGATTACATCTTAGGAGTCTGTCAATTACTCCAAATTCCCAGTTGAACACTCTGAATATCTAAAAGAGAAAGTTCCTACATTCTAAAGATAAAATCATAAATCTGCTTGGTCTTGTGGACTGAGGATTGTTAGTGTGGGTCAATTACGCTTGATCCATGATGAATCGATGCATAATTTAGCCACTAAACCTCAATCTCAAACAAGATCATTCAAAGTGAAAGTTAAACTAAGCATTTATTGAAACTGACTCTAACCTATTTGAAACTTATCCCATTTTGGAATTGGTGTCATGTTGATGTGGAACAAAAACACTTTCCTAATCCCATGATTTGTGAGCCTGATTCAATCAATTCTATGGAAGAGAATCGATAAAACCATTGTGATAAATGGATGGAAACCTAGTTTATGCTAAATTAAACATGATGCAAGCTAAATTAATATTATTTTATGCTAAAATTGATCTAACTATGTAATTTCTAAGCTAATTATAAGCTAAAAGATGGAAACCCTAATTTATAAACAAGCTAAGATGGATGCATTGAATCCGTTAATGGATGTATTAAGCTATTATGCAACTAAAAATGAACTAAAATTAGCTAAAAGTGAGTAAATTGAGAGTGTGAATGCAAGTGAATTCAACAACATAAGTTTTCAATTGAAAGATGGATCCATTTGTCTCCAAATAGTGTCTTATTTATAGGAGAGCAAATGAGAAATGGAGGGTTGAGATCAAAAAGATTAATCAATGGTTAAAAATGAAAGGAAGAAGAGGCATGGATCATGGATTCTCATCAACATATGAGAGTGCAAGATGAGAATTAATCAAGGGCTCACATTTGTTCCAAACAAATACACTTTTGACTTGTACACACAGGTCACAAGGTGACTTGCTCAAGAGGTTAAAAGTTTAGCTTGCTCAAGAAGCCAAGTGAGATGATTGGAGGAGAGAGAATATTCTTTGCAATATTCTCATGGGTGAGGATAAAAGATATTTTTAAAATTAAAAGAAATTTTTAATTGTGCAAAAAAGGGATAAGGAACATTCCATGGGAATATTTCCCTTTTGGAGGAAAATTAGTTTAATTGTTAATTAAACAAGGTTTAATCATACAATTAGGGGTTTGAAGAATAAAGCGATATTCATTAAATTAAATGATTTAATGAATGGGGGAGAGATGAAGTGACATTTAATTAAATTAGAAGACTTAGGGAATTAAATTGAATATTTTGATCTATTTAATTTAATGAGATGAAATGTTAGCGTGAAAGGGGGTGAATTAACCCGATTTGATGAATTAGGTTAATGGATGAAAATGAGGCAATTAATTAAATATCTTGGATAATTCAATTAATTAAGTAAAAAGAGGATGGGTTTAAAGAGAAAATGATGTTAGTATACCCTTTTTGAGTGTATGATATCATTCAGGACATTTTTCAGTGTCTATATTTTTCCCTTCTTTGAAGCAAGGTACCTACTACTCTGGTTCAAAGTAATGCTCCCCGGATAAAAACTGCTACTTAAATAAATAAAAAATATATATTTTAATTTTTCTAATGCCCTGATAGGAGGATAAAGCTGATTCCCTGCCCCCTTGAGAAATCAAGCAATTTTTTTGAATTTTGGGTTGATTTATCGACAAAGGTAAAAAGCTACCCTAGGGGGTCCAAAAAGGCTCTAGGATGCAAGAATTAATGTCAAAAATACAAAAAAATGATTTAAAATAAGGTCTAGTTTGGAAAAATTGGTGAAAATAATGATAAACCGTAGCTTGAATGTGAAATTAGGGCAAAAAACCCTAATTTTATAGCATAAATAAGCCACAAAGGGTCACTTTCAATTTATTTGTGCATTCACACCATAGAGATTCTTTTTTTGAGCTCTGACCCTCCAATGAAATGGCATGACGAAATCTCCCATGACACATTTTCAACGAAGTTCGAGAGTATCAATAAACTCCAAGCTTAGGACCACTAGTATGTAACTCAAAACTTGATTTGAAATTTGACTTTTTGATGCATTTATTATGCTTTGAATTTTAAACTTTGGCGGCATCACTATATAGTGACACCCATTTGAGAATCAATGACGCTAAAATAAATTATAGTGATGCATATGTATATAGCGATGCAGTTCACGATTTAAAATTTGGGTTTTCAATTTTTAATTGTGACACGTGTATATAACTACACACTTCTCAATTTGGAAATTAGGGTTAGGTTTTCCAAATTTTAAATTGTGACACCCATGTGTTTGGCGACACAGTTTGCGATTTTCAATTTGAAATGCCTTTGGGTGTCACAATTTGGAATTTGAATATATGAAAACTACTGTAAATAGTGACACTATTGTGATTCTTAAGCTAAAAATTCCAAATTGAGTAAAATTTCTTCAATTTTTGATGTTGTACACTTCATGGGTGCAGGAGGTCATTCTACCATTGATGTCACACGAGCATAGGCCCACAGTTTTGGAGACATTGGGTGATTGGTCAGTGTTATGCTAGGAGCACCTGGGAGAGATCGACCTTTGGTACGTTGCATATGCGCTCATCGTCTAGACTCATTTAGCTATGATGACTGCTCTGTGCGAGAGATGGCACATTGAGACTTCATCGTTTCACCTCCTGATAGGCGAGGAGATAGTTACCTTAGAGGATGTATGGCGTATTCTGCATTTTCCGATACATGGAAAGTGGGTGATATATGATGTTGATGTTGGATATGATTCATGTCATGAGGTGATGGAGTTGGAGAACATTTCCCTAGTCACATCATAGATTGAACTTGAGATGTATTGAGGTCACATTCCCACATTTTGATTGATTATTGCAGCCATCATTTCAAGTTTGGTCACTCCAGACCGACGAAGCAGAGGGTTTTTCCCAAGATGGGGCCTAGCATGGCACAAGATGCTCCACAAGAGGACTTTATTTGCATGGGAGCTAGTAATATTGGCCTCATTATATCATGACATGCATGACTTTTTCTATTGTGATGACATAGCCATTGGTGTAGGGGTGACCCTGATTCACATTTGGGTGTGGGAGCATATAGCTATGCTTTGACTGATAGTACATATGGCTAATGTTGAGCTGGATGATTTGGTGATTTGGCAATACAGAGATGCCATTACCCTACGAAACACTGGACATATTGGGCTCTCATACTGGCGGTGGGTACTAGATGACATGATAGTATTTAGGTGGTGACCCTAGATACAGATGCCAGGATGGCATGATGATGCACACTAGTTATTTTTGGCTAGACAGACCTGGTATATGTAGGGACAGAAGCATACGATTATAGAGTGATACTTGTTGGATAGAGTTTTGCGACAGTTTGGTGAGCAACAAGATAGGCTCAATGATGCTTATAGAGCCATTTTCGCTAGGTTTGCTCAAGAGGTGCCCACATGGGGACCCACTATTCCAACTCTAGAGGTAGTGGAGGGATTCAGGCAGTTGGTAGCTCATCCATGGGCCTATAACTAGGGTCAGGCGGTCACACAAATGATGCCTACTTATGATGCATGTTTCACACCTCCTCGACGCTTGACAAATCCAACGGGTGCTCCTCCATGAGGGAGACCTAGAGGGAGAGGATTAGGCAGGAACAAAGGACAGGGACAAGGACAGGGTGGCCAGGATGGCCAAGATGGGCATGTTTCAGGGGCTCCATTAGTTGGTCAATAACCTCTAGTTTAGTAGCAACCTACACAACAACGTCTTGCACAACCACCACCACCAGATGCAAGATATATCCAGATTTAGCAGCTGCAACAATAACTACAGGTTTTGATAGGTGAGCGAGATTAGGCTCGCCAACAAATTTTGGCTATTACTGTTGAGTGGAACCAAGCTAGACAACATGTGGTGGCCATCACAACAAAGAGGGACCACACCGGGTAGTAGTTATAGGCTGTGACTGCAAAGAGAGATTAGGAGATCGAGCAGTGGCACTAGATAAAGGTGATGGCAACAACCAGCCAGGGTAGGACTATATTCGCAAGATTGTATAAAGAGGTCATGAATGAGGTGGCATATTATAGGATGCATTACCACTGAGATGTCCCACAAGCACTATGATAGCCTGATTTTTCATAAAAGAGTGATGAATGACCTAGAGTTGAGGAGCAGCTAGAGAGGCAAGTTGGAGAGGAGAGTAGCCATTAGGGCTAGCTTCTAGTGTACATACACTTTTTAATTTTTTTTCCCCATTCTTTGATAAAGATATACATTCATGGGCTCCTTTTTGACAACCTTGTGGATATTGTATTTATGATCAATATACATACACTGATCTTTATTTTGTACAATAACATTCATTTTTTGATATATATATGATACAGATACAAATTCTATATGACGTGTTCATATTATTGTTATTAATTTTTTCTTCCCGCATAAATTAATGAAGTTCAGGGGGAATTATTTGCTGGAGTACAAAAATTTCTTGGTGACAAGTTATCCAATGAATTTTGTTTTCAGAATAAAGGAGTGTTTAGGTTTGGTTTCTCAAAATCACTCAAACAGTTCAAATCAAACTGATTGAACAGTCCTAACAAAGCAAAATGCTAAAAAAAATTCATTTGGAGAACAAAATATTCAAGCTGAATTATTCATTTGTGATTACAGAAAATGTGTTTAGAACAATTGCAATTTTATTGTTTTAGATTATGTAATCGAGATGAACTCAGAAGATACATAAACCATTACATGTTTTGAACAGTTTATTTATTAAGGAAAATATTCTGTAATCCCATACAAGCCGTGGGAGTAGCCTGATTTGATTTCTTAATCAAAAGATGAATACAAGTAAAATGCATATCACATAACTGAAAGCAATGTAAGAATAGAGTGAGAAGGTGATTTGTCATTGCCTGGAATGACGAATCATTGTTGCAGTTGGGTTGATCATGTTTCGCTCTAGTATCAGGTTCAACTCCAACTCCAAGGTTTACCTGCAAAATTGTGAGGGGTGATGTTAGAGCAATGAGGAATCACATTCTACCTTATCCCTACATTACTAATAGAAATGAAATTTATATCTTATCAAGAATTCACCAAATAACTAGCTTTGAAAAAAGCAGAGCATCAAAAGAGATCATTGATCCATTTTTTTTACTGACTTGTTTGTTTCATGTGTAGAAGAAGGAAATGTAATGTTGTTGATTATTGAATTATGACATGAGTGGGATTAAATGTGGCTCCCACAAGGGTTGAGCTTAGCTCATAGTAGAGAGAAGAATAGCGTTATGTTTTGCACAGTATTCAAAAGATGCTGTGAATATTTGCAGTGTAGAACAACAATTTTTTTTTCAATTTTTAGTTAAGGCAGAGATATTCCATCTTGAAAATCAAGTAAAAAGAAGCATCTATGAAATTTTTTTAGGAAAAAGTATTACATACAACAAAATGATGAGTGTTTCTTCATTTTGAAACAACACAGCCAAGGTGTTAAGAACAAATCATTTGCTGATACAAATGGAAAATCAAGTCAGCTTAACATTCAAAAGCTAAGATAAATGCATTGCTTTCAGATTCAAAAGGACATCCTTATCATTTGCAGAGTCTTTGACAAAGAAGCCAAATTATCTTACTTTAGTGAACAACTAAATCAATATCAAGTGAAGGATAACAGTATTGTTTAATGGTAATCACTTGCATGTTATTGTACAAGGCAATTCAGAGTTTGCACAAAGGTACCTTGAGGAATTCTCTTGTGCATTATAGATTTGTGACATTAACTTTTTAGCTTTCTAATTTCTGCAGATTTCCATTACAGAAAGCTAGTAATTCTGATATTTTATAAGAAAGTTTCATTGAACTTAAAAGAAAACCCCAACAAAGGGCTTTGAAGGTTTATTACATATATATAGCGAACAACAACATGGTTTTTATATAATAAGAATCAACGGAAAAAGATCATGATTTTCAACATTTCAACGAATACCTTGAAGAAATCAAAAGCTAATGAAAGCTACAAAAGTGTTCATTTTCAGAAATGAAGAAATCAAGAGAACAATGCAGGCTACAGAAAGATGAGTAGATATTCATTCTTTTTTCTCAAACAAATGCAACTTTGAAGAAATAGAATCATAATTACACAGAAGATTAGTATTGTTTAATGGCAGCCAAGTGGAGGCAAAGAATCAGAAATACCCAGATGTGAATATGCTGGAACGACTGTCAAAATATGGGGATTTTTTAGAATAGCAAAATAAAAATAGACATAACAAATTTTTATTTCATTTACAATGCATATACGGCCACAAATGGGGTTTCTTTTGCAGAAATGGAGGAAATATAAAAGCTCAAGTATTTACAGTCAAAAATAAAATAGCCAGTTCAGAGATATAGAAAAGATGAAGCTTTTAGCTACAGTACAAATGCATGATCTCATTTTGTTTTTTACAAACCCAGAAAAGCAGATAAGGCTGTAGCCAACCCATATATAGAAGTGAACAATTTCTGTATTCAAATCTCAAGTTAAGAGTGTGTTGATGGCAGCCAACACATAAGAGCTCAAGGAAAACAATGAAGTTAAATATTCAAGGCCGTTCAGGTTTAATGAAGAATCATACACTCTTTGCCTTTCTTAAAAGTTTCAAAAAAATTCACAGCAGCAAAAGCTTGACTGGGGCTTTGTTCATGGCACCCAGAATAAAAAGCACAGACATAAAACAAGAGTCACAATGGAAATATATCAGGAAAAAATGCATGGTCGCGCCATATAGCTTGTAAAAGCTTTTAAAGACAAAGAAAATTCTCTAGATTTGAAGATAAGTCTATTTACCTTCGTATTTCTACCATAAATCTTCCAGAATCTTCAAAAAATGGCTTGAAATATAGTGAAAACTAGCAAAAATGTGGCTAGGGTTTGCAAATGCATGGCGACGCCCAAAAGTTTCTTCAACAAGATGAAATAAAAAATGAAAGCATTTCATTCATTTTAGGTTTCAAAAACCTAGAATGTTCGATGGAAGAGCCTTTAGTTTTATTAAAAACTTTATTCATTTTCAATAAAAGCTGTGCTTTAAGCTTTTATATTTATTTTGAATAGTCTTCAAAATAAATTAGCACTTGAGGTCATGTTTTTTCTAAGTCTTTTATATTTGACTTAGTTAAATGGTTTTTATTTTTGCATTGTAATTCAAATTAAATGCTTTATTTTGAGTGATTTGTAAATGACTTCTTAATAAAAAATATTTTGAATGTAAAAGTAAAAATACCTTTAAATGAGGAGGCTTTTATTTTTTGCATTTTGATTTTAAATGTAAATCTTTATTTGAATGATATTTATAAATCATTTCAAATGGAAGATATACGAATGCAAAATGAATGCCAAATTGGAAATAAACCTTTATTTACATTTAATTTCAAACTTGTAAATCTTTAATTTAAATGATAAATATAAATCATTTAAATTAAATGATATTTCAAATGCAAGATAAAGTGTCTTTATTTTCAAAAGTCTAGTCAAAGGGAATCAAATGGAGCATTTAAAGCCTTTGCTTTATTCTTGGAGGAGGTTGAGAAATTTTTTCCAACATATGGAGAAAAATCAGGGGTTTTGAGGCATAAAAATGAAGTTCACTTTCAGTTGTGACCCTCTTTTTGAGGGATTTTCAGTTTCATACGACCCTTTGGAGTTGTTTGAGTTTTGACAACTCTTTTTGCATATTTGGAGGAGCATCTTCAGTTTCATGCCTTGTTTGGAGGAGAGGAAGGACAACACATCTTTTCTTAGAGCCAAAATTCAAATTTGAATTTTGAGAGCCTTTTCTATAAGTCCTTCTCTTTTCTCTTATGTTCTCTAGTTCTTGGTTTGGAGATTGCTGTGAGAGCATTATTCACACTTTGTAATTCATTTTCTTGTGAGATCTACAGATTTGTAATGCAGATACTTCTTATTTCTCAATAAAGAAGCTTATTTCCTTCTCTATTTTTTTTTGTGTTATTTAGTAATTGTTGTGAGTTACATGATCAAATAGTGAATTCTTTCATTATTTTATCAATTCCTCCATTACTGAATGCATAAGATATTATGTCATAGTGCAGGTCTCAGTTTGTGCCTTAGTCTCATGTTTAGGAATTTTGTGAAAACATTATTGTTTTCCTTACTCTTAGCATAAATTTAATCCTTACCTTAGAATCATTTATGCAGGCATAAGTTTTTGAGTTGTGATCACATAGCTTTATTGAGTTTTTTGTGAGTTTATCAAAGTTCAAGTCTTTTTTGAAAATTGGTAAATCACCTTACTTTCCTGTTTTATTTTTACTTTATCCTTCTATCCTTTACCTCTGTTAGAAAAACTAGTTTTACAAGAAAATCCAAAGGGAACCAACCCAAAACTTGGAGGTCTATTCTCACCATAGGATACCCATAGCCTGTGAATAGTCCCATGTGCATAGGATTTATCGATATTTTTAGCTTAACTTCGGGAGCAAATCCTTGTGTTAACAATTTTGGCACGCCTGATGGGATCTTGCACTATTTTATCAATTCAAAAAGAGCTTAATTTGCTGCTGTAAGAATGTGAGTAGCAGTTTTCAGCCTTTAAGAAAAAAAAATTCACACTTGGCGACTCCGGATCTCAGTTTTAGCAGTATTAATGAGGAAGCATATGAGAAGTTATCAAAGAAGATCAAGAGAAAAGTTTGTAGAACATTCAAAATTACCAACAAGATGTACCATAATTGTTAGGACAACAACAAGCCCTGTTTCGTCCTTCAACAATCCACTGTTTGTAAGTTCTGTAGTTCGAATTTCTGCTAATTCTATTATTTCCAGTGGTTCAACTTCACCATTAATCATCAATATGGCTCATCCTCCACCTAGGAATCAACCTTTTGTTTCATTTGATCAAGGAATTCCCTTGAATTTAGCCCAGCATAATGATATTCCAGCTGTAGCCCTTAAAAGTTTACCATTCTTTATTGGTGAAGATCACACAACAACCATTGAACACATTCGAGATGTGGCTTTGTTGTGTGGTTTGCATCATATAACTGAGCAAGATGTTGCAGTAAGGCTCTTGGCAGCCTCTTTCAAGGGTAAAGCATTTCAGTGGTTCAAAGGGTTACTAGTGAATTCAATTACAACATGGGATCAACTTGGAGAGAAGCTGAACAAACAGTTTGAAGATAAATCAGACCATTTGTCACTGGTGGAACAACTTACTACCATCAAGAGAGCACCACATGAACTTTTGATGGACTTCAACTATCGGTTCATAAAGACCTGGAATCGAATTCCAGCTACGGTAAAGCCATTAAATGATCATGCTTTTTTGTATTACTTAAAAGCATTAAATAGTGAAATTGCACTTTTGATTCAGTCCTTGGGAGGGGATACATTACCAGTAGCATTTGATATAGCTATTAGGGCAGAAAATAATTTAATTCAAGTTGGAAAGTTAGCCCCTAGGCCTCCTATGCCTTATTTTGCTAATATACAACCAATTACCCTAGTTTTTCCATCTACTGTAGCTGTTGTTCCTACATTTCAAACCTTTAATTCATAAGTAGCAGCTCAAGAGCATGTTGTTCCTAACCAATTTCAGGAACTAGTTAGCATAAAAGAGAAAAATCAGAATATTCAAAAGACCTTACAGACCTTTGGTAATGAGTTGGTTAATATCAAGAAGCAGCAAAGTCAACCACCATACCATGCCCCTTACCGAGCTTTGTATCAATCCAATCCTCAGATTCAAAGAAGGAATTTCAATCAAAGGCCTTTCCAGCCTTACAACCCCAGTTCTCCTAGTTCATCTAAGGAGGTATTACCTATACAAAATAACATGGCTGTTGATTACGAATGGTGTTTTCCATGTAATCAGCCACATAACCAATCTACCTGTTCTAATGGAATTCTTAATCAAGCACTAATGGTGCAAAGTAGTGCTGTTGTTCCAAAGAATTCATCACAGGAGGCTCATGATCAACACTCCACTCATACATAACAAGGGAATCCAAATGTCACTTTCATGAAATGGCAAGGTGAGGATTTTTGTGGAGTTAACAATGTACAAAATCAGTCAAGTAACCCTATAGCAGCTAACACAAGAAGTAAGAAAAGTGTTGTTGATTTGGAGCAGCAGACTGATGGAGATAGAAACCAACCTTCTACAAGTTCACAAGGACAAGATAAATCTTCTGCTACACAGAATGGCCAAGTTCTGCCAATAACACAGTCTGTGGTTGGCAAAGATCAGCATGGTCAATCAACACAAGTTCAGAAGAATGTTGCTATTCATAAAGGACAACAAAAGGTTATTGCTGGTAATTTTAATATTTTAGAGCATATGAAGAAGACTAATGTTAGTGTTTCAATGTGGGATTCATTAGCTCTCCCTAGACAAAAGGATCTCTTACATGAAGCTCTGTCAAAGTTTTCTCTATCTGATGATGTGTCTGATCAACAACCTGCTAAGGTTGTGCTTACCAATGGCTCACCTGAAAATAAAGAAAAGCCTACCAAGGTAGTTAAACCACCCCCTTTCTATTTTTAATTAATTATTGGTTAGCATTTAGTTCATAACTGCATGATTGACTATGGGGCCAACAATTTTGTAATGCCCAAGCAAATTGTAGACAATCTTGGAATAAATTACGAACCATTAGAAAAAGGGGTAGTCCAACTAGATGGTACTGCTATTAAAATAGTTGGAGTTATTAAAAATCTGAGTCTTACATTGCACGCATGTCCAAACTTTTCAATACCTCGAGATGTTTATGTCATAGAGTTGCCTCCATACTTCGCAATCTATTTGTCTCGTGATTTCACAGCTAAGATTGGAGGATACTTGTCCTCTGATTGGTCTCATATGTTATTTAGGACTAGGTATGGAACCAAAGTCACTATCAAATCTAAACTTGTTGCTAAAAATCATATTGAGCCATATAATCCAAGTGTAGTTAATGCAACAACTGTTGTAAATTGTGATTTGTTTGATCAAGAGGACATTAATGCTGCCAATGAGACTACTACTCAAATAAAGGAAATTCCAGATATTCTATTGGATGATTGGGCAGCAGAAAATGATCAGAGTTCTTCAAATGAACAACTTGAAGAGGTAAATTTAGGAATTTATATGATGCATGAAACTGATTTTGTTATGCCTAATTTGGAAAAAAGTATTGAACAACAAACAAATCAGCAAACAAATGAAGTTTGGAAGCTATTCTTGGATGGTTCAAGGAGTAGAAATGGTGTTGGAGGTGGTTGCATGCTTATTTCTCCAACTGGTGAGAAGTATTATTCTGCACTTAGGTTCGCATTCAGCTGCACCAATAATACAGCTGAGTATGAAGCTATGATTCATGATCTTCAGTGGGAAAAAAAGAGAGGTATTTGTTGTTTACAAGTCTTTGGTGACATAGAACTGATTGTTAATCAAGTTAGAGGTATCCATACTACTAAAAATGATCTCCTCAAGTCTTATAAGCATAGAGTATGGGATCTTATCGAAGGTTTTCAAGCTTTTAATTTGTTGTCAATTCCCAGAATTAAAAATAATCATGTTGATAGACTAGCAGCCATAGGTGCTCAGTATGATATCTCAAATGATATCAGTAATTCAAGAGAACAACAGTATGTAAAATTTATTGTTAGGTCATCAATTCCTAACAATAATGAACATTGGAAAGTTTTTGATAGTGACAAGCAGATTATCAATTTCTTGAGAGAAGATGTAGAGTTTTCTAACGATAATCAAGAAAAACTCAAACAACAGTATGAAGATCAGATCATACAGTTGAAAACCAACAAACTGCCCAAAGGCTTGGTTACTTTGGAGTCCATTTTCAATATAGATGATCAAGTCAGAAAGGAGAAAGCTAGTTTGCAGATTAAAGAAGATCATTATGAAGGTGTTGAGATCTTCAAAGACAAGCTTTTAAAGCTTGGTAAGGTATGCACTTTAGAAGAAATTCATGCTTTTATTTTATTATGTCAAGAATTTAGTGATGTCTTTGCATGGGAATACTCAGATCTAAAAGGTTTTGATCCTTCTATTACCCAGCATACAATTGAACTTGAACCAAATGCCAAGCTTTTGAGACAAAAACAGAGGCCACTCAATCCCACTCAATCCCAAGCTTGAGCCCCTCATGGTCAAAGAGTTGAATAAACTTATTGAGAGTGGTATCATTTATCCAATTAAGCATACCTCTTAGGTATCCAATTTGGTACCTATGAGAAAGAAAAGTGGTGAAATCAGACTTTGTGTTGATTTCAAAGATCTTAATAGAGCTTCCCTAAAAGATCGTCATCCTTTTCCTTCCATGGAACAAATCCTTCAAGTTGTTTCTGGTTCTAAAAGATTCTCTTTATTAGATGGTTTTTTAGGATATAATCAGATCCTGGTTAAGGAAGAAGATCAGTTTAAGACAACATTTACAACCAAATGGGGTACAATGGCTTACAACAGGATGCCATTTGGTTTATCTAATGCTGGAGCTACCTTTCGGAAAGCTATGGATATGGCTTTCAGAGGTTTGGTGTATAAGATAGTGTTAGTTTATTTGGATGACATAACTATTTTTAAAGAATTCAAATGAACACTTTGATCACTTAAGAATTTTTTTTGAAAGATGTAGAGAGTTTGGTGTCTCTCTCAACACAAAGAAATCTATGTTTGTTGTTCATGAAGGTAAATTGCTTGGATACATTGTATCTAAACATGGTATTTCGATAGATCCAGAGAGAGTAAGTGCAATCCTTTCTCTTCCTTTACCAGCACACAAAAAAGGTCTTCAAAGTTTCCTGGGTAGAATCAACTTTGTAAGAAGATTCATTCTAGATGTTGCTGAATTGTTAGTGCCTTTGACTTCAATGCTAAAAAAAAATGTTTCTTTAAGCTAGACTAAAGAAGGAAAGAGGAGCTTTCAGCTTATTAAAGAAGCACTTGAAACTGCTCCTACTTTGTTGAATCTTGATTTCTCAAAATATTTCATTCTGTATGCATATGGTAATATTGATAATATTGCAGCCATGCTAGTCGAGGAAAATGATCAAAAGTTAGAGCAGCCCATAGCTTTCTTCAATCAAAGTCTTAAAGACTATGAGCTTAACTATTCCTTTGTTGAAAAACATGTCTTAGCTATTATCAGGAGTTTGAAGAAATTCAGACATATGCTGTCTAATAACAAAATTAAATTGCTGGTTGCTCACCCTTCAGTCAAAGAATTTTGTTGAATAAAGATCTGAACAACAAAAGAGCTAGTTGGGTGACTAAGGTAATGGAATATGATCTTGAAATCAAGGTTACCAAGCTGATAAGAGGCAAAGATCTTTGTGAACAACTTACAAAGAATAATGACAACAACATAGAGGAAGAAGAAACTGTTGTTTTAGCTCATCAAGATGAGGAAGTAATTGTTGCACCTGTAACTTATATAGGTTGGGTGAAAAAAATGTCACATTTCTTATTAACTGGTGAGTGTCCTCTTGGTTTGACTAAACCTAAAAGAAGGTACTTCAGATTACAGTCAATACCTTATGTTCTCTTAAATGGTTTACTATTTAGAAAGGATTTTCATGGTGTCTTGTTGAGATGTATTGAAGTTGGTCAGGTTGATAAGGTATTACATGAATTTCATCAAGGGTCAGTTGGTGGACACTTTTCTCCAAGAGCTACAACTCTTAAAATCATGAAAGGAGGCTATTACTAGCCTACCATATTCAAAGATGCTCATGCATGGATAAGGAAGTGCAAAGAATGTGCCATGTTTGTAGGAAAAGGAAAGTTAGCAGCTCTTCCATTGCAGCCAGTTCAAGTTGAACAACCCTTTATGAAATGGGGATTAGATTTCATTGGGGTCATAAACCCACCATCTAGTGCAGGGCACAAGTGGGTGCTCACAACCACTGATTATTTTTCAAAATGGACTGAAGCTGTAGCACTTAAAGAAGCAAATGAGATAGTTGTTCTGAACTTCTATGAAGAGTTGATAACCAGGTTTGGAGTTCTTGAATCTATTATTTCAAATAATGCACTTGCTTTCATAGGAACTAAGATATCTGAGTGGGCTGTTAAAAATGGTGTTTATTTGAATAATCTTCTAACTACTATCCTCAAAGAAATGGACAAGTTGAGTCCACTAATAAGAACCTTTTGAGGATCATCAAGAGAACTATGGAAGGTAATCAAAGAGCCTGGCATACCAAGCTAAAAGAGGCAAGGCTGCCTATTTCACTTGAGCTATCAACTCTTGATTTGGTAAATCAGATTGATATGATTGAAGAAGAGCCTATGAAAACAAGATTGGCTCAGCTGATTGAACTTGAAGAAATTAGAATTGAAGAAATGAAAAAGATTGAGCAACATCAGGCTCAAATGAAAAGATCCTTTGATAAAAGAGCATCTCCAAGAATTTTCCAGGAGGGAGACATAGTTCTAAAATGGGATGAACTGAAAAGAAGACCTGGAAATCACTCCAAGTTTGATGCATTTTGGGTTGGGCCATACATCATCACTAAAAAAAAAAATAGCATAATTCCTTCCAGTTGTCTAAGTTGGATGGTGAAGTGGCTCTAATCCTAGTAAATGGGATTCACCTCAAGCATTTTTTTTGAGGTATTGATCTAAATTTGTACATAGATGATTAGGTTCTAAGTGTTCAATAAGTGCTTCTGCACATAGATTAGTTGCATCTAAAGTGTCCTCTAAGTGCTATTATGAACAATTGATAGTTTACTTTGAGTTTTGTTGGGAGGGAATAAAAGCTGTGAATTTGATGTTACTAGCTATAGTTCAATGAGATAGATACTTCCTATTCATAACATGGAATAGAACTTCAATGTCATCAACAAAAAGTATATGCCCCATGGGACTGTAACTAATAACAAAAAAGTTACAAGCAGTTACAACTGAAAAAGGAATTTTGTACAAGGTTTTCTGAGTCAGAAAAAAGGCATAAATAGACTCCATACCCAATAGATAAGCAAGGAAACTGGCCTATTTTGTTTAACAGGAAAACACCCCTGAGAGGTCGCTAGAAATGTTATTAATTTTTGCTTCTTGCATAAATTAATGAAGTTCAAGGGGAATTATTTGCTGGAGTACAAAAACTTTTTGGTGACAAGTTATCCAATGAATTTTGTTTTCAGAATAAAGGAGTGTTTAGGTTTGGTTTGTCAAAATTATTCAAACATTTCAAATCAAACTGATTGAACAGTCCTAACAAAGAAAAATACTAAACAAATTTCATTTGGAGAACAAAATATTCAAGCTGAATTATTCATTGTACAGTGATTGTTACTACTAATTATCAGAAAGGGATTACAAATATAAGAACAAGAATGCAAGAAATCATTCATTTGTGATTACAGAAAATGTGTTTAAAACAATTGCAATTTTATTGTTTCAGATTATGTAATCGAGATGAACTCTGAAGATACATAAACCATTACATGTTTTGAACAGTTGATTTATTAAGGAAAATATTCTGTAATTCCACACAAGTCATGGGAGTAGCCTGATTTGATTTCTTAATCAAAAGATGAATACATGTAAAATGCATATCACATAACTGAAAGTAATGTAAGAATAGAGTGATAAGGTGATTCCTCATTGCCTGGAATGACGAATCATCGTCGCAGTCAGGTTGATCATGTTCAGCTCCAGTATTAGGTTCAATTCTAGCTCTAAGGTTTACTTGCAAAATTGGAGGGGTGATGTTAGAGCAATGAGGAATCACATTCTACCTTATCCCTACATTACTAATAGAAATGAAATTTACATCTTATTAGGCATTCACCAGATAATTAGCTTTGAAAAAAGCAAAGCATCAAAAGAGATCATTGATCCATTTTTTTTTACTGACTTGTTTGTTTCATGTGTAGAAGTAGGAAATGTAATGTTACTGATTATTGAATTATGACATGAGTGGGATTAAATGTGGCTCCCACAAGGGTTGAGCTCAGCTCATAGCAGAGAGAAGAATAACATTATGCTTTGTAGAGTATTCAAAAGATGTTGTGAATATTTGTAGTGTAGAACAACAAACAAAAATTCAATTTTTAGTTAAGACAGAGATATTCCATCTTGAAAATCAACTAAAAAGAAGCATATGTGAAAAAATTTCAGGAAAAAGTATTACATACAACAAAATGATGAGTGTTTCTTCATTTTGAAACAACACAGCCAAGGTGTTAAGAACAGATCATTTGCTAATACAAATGGAAAATCAAGTCAGCTTAACATTCAAAAGATGAGATAAATGCATTGTTTTCAGATTCAAAAGGATAGCCTTATCATTTGCAGAGTCTTTGACAAAGAGGCCAAATTATCTTACTTTATTGAACAAGTAAATCAATATCAAGTGAAGGATAACAATATTGTTTAATGGCAGTCACCTGCATGTTACTGTACATGGAAATTCAGAGTTTGCACAAAGGTACTTTGAGGAATTCTCTTGTGCATTACAGATTTGTGACATTAACTTCCGAGCTTTCTAATTTCTACAGATTTCCATTACAAAAAGCTAGTAATTCTGATATTTTATAAGAAAGTTTCATTGAACTTAAAAGAAAACCCCAACAAAGGGCTTTGAAGGTTTATTACATATATATAGTGAATAGAAGCATGGTTTTTATATAATAAGAATCAACGGAAAAAGATCATGATTTTCAACATTTCAACGAATACCTTGAAGAAATCAAAAGCTAATGAAAGCTACAAAAGTGTTCATTTTCATAAATGAAGAAATCAAGAGAACAATGCAGGCTACAGAAAGATAATGTGTAGATATTCATTCTTTTTTCTCAGACAAATGCAACTTTGAAGAAATAGAATCATAATTACACAGAAGATTAGTATTGTTTCATGGCAGCCAAGTGGAGGCAAAGAATTAGAAATACCCAGATGTGAATATGTTGGAATGAATGTCAAAACATGGGGATTTTTTACAACAGTAAAATAAAAAATAGACATAACAAATGTTTATTTCATTTACAATGCATATACAACCACAAATGGGGTTTCTTTTACAAAAATGGAGGAAATATAAAAGCTCAAGTATTTACAATCAAAAATCAAATACCCAATTTAGAGATATAGAAAAGATGAAGCTTTCAACTACAGTAGAAATGCATGATCTCATTTTTTTTTTACAAACCCAGAAAAGCAGATAAGGCTGTAGCCAACCCATATGCAAAAGTGAACAATTTCTGTATTCAAATCTCAGGTTAAGAGTGTGTTGATGGTGGCCAACACAGAAGAACTCAAGGAAAACAATGAAGTTAAATATTCAAGGCCATTTAGGTTTAATGAAGAATCATACACTCTTTTCCTTTCTTAAAAGTTTCAAAAAAATTCATAGCAACAAAAGCTCGACTGGGGCTTTGTTCATGGCACCTAGAATAAAAATCATAGACATAGAACAAGAGTCACAATGGAAATATATCGGGAAAAAATGCATGGTCGCACCATATAGCTTGTAAAAGCTTTTAAAGACAAAGAAAATTCTCCAGATTTGAAAATAAGTCTATTTACCTTCATATTTCTGTCATAAATCTTCCAGAATCTTCAAAAAATGGCTCGAAATACAGTGAAAACCAACAAAAACGTGGCTAGGGTTTGCAAATACATGGCGGTGCCGAGAAGTTTCTTCAACAAGATGAAATAAAAAATGAAAGCATTTCATTCATTTTAGGTTTCAAAAACCTAGAATGTTCGATGGAAGAGCCTTTAGTTTTATTAAAAACTTTATTCATTTTCAATAAAAGTTGTGCTTTAAGCTTTTATATTTATTTTGAATAGTCTTCAAAATAAATTAGCACTTGAGGTCATGTTTTTTCTAAGTCTTTTATATTTGACTTAGTTAAATGGTTTTTATTTTTGCATTGTAATTCAAATTAAATGCTTTATTTTGAGTGATTTGTAAATGACTTCTTAATAAAAAATATTTTGAATGTAAAAGTAAAAATACCTTTAAATGAGGAGGCTTTTATTTTTTGCATTTTGATTTTAAATGTAAATATTTATTTGAATGATATTTATAAATCATTTCAAATGGAAGATATATGAATCCAAAATGGATGCCAAATTGGAAATAAACCTTTATTTGCATTTAATTTCAAACTTGTAAATCTTTAATTTAAATGATAAATATAAATCATTTAAATTAAATGATATTTCAAATGCAAGATAAAGTGTCTTTATTTTCAAAAGTCTAGTCAAAGGGAATCAAATGGTGCATTTAAAGCCTTTGCTTTATTCTTGGAGGAGGTTGAGAATTTTTTTCCAACATATGGAGCAAAATCAGGGGTTTTGAGGCAGTTATTTATGAGTTCTACTTTAGTTTTGAGTTCAGTTTGACTTAACTTCAATCAGGGAGTGTTTTGAGGCCTAAAACTGAAGTTCACTTTTAGTTGTGACCCTCTTTTTGAGGGATTATCAGTTTCATACGACCCTTTGGAGTTGTTTGAGTTTTGACAACTCTTTTTGCATATTTGGAGGAGCATCTTCAGTTTCATGCCTTGTTTGGAGGAGAGGAAGGACAACACATCTTTTCTTAGAGCCAAAATTCAAATTTGAATTTTGAGAGCCTTTTCTATAAGTCCTTCTCTTTTCTCTTATGTTCTCTAGTTCTTGGTTTGGAGATTGCTGTGAGAGCATTATTCACACTTTGTAATTCATTTTCTTGTGAGATCTATAGATTTGTAATGCATATACTTCTTATTTCTCAATACAGAAGCTTATTTCCTTCTCTATTTTTTTTTGTGTTCTTTAGTAATTGTTGTGAGTTACAAGATCAAATAGTGAATTCTTTCATTATTTTATCAATTCCTCTATTACTGAATGCATAAGATATTATGTCATAGTGCAGGTCTTAGTTTGTGCCTTAGTCTCATGTTTAGGAATTTTGTGACAACATTATTTTTTTCCTTACTCTTAGCATAAATTTAAGCCTTACCTTAGAATCATTTATGTAGGAATAAGTTTTTGAGTTGTGATCACATAGCTTTATTGAGTTTTTTGTGAGTTTATCAAAATTGCAAGTCTTTTTTGACAATTGGTAAATCACCTTACTTTCCTGTTTTATTTTTACTTTATACTTCTATCCTTTACCTCTGTTAGAAAAATTAGTTTTACAAGAAAATCCAAAGGGAACCAGCCCAAAACCTGGAGGTCTATTCTCACCATAGGATACCCATAGCTTGAGAATAGTCCCATGTGCACATGATTTATCGAGCTTTTCAGCTTAACTTCGGGTGCAAATCCTTGTGTTAACAATTATTGCATGTTTATGATTGTATGATACGAGATGCTTATATTTGATCATATATGAATGCACTTTATTTATGCTTATGCGATATGCAATTCTATGAGATGATATGTGATGTTATGATATGTATGGATGCAAAGTTATATTCTTTTTCAGTATCTTTTCACGATATGTTATGGGATGAACGATATGATATGCAGATGTTATGGATGCATTTCTTTTTGTGTATTTTCTATGCTATTTTATGAGATGATCATGTATGCATATGGATGTATGGATGGTTAATACAAATATTTTCTTATGAGAATGCAATATGATGTATGTTTATAATATGATATGCGATGCAACTTATGATATGTGATGCTACGATTTAAGATGCTTAGAATAATAAATCTATATTATTCATTGCAACTTAAATGATAATACAAGATGCATGATTATGGGATGCATGTATGTTTATTATTCGTGGATGTAGGATGGATGTATTGATGATGTTTTTGTTGACTGTCATGATACCAAGGTTAATAGGGAGAGAATATAGAAGAATAAAGAATGAATGACCATTGATTTTGATGATTGCTTCAGAATATCCAACAAGTCTATGATCCATCAAAAATTTATTATAGATGGTGATGAGAACATGCATGATGAGGATGAATGCAGGATGATGAGTTGCTCACATTTTGGGATTGGGATTTTATGTTGTTCCTTATTGTTTGATATAACACATAGACACGATGCATCAAGATATTGATAACCAAGATGACATTGTATCTAGTGTAGTGGACTTTGAATCTATAAATATATAGGATAGTTCTTGTTCACATCTTGACATACAAAAACCTTGTTGGAATGTAAGTTATAAACTTAGAATGTATTGGACCAAAGCATATGTAATAGTCTACAACATACTCCAAAAACCTTCCTACACACAACTAAGCAAGTATGCACCAAGATTATTTTACAAGAGTATCCACAAGCACAACAAATGAAAGATCATGATCGATGCCCCATTCCTTTCTCTCTAAATCATTTTGATAGACATCATCGAGAAGTCCTTGGAATGGGTCATTAAGATAAATCATAAGAAAATATCAAAGACAAACAGTCAGTGTTATCTATATCTCTTTCCTGTTTAATTTAGCTAAGGTGATGCTTGATACTGATGTCCATCGTAGGAAGGATACATCCTAGGACATGTTGATCAATTAGTTGTTTGATGTTAGGGTGATTATGAGCTTTATGATAAGCCGTTGATATAAAATTCATTGACACATTTACCTATGATCTAGACTTTAGATTTTGACACTTAGGTTCTCACTTTATGACTTGCTATACTTGTTTTCTATTTGTTTTTCCAAAGGGTGAAGGTGATGATCAATTTATTATGGGTGAAAGTTATTACAAGTGAAAGCAAGATGGGATGGATGGGTTTTGAATTTTTTGGAGTATTTCAATGTTTTTGGTATTTTGAAAATGTTTTGAGGCTATTTTTAGTATTTTTGAAAATTTATGTGGATGTTTTGGGTTTTTTAATTTTTTGAGGCTATTTAGGGCTTTTGAATATTTTCTAATGTTTTTGGATTTCAAATTTTCAATGTTTAGGGTTTTTTGATATTTGAATGTTTTTGGCTATTCTAAATATTTGGATGTTTTTGTGTTTTCTGAATAATTGGATGTTTTTGTGTTTTTTGAATATTTTGATGGTTTTGTGTTTTCGAGAGTTTTCCAACCAAGAACCTAACCTAAAAGACCTATCCTAGGGGCCTCGAGGGTTGATCAAAGATAAGCCTTGCCTATATTATACACACAAAGACCACGTAGTTCGACTAACTCAACTTATTGTCAAGATGAGAAATGCATAGGTGACAAAATGCCAATTTATTATGGTGGACTCCTAAAAGACTGACCTAGGGTGTCTCGGAGGCACATCAATGATGGCCTTGCCTACATTCAAGCACAAAGACAACGTAGTTCGACAAGAGGACAACCTTTTTGGATTTTTGATGTTCGACCTTTTTAAGATTTTGATGTGTTTGGGATGTTTTGGATTTTTCCTTTACAATTTTCTTAATGTTTTTGGATTTTAGCTGTACAGGATTTTGATGTTTTTGGATTTTCTGATGAACATTTTACAATTTTTTTTGGTATTTTTGATGAGATTTTATGGATTTTTTTGGTATTTTCAATGAACTTAAGATATACAAGAGCCCGATATGATCCATAATGAAGTGTCCCTAGCGTGACACATTAGACTACTTCGATAAAGGTAAAACAAACCGACCTTTGGAATATGCCAAGTAGTACTAAAGGGATCACAATACTTGATAACATCAAGCTATGATAATGATGCAAATAGGTGATGGATAAATGGTGGTGTAAAGAATGATAGGAAAAAAGAGCCAAAGAATAGATGGAGGTGCCTTATTTACACAAGGTGCCTATTTTCCAGGGTTTCACCAAGGTACTTTCCCCAAGTGCCACTGAAGTGATTTTCACTAGAGGATGATTTTTTTCTTTACTTTTTCAATCTTTTTTCTCTTTTTTTTTGGATTTTTATTTTTATTTTATTTTTTTGTATTTTTTAGATTTACACCCTTCAAGACTAGGCATAATTTTTTTTGAGATGCAAGTTGTTAGTTGGATCCTACAAGGGGTCTCCTTCAGGTGTTGACAATTGGTATGCTCCTGATCCATAGCTAGCCGTGATGACAAAGGGACCCAACTAGTTAGGCTCGAACTTTCCTCTACTATCCTGATATAGAAGGTTCCTCTGATTTTTCTTTAGGACAAGATACCTTACTTGGAAAGACTGAAATTTGATCCTCTTGTTATAGCTCCATTTCAATAGGTTTTGGTATACTTGCAAGTGATTGAGAGCATCGAGAAAACACTTGTTTAGGAATTCTAGCTCATTTAGCTGAGATACTCTATATTCTTCATTGGTGATCAGGTTCTATAGTGACACTCGCAATGATGTGAGCTCAATCTCAATAGGCAAGATAACTTCTGATTCATAGACCAAGGAAAAAGGGGTTGCACCTATTGGCATGCAGATACTAGTTTGATAGGTCCAAAGAGTGGGATTCAATTGCAGATGCTAGTCATGACCAACTTCATTTACCATTTTCTTTAGGATTTTTAGAATGGTCTTATTTGTAGCCTTAGCTTGACTATTTCCATGGGGATAATATAGGGTAGAGAATCAGTGTTGGATGTCGAATCTTTGACATAGCTCATTCACATCTTGATTCTTAAAGGTTATTCTATTGTCTGAGATTAGGGTTTGTGGAATACCATAGCGGTAGATTAGATAGTTTAAGATAAACTTGGAATTTTTTTTCCCCATTATGTAGGTCATAGAAATGGATTCAACCCACTTAGTAAAGTACTTAGTGGCAATTATGATAAACTTGTGGCCATTGGATGAGGTTGGGGTGATTTTTCCTATGAGGTCAAGCCCCCACTGCAAAAATGGCTAGGTTGTAATCATTGGTTGAAATTCCTGAGCTAGGGCATGGATCAAATCTCCATGTTGTTGACATTGGACACACTTCTGCACATACTTATGGGCTTCTTTTTCTATGGTTGGCCAATAGTACCCCATCCTCAACAGTTTCTTAGCTAAATTCATACCGCTAGAATGGGACCCACATATGCCATCATGTACTTCTTCCTCTTGGTTAAGACATCATAGTAATGTACCTTTGATGCTTCGACGGTAAAGGGTATCACCTAGGATCATGAATCGAGATGCATTTTTAACAAAGGTCTTTTTAAGGTTTGAGGTGATATCAGATGGAAGGGTTCCTCTACTTAGGTAGATGAATATGTCATGATACCACAAGGATCCAAGACTGACAATGACACACACGAATTCAAATTCAGGGATTTTGAAAGTTAGTATGAAAAGTTGTTCTACCAAGAATTCACATTGGAGGATGTTGTTCAACATGTTTAACAGCTATCCGATTGTTGCCATGACATTTGCTGCTCTATTGTTCATGCGAGGAATTTGCTCAAAAGTTGTGTCTATACAAATCTCCTTGAGACTATCTACCATCTTTTTGTAAGGAGTGAGCTTATCATCCTTAGACTGATAGTCATCGTTGACTTGGTTGATAACCAACTGTGAGTCTCCATAGACTTTCATCTCTTGAATCTTCCATTGAATTGCTTCCCTCAGACTTGTGATTAGGGCTTCATGCTTAGCAATGTTGTTAGTATAGGGAAATGATAGCCGGTATGATTTTGGAATGCAATCACCTTGACGGGAAAAAGAATGCTCACTCTAGATCCATGTTGGGTGAATGATCCATCAAAGTGTTGACTCCATTGGTATTTGTGTTTGGAATTAATGTCAAATATATGACAAGGTTTCAAGGTTATGTGTAAGGAAAAAATCTTTGTGAGTCACATTGAATTCATTACTATTTGCGAAGGTTGGGCATATTGGTACTTGTCATATTAATGTGCAAGGTTTTGTTTTGGTTTACACTTATTGCTTTATCATTGGGTCATTTTGGAATTGGTATATAAGGTGAAAGGTTCTCAAGCTATTAGAGGTGATGATTATGGTTGAAAATTTAGACTTTTTGCATAGAAAAAGGCTTATATGTTCAACAAGGCCGACAAGGTAGTATATTTGTTTGTTTCACATGGTAGTCAACACCAACTACATTGAGCATTATGAGATTTATATCATTTGGGAAATCATGACCAATATATTTGATTATTTCAAAAGTCATTATACATTCGGGCTTTATAAGGTTTGAATGCATGTGGAAATAAAAGGATTGACACTGACATAATGATAATGTTTTTTATTGACAAAGGTTATTGTTTTATTTGTGAAGTTTATTGACACAAAGTATTTACCCTAAATCATTACTCATTTTGAAGAAGACATTGCAAGGAATGTGCAACCGTTTTTAGAAGCTTAGTGAACAAGTGGAGAAGAGTATGGTTTCATGGATAACTACTCAAGAAGTAGTTTTTTTCAGACCATTGTGATAGTTATGGCTTGTAATGAGCAGCAAAATTGGTATTTTTGTTTCTTGCTTAAGTTTTTGAGTTCATTTTATGAAATGGTGACAAACCCTAGTTTGAGTTCTTGGTTTAGTATTGACCAAAGTATTTGCATTTGGGCCTATACAAAGTGTTTCATTTCAACTTGGGTTACTTGATTTTCTCATTATTGCATTCAAATCCAAGGGTTTATTGTTTGGTTTTGGTCTATGTCCAAATGCTCATGATTTCTCTCATGTGTGCTATAGACCTTGGTGCTATACATTTTTTGTTGTATTGACCTTATGATGCTGCTGTGTGTTTTTGTTGTGTCATTAATTTATGAGAAAAAGGAAAATTAAGAGGCAGTTTAAAAGATGTTAAAAGACACCACTTGACAGGTATAGGCAATTTTGAGGTTAGTTTCAAAGATTTCTTTGATGATTGTTATGTATGACAGTTGGTAGTATCTTGAACACCATGGAATGTTTATATAAATAGTGATTTATCACTATTTGAAGTTTGGTGCTTTTCACAGAGTTATCATGCTGAATGTATAAACAAAATTCTCTAAAGAAGTTTAGTAAACATGATGCAAAACAGATTGTATCACTAATATATTTTGTATTTTAAAGATTTCAGAAAAATGAATCTTTAAGATATTAAGTGTATTAGATTGGAGGTAAAATATGATTTGTAGAGAAACAAAGTGATCCTCTATAGTTGAATTATTTTCTATTGAGAAATGTATAGTTCAGTTAAAATGATCAAGTCAATGAGACAAATTGATCATTTCCAGTGAGGCACATTTAAATGTCAATGAGATACATAGCCAGTGAGGCATTTGAAATCTATCAGTGAGATAGTATTGCCAGTGAGGCAT
This sequence comes from Sequoia sempervirens, assembly GCA_007258455.2. Classification (NCBI taxonomy): domain Eukaryota; kingdom Viridiplantae; phylum Streptophyta; class Pinopsida; order Cupressales; family Cupressaceae; genus Sequoia; species Sequoia sempervirens. The sequence continues at coordinate 171,128,647 of VDFB02075321.1, read as the reverse complement.
TTTGTAGCCAATGAGGCACTTTTTTTATTAAGCCAGTGAGGCAATTTTACGAGTGGTTTTTCTACCCCGAGAGGGTTTTCCACTCAGGAAAATTGTGTTATGTCCACATTTTTTCTATAGTTTGTTTGGTCTACATGAATACATATCAATCATGTATCATTGTTTAGAATGATATTCCTTGCTCTTAAGTCTTATGTTCATGAGTTAATGTTTATCATAAATATTGTGTTGGTGCATCTTTGATGTTGATTTGTTAGCTTTAGTTGTCATAATTCCTATCTTAATTCAACAAAAGTGTCATGATGTTCATATATGATGCTCTATCTCATGTTAATAGAATATGTCTTGATATTCATGTTAGTCTTGTTAAAGGTCTAAGTTGATGTCTTGAGTCAATAATGATTACCAAAGTTCTAGATTATGAGTATGCTTGTTCTCATGATAGTTATGTTTCAAAGTTTTGAAAGATTATATCAGAGTCATCTTGAATTAGTATACCACTGATTCACCCCCCTCTCAGTGGTATTATACTCCAACAAGTGGTATTAGAGCATAGGTTCCCTATAGAAGTCTAACGGGCTTGGGTAGGTCCTGATAGTGGAGTACCATGGGAAAGTGTAGAAGAAATAGAGAAATGAAATAAGCCAAGAAAAATTTTGAACAACAAATCCCAGTCAAGTCATGTGATGAGTCGTTACATGAGTCTCCCTTGAATGTTGATATAAAGTGTGATAAAAAGAATGGTCTTGTAGTTGAGAGTTTTGAAAAAAAGGTCTTTATTGTAAGTATAAATGAACAAAAACTTGATGAAAGAAAAGATGATTTTATTGTTGAGAGTGATGATGAAGAAAGAGATTACTTTATGGATGAAGATGATGAACAAGAGTGTGAAGTTGATTTAGAAGGTGAACTCTTGAGTGCTCTAGATATAATCAAGCATCTCAAAAAATAAAATTAGAAATTAAAAGACCAACTTCAACAAGAAAAATATTCCAAAGACAAGGTATATTCAGATTTGCAAAAGTGTCTTTAGAGTTTGAAGAAGCAAGAAATTAGGTTGATGAATCTAATAAACTGATTATTTGTCTAAAAACTGAAATTGAAGAAGCTAAAGGGGTTGTTGATTTTACAAAGTCTGATCTTGAAGTCAAGACTAGTGAATGCCTAAAACTAGAGTTAGAAATAGTCTCTTTGAGAAAGGAGTTAGAAAAATCATCCTTTAAATTGCACAAGAGTTTTCGGTTTGAAAAGAGTACTAATTGCTTGAATGACATATTGAGTAAGCAAAAACATCACAAAGAAATTCTTTGTTTAGGGTATGAAAATGGACAAAGCTCTAGAATTCAAGATAAGCCTAAACATGAAATAGTATTTGAAACAAAAGATGGAAAGGTTTTTAATGTTAGACGGACTCCAAGAAAGAAGGTAGACCTGAATTATTACCCTACTGCCCCTGAGATTGAAACCAAGAAAAAAGCAAAAGAGAATGTTGCTAATATTGGAAGAAGAAGATCAAGTAGGTTCTCAAAGCAATATCATTCAAAAAGGTATAACAACTCTCAATTTAATGGTTATTGCTATTTATGTTTTGCATATGGTCATAAACCATTAGAATGTTGGATGTATGGAAAGAAAAATGATGGGAAAATTAATTTTAATGAGTTAGCATATAGAAAGAATAATGTCACATTTTTTAGATGTAACCATCTTGGTCACATTGCAAGAGATTATGGTAGATAGGTTCTGAATGATGATGTTAGATTCATGCAAAGTTATAGATCCTTGGTCATGTGCAATAGATGTAATGGTTTTGGACATAAAGCCAAGTTTTGTAGAAGTAAATTGTTGAAATTACCTAATCAAGAAGATACTTTGAGCAAGCAAAAGAAGGAGCCTATGGAAATCTGGAGAAGAAAACAAAATCAGGATAAGAAGGATTCTAAACTTGTGCATATTACACAAAGAATATCTTAAAGTGCATAGAAGGTGGCGTGAAGCAAGGGGGAGTAGGTTAATGTTTTAAAGTTGAAAGTTGAATTTTCACATTGTATTATGATATCAATTCAACATAAAATTTTGAGTTAAAACACAAATAGAGAGGTCATACATTTGATTTATTAGTCTCTCAGTTAGTTCTTTTCAATGCATAGCAACTATACTTAGTTATGAATGATAAACTATACCTTGAAGACCTTGATTCAATGGTTTTCATAGTTGATATATTCATCTAGTATTGAGGAAAGAATCTACTTGGACATATACATATCTTTTTTATTGTGTTTTGGCCAGTGGTAGTGAATTTCATTGTGTAGATATATTCATACAAATATTAGACAAGCAACTTTGATAAAAATCTTGGATAGGTTTCTATGGTTGGTATTACAAAGACATTTTCTAGTGAGTAGTACTAATGGAGACAACAACAATGTTAATATGGTGACGGTGGAGTATTAGTTAGATCATCTCTTAAAAGATACAAGATAATGGGTATTTCATAGATCTTAATCTATTCATGATATGAGAAACCATCAACATGAGGTCTTAATAGTAGTATGACAGTGGTATTGACTGTTTGGAATTGCTAAGTTCATCTATCTTATTCTCATGCATCTTTGCGAAGGGTTTATCCATTTTCACAGTGGTATGAGACAGTGCACAAAAAATAATGGTATATGCTTTGGTTGGCGGTGTTAACAGTGTATATCTATATTCATGCATAGTGATGACAGTGTGACATTGTTGACTGAGTTTGATCAATGGAGTGGAAGTACATAAGACAATACACAATATTGATACAGTGACTATGATCCAAGTTATGTTTTGTTAATTGAAGGTACTTTATCTTGGTAATTGAATAACAATCTTCATACTTCAAGTCTATCTTTATCATGCTTGTATTCATGTTTATGTTGCTAAGACATCACATCATGTTGCAAAAGGTCACAAGGGTATCTTTATTCAATTGGAGATTTTGTGTAGTGTTGGTGTTAAGGGCTTGCATTTATGCAGACTTATATAAAGTCATAAAACATGTTTGTAAGTATCTATAGTCATCATATCTGGCATCTGGATCCCATGTAATCTAGATCTTAAGTTAATCACAAATGCACAAACATCTAAGGATAAGGCATAGTTGAGGGTTTAACCGACCTCATTCATTGTGGCATCCTTGTCTATTAAAGTTTCATAACAGTGACCTAAAATTCAATATTGAAACAGTGAAATTAAGTCTTAATCTATGTAAAGGATGAGATATGATTTCCATTGTGTCAAGGTAGTGGTTGAATATCCATTCACAAAAGTTGTCAGATTACACTAGACCTATCCTTTCTACAGGGGGAGTATTTTCTTGGCATATATCACAAGACAGTGAATGCACTTTACTTTATGCCTTATGTTTGTTGTGACAACATGTGACAGTGGTGAACAACATGTATGTGATAAAAGTGTGATAGCATACTCACAGTTGCTTGGACAATTGCTTGCATATTTACCTTGACAGTGGTGAAGATTTGCTTAATGACAGTGAGTAGTGTGGCAATGTTTTTTTTATAGTGGATGATACCTCCATTCTTGATTATGACATGGTCATATGGGAGTGGGTGCTTATAACTTATTTTTAATTATTCTTGAATGAGTTCTTATTTGCTTGACAATGATGTCAATGCTTGATATGCAATGGTTCTTGTGTGGTCCTTACCTTGGTCATTTGGATTTTAGTAGATGGAAGCATTACATGACAGTGGTTGAAGCTTTTTGATCTCTACTAAATGCTTTTTGGAATTGCTAAAAAAGGTAAACATCTAATTTGGAAGGATGTGAATGGATCTTTGCTTGAAGTAATGTCTTTGTGATGGGGGCCACACTTCCCAAAACCAACAGAAATCACAACAAAAGATACCAACACAGAAGATGTGAGACATAAAAATGACTCACTTTCAATTATTTTCAGAAAATAAAATTACAGATTCAAAGCTTACATGCTACTGCTTCATGGACTTGATTCATTACAAAAAAATTCAACTCTAAAAATAAAATCTACTATTCGGAGCCACAATCTGCATTATCAGGGCCACCTTCTACAACCCCCACTTAACCCTTTTTATTTTCCACAATAACCGACCTAGAATGTTCTAGAAAGTTCAAATTTCCCCTTTTTGTTTTGATCCAAAAGTCCCACCGTTTGATTTCTGGCCTAGGAAGAAAATTTAATGAAATTCACTTTTTAGAGGGCCAACTTCGCGGGGCCATAACTTTTGATCCGGGTGTCTGATTTTCTATTATTGCATATCGTTGGAAAGCTCTTGACAAACTCTACAATGCAAAAATTGACCATAGGTCAGTTTGGCCACTTTTTGAGCTGTTTTGGGGCCTCCAAAGTTTTATATCTGAATTTGAAGTTGCATTGGAGAAATTTCCTAGGACAAAAACTTTAATTTCTCCCAAACTGTGTAGGGTATTGAGGTGATTATTTCGTGACCGAAAGTGTTTTTCAACTCTACTCCTTTGGGTAAATTTTCACATCCATACGAGCTTGTTTTGGCTAACTTACTAAAAATAGTAAGTTCCCTTTTTTGCTATTTTTGATGCCTGAAAGTCTTATACCCCTTAAGTGCTATCATGGGACTCAAAAAAACTAAAGAAAATAAAGAAAATAGTTTTTTTTTGGGTGATGCAAGATTGCCCTGCACCGCTGGATGCTCCTGTATCAAACATCCAGGGTAATTTGAAAAGTGGCCCTATCACTTCTCAAGAGTTAGAGGGAAACCAAGACTGTTAACCTCAACCTAAGACAACCATGATGAATCTTCAATAGGCCTTCCTCTCCATTTCACCAAGTACTCTGCATATTGCTTGTTTCTTGTGCCTCTACCCACATGACTATCCAAGATTTCTTTTATCTCTCCCTTCTTTGAAGTAGGTACTAGAATTTTCAACTATTCATTTATCGGCCCCTCCTCTATATTACCTTCATGATACTTTGTCAAATCAACAATGTTGAACATAGGAGAAATGTTTATTCTACTAGGAAACTCTACCTCATAAGCATTTCCTAAATCATGCTTGTTTAGGATCTTGCATGGTCCAAACTTCTTCATCTTTAACTTGTATGTACCAACTAGAAACCTTTCCTTGCGCAAATGAACCATGACTTCATCTCCTACCTGGAATTGCTTATACCTCCTTTTCTGATCTTCCTGAGCCTTACATTGTGAGTTCATCTTATTGATATGTTTCTTCACCTCTTCATTCAAATTCTTAAGATTCTTAGCAAAATCTTCAGCCTCAACACTACTCTTCTCACTACTCTTCTCCCCCTTATCCATCTTTCTTAGTTTAGAAGTAGTTCTTGGACTACTCCCATATACAATCTGGAATGGTGATTTACCAGTGCTCCTATTGACATAATTGTTGTAAGAAAATTCCTCCTATGGTATAATCAAATCCCATCCCTTGGGCTTATCTCCAACTAAGCATCTTAGAAGGTTGCCCAAAATTATATTCACCACCTATGTTTTTTCATCAGTCTATGGATGGTGTGCATAAATAAACTTCAAATTTGTCTTCAACTTTTTCCATAATGTCCTCCAGAAATAACCAGCAAATTTGGTATCTCTGTCTAAAACTATACTCTTTGGTAGACCATGTAGTCACACCACCTCTCTGGAAAACAACTTTGCAACATGAACAACATCACTAGTCTTATGACATGGAATGAAATGTTCCATCTTTGAAAATCTATCCACCACCACAAATATGGAATCATGCCCTCTATGTGTCCTTGACAAGCCAAGAACAAAATTCATGCTAATATCCTCCCATGGCCTCTCAGGTACAGGTAATGGCTGATACAATCTAGTATTCTGACTTGTTCCTTTTGCCATCTAACGTACTCTGCAACTTTGTACAAACTTCTTCACATCTTGTTGTAACTGTGGTCAATAGTAATTCTCACTAACAAGAGCAATGGCCTTATCTTGACCAAAATGTCCAACCAATCCTCCACTATGCTTCTCCTTGATTAGATTCTCTCTCATAGAACTCCTTGGAATGCACAATTGGCTTCCTCTAAACAACATCCCATCTTGGATTAAGAAATCCAACCATTTTGTCCTATCCAATGTAACAGGTTCCAAACAAGCTTTCCAAGCTTCTACAAATTTTGGATCTTCAGGATACAAACTATTGAGTTCATTGAACCCAACAACCTCTATATTCATTTCTATCAACAAATTTGTCCTTCTACTCAAGGCATCTGCAACTCTGTTTGACCTTCCACTCTTGTGCTTCAAAACAAAAGTATAACTTTGCAAAAACTCAACCCATTTTAAGTTCCTTTGATTCAACTTTCCTTGACTATTGAGATACTGCAAAGCCTAGTGATCAGTATATAAAACAAATTATTTTAGCAACAAATAGTGTCTCCATTTCTTCAAAGCCTAAACTATAGCATAAAATATTGATCATAGACAAAATATTTCTTCTTAGAATCATTTAACTTCTCACTAAAATAGGCAATTGGCTTACCTTCTTGACTCAAAACAACTCTTATGGAAGTGCCACTAGCATCACAATCTCCCTGAAAGACCTTATTGAAATCTGGAAGGGCCAAAATAGGTTGCTCTGTAACATTCTTTCTTCAACATATCAAAACTTCTAGCTGATCCTATGGTCCACTTAAACTCTTTTCTATCCCCTCTCATCGCTTCAGTTAGAGGTGCACAAATACTACTGAAATTTTTAATAAAATTTATGTAAAAAACCTTCTAAACCATGAAATGATCTTACCGCTGTAACACTCCTCGTGGTAGGCCATTCAATGATAGCTCTCATCTTCTCTGGATCCATTTTAAGACCCTCTGTTGAGACAACAAATCCTAGATGCACCAACTCTCTCTTCACAAAACTACATTTCTTCAAATTAATCAACAACTTCTCCTCCTTTAGCTTCTCAAAAAATCTTCAGATATGCATCAAGTGCTCCTCAAATGTCTTAGTGAAAATCAAAATATCATCCAAGTAAAAAACAACAAATTTTCCTAAAAATTATTTCAATACCTCATTCATAAACCACATAAATGTGCTCGGTGCATTGGTTAACCCAAAAGGCATGACTAACCACTCGTACAAGCCCTCCTTGATTTTGAAGGTTGTCTTCCATTCATCTCCTTCTCTAATATGGATCTGGTGATATCCACTCTTTAGATCTATCTTCATGAAGTAATCAGCTCCACTCAAACAATCCATAATGTCATCCATTCTTGGCAAGGGAAATCTATACTTGATGGTGATCTTGTTGATGGCTTTAGAGTCTGTACACATTTGCCATTTGGTGCAGGAGCACCTACACCTCATGTTCAATATTTGATCATCTAATGGTGAATAGGTTGGTCAGTAGGTTGGTGTGGGTATTTTGAGCATTTTTTTCTTGAATAAGGTCAATCAAAACCATTAGGTATGTTTTAGGATGGGCTTTTGAGTTTAGTGGTCAAAATGTGAAAAAATTGCAATCTTGCACCAAAGGTTGTCTTTGTAGCCTTTGAAGGAAAATATTTGAATTTGTATATGAATGTGAAAGCTTGGAGTTTTGATGATGTAATAAGGCTATTACCAAGCCATTTTAGTGATTTTAGGGGTCATAGGTGTTAGGAGTGAAAAGTTGTTTAAAAAAATGTAATGTTGTCTTAATGTAATTTCAACATAGAGTTGTAAACACTTCAACCAACGATCACCTCATTCAAAAAATAATTGAGGGCCATTGGAAATGGTGGAGTTATGTTTAAAAATCCTCCATGTGGTCGAGGCAAGGGGGTTAGAGGGATTTTTTTATGAAAAGAAGAAATTTCAAACTGAAAAATAACGTTTTCTCAAAATTTTACTGTAATTTCTAAGCTTCCTTGTCTTGGTACGAACCCATACATGACCTTCTCACTCTAATTTTTTTTTTTACTACATGGTAGGGTGAATAATCTTTCTTTTTCTTCAATTTTGGAGGTCTGAAACCAAATATTGAGTGAGATCCATTGATTTTATTGCTGCTCCCTTAATTTCCTTGTTTTGACAACTTGAGAGTCAACTAAAATGCATAAGTGACCCATTTCACTTTTTGTCACCACTGTTGCTTGTGAAATGGGTCATAATAGATTTCAATTGAATGTATAGGAGAATAGGCACGCTGAGGAAACATTTCAAGTGGTTTTGAGTGATGCCCTACGCTGGGCAATGAAGGTTTTTATGTAAAATTAGAGGTTTCAAGAGTGATTTTTGTGAAATATTGATGGGATTGAGTTTGTAAAGGTATAGATGGTCTATTCAAACCCTAATGAAGTTTTCTGATGCATTGGTTAAGGTTGGGAAACCTCATTATTGTGAAACATAGGAAACCCTAGGTTTTTGATGTGAATTTGAGGGTTTGTTGGAATAGTAATAAAGAAGCCTTGAATCTGGAAACAAATCATGAATTATGGTGTTTTGACACATGAATTTTGACTATTTTTTGTGTTTTTGTGATGAGCAGATGTTTGAGAGGTAGTTCATTTGTAAAATAGGGCTAATTCTAGTAGCCCTTTTGCAGGGTGGACTATTGGATCTTAATGATTGTGTAAAGAAACCTAGTATGATCTTTTGGGATTTTGTCTTAGGGTCTGTATTAAAGCTTGATTAATGTTTGGTTGGCCATTGGATGCCCTTCTATAAAAGATAATCCCATTAGTTGTGTTTGGAAGGCTAGAAGCCTAGTGTGATTGTTTTGGGTCAGTTTGAGAGAGTGGCGTTTGAAGGTTGTTTCCTTGTTTGTATTTGATCCAATTGAGTTGGGTTTTGTGTTCCTCCACCTTGTCTGCATCACCATTCCCCATCCTTCTTTGGTGCTAGAACTATAGGTAATGCACATGAACTCAAACTCTCCCTAATCAATCCTTTTCACAACAACTCTTGCACTTGTCTGTTCAACTCTTCACTCTCTGCTAGAGTCATACGTTGAGCTGCCTTATTTAGAAAACTAGCTCGAAGAATTAGGTCCATTTGATGACTAATATTTCTTACTAGAGGAAAACCTTCAATTACATTATCAGAAATAATAGCTTGAAACTCATTCAACAAATCTGAAACCTCTATAGGTACCTCAATAGTATCTTCTTTATCAACTCTAGGGATCAATTCAAAACACATATGCTCATGCTTCATACCTTCTAGGAAATTTCTTCCATCAACCAAAAAAATTCTTGCATTACTGTATACCTTTTCCTCTGCCTCTTTCAAGGGCTTCAACTTATGATGAACTCCATCCTTTGTCAAAGAATAGGTGTTGGCATGTCCATCATGTATTGCTCATTGATCAAACTGCCACGATTTTCCTAACAACATATGACAAACATCCATAGGAATAATATCACATAATACCTCATCATGGTAATTTCCAATCTTGAACTTTACCAGACATTGTTCATTTACCAAGGCTTTATGGTGCTTCTGCAACCAAGCAATCTTGTATTGGTTTGGATGCCTTCTTCTCTCCAACCACAACTTACTAACCATTTCTTCTGAAACAAGGTTATTAGTACTACCTCCATCAATAATAACATTGAAAACTTTACCTTCACACTTACATCTAGTGGGAAACAAATTCTTCCTTTGAGTTGGCTCATTCTCCTCATTCAACAAGGATCTTCTAGTAACAAGAACCTCTCCTCTTTCTGCATCCTCAGAATGTGAAGACTCAACATGTGCAACTCGTGCATTACCCTCAGGTCTTCTATTTGTCCTTCCTTGATGTTGAGGAAACTCATAGGCTCTATGTCCTTCTCCACACTAGAAACAGGTTCCACGGAAGCCTCCTCTTCTTGGTCCTCATCTAGATCTTCCCCATCCTCTTTGGTCTCCATTATTCTGATCACGAGGACAGTAGGTGTTATCTCGTTTTTGGTTTTGGCCACTGCTAGATCCCTCACCCTTCTTTTGATCTTCATTTCAACCTCCATATGACCTTCCATCAGTCTTTCCTCCATGGCCTCCACCTTGTTGTTTGTTCTCAAACCTCTTGTTCAATCATTCTTCAACCTTTAGAGAAAACTAATAAGCATCCTCAATGGTGGTCATTCTTACCATTGCCAACTTTTCTTGTATGCTTGGCTTCAACCCATTAATATAACGAGAAACTTTCTCTTTATTCACCTAAAAATGTCTTATCTGAATTAGGACCTTGTGAAATTCCTTTGTGTATTCTTTCACTGTCCTTGTCCCTTGCCTCAAGCTCTGCATCTTCTTGAGTAGCTCCAATTCGTAATCGACTGGAATAAATTGTTTCTTCAATTTTGACACCATTTTGTCCCATCTAGAAATTTTATCTTTCCCTTGTCTTCCTATTTCTAACTGGACCTCTTTCCACCATTTACTAGCATGACCTTTCAATTTTGTCTTTGAAAATCTCACTCTGTGAGGATCTTCAATCTCCTCAAACTTGAAAAATTCCTCCATGCCATTGATCCAATCAATCAATTCTTTAGGATTCAAATTTCCACTAAAAGTTGAAACCTCCATTTTAGGTCTCTTCCCAATGCTTGAGATCACTTACAACAATCTTATTTCTCTAGGATCCTTTGGATCCTGCTCTTCCTCTTCCATTTTTTCTTCAATGTCATCTATGTCTCATTGCACATATCTTCTTCGAACCTCTTGTTGCAAGGTTTCTAATTTCCTTCTAAGAGCTCTGATTTCATCTCTAGGTGGACCTCCTCCACCTTGGCATCTACCTCTGCCATACTAGGAAAGTCTTGGAGGCATCTTGAATTCAACCCACACTCATAAGTCCTGTTGCAACTACCTCACATTCGACACTTTGTTACAGGCTCAGGAACTCCTACTCTGATACCACTTGATGAGGGCCACACCACCCAAAACCAACAAAAATCACAACAATAGATACCAGCATAGAAGATGCGAAACATAAAAATGTCTCACTTTCAATTACTTTCAGAAAATGAAATTACAAATTCAAAGCTTACATGCTACTGCCTCATGGGCTTGATTCATTACAACAAAATTCAACTCTAAAAAGAAAATCTACTATTTGGAGCCACAATCTGCACTATCAGGGCCACCTTCTACAACCCCCACTTAACCCTTTTTATTTTCCCCAATAACTGCTCTAGAATTTTCTAGAAAGTTCAAATTTCTCCTTTTTGTTTCAGTGCCAAAAGTCCTGTCGTTTGATTTCTGGCCTAGGAAGAAAATTTAATGAAATTCACTTTTTAGAGGGCCAACTTCGTAGGGCCATAACTTTTGATCCGGGTGTCCAATTTTCTATTATTTCATATAGTTGGAAAGCTCTCGACGAGCTCTACAACACATGAATTGACCATAGGTCTGTTCAACCACTTTTTGAGTTGTTTCAGGGCCTCCAAAGTTTTATATCTGAATTTGAAGCTGCATTGGAGAAATTTCCCGGGACAAAAAATTTAATTTCTCCCAAACCATACAAGTTATTGAGGCGATTCTTTTGTGAATGAAAATATTTTTCATCTCCGCTCCTTTGGGTAAATTTTCACGTCCATATGAGCCTGTTTTGGCCGGCTTAATAAGAATAGTAAGTGCTTGTTTTTCACTATTTGTGATGCCTAACAGTCTTATAACCATTAAGTGTCATCATGGGACTCAAAACAACTAAAGAAAATAAAGAAACCATTTTTTTTTTGGGTGATGCAATATTGCCCTACACTACTAGATACTCTTGCATCACTTTGCATGACAATGGTAAGTTTATATTTTCTCTATCAATGCAAATAAAGTGTAGTTGTATTGAATGGTTGCTTTATCTCTATGCTATGTTAGTTGATAGTGGTGCTTACTATGGAGTACTTAGTAATCATGATGGTGGCTATTCTTGATGATATTGCTTTCTATCCTTCTTTGCCAAGTTTCTTGAAAACAATTTATCATTACTTAGAAACTTTGTTACCAACAAAATCATTCAAAACTGAACTATGACCTCTTCATGGATTATGGACAATGTTTTTTTAATAAGCAAAGTTGACATGATTGAGGCATAATGATGCTTGACTATTGTGACATCATAGACTTGCTCATAGTGGATGCAATTTCTACATACTTTGACAATGTCTATTTGCTTCATGCTTTAACCATGGTGGACAATCACTTGTGTTTGGATTGTGAAATGGAAGCTCATTAATTTTGTGAAATGACATTTACTTGCTTGGAGGACAACTTGTTTTTGGATTGGTTTGATGACTTGAGAATGGGTACTTATCTGTGCTACTTCATATTAGATTCAGATGTGTGTTCAAGATATTTTTTCAAGATGAGTGATTTGATGTGTCTTGATCTTTCCTTTGTTTTGGATATCAAAAATAGGGGGAGCTTATCTGCATATTTTACATCCATGGTTTAGCTTTCACAACTATTATGCTTGTCAGTATGGGTGATAACTTAGTTTGTGATTACACATATTTGGTTGTATCATATGTTCACTTGAAATTTGGTAGTGATATTGATTGATTTTTTCTCTTGGATGGTACATAGGTATTTGTACCTTAGATTCTCTCCTTCTGACCTTTGGCACTAATGTCAAAAGGGGGAGAAAGTATGAGTTATTAGTATGGTGCTCAAATCTATTTTAGGCCTATTGATATTTTTGATATTGTACATTCAGTTTCTAGCTGATGATTCTTCCTTGTGACAGGGTTGGCTACAGGTTTAGCAATTGAAGGTTGATATTTCAGTGGTGATGATTGATTTTTTTGAACAGGTATATTAGGAAATATGGTTTTAGGATATTTTACTCAATGCCAAAGGGGGAGTTTGTTGACCCCATGGAATTTGTGTTTGACATTAATGTCAAATATATGACAAGGTTTCAAGGTTATGTGTAAGGAAAAAATCTTCATGAGTCACATTGACTTCTTTACTATTTGCGAAGGTTGGGAATATTGGTACTTGTCATATTAATGTGCAAGGTTTTGTTTTGGTTTACACTTATTACTTTATCATTGGGTCATTTGGGCATTGGTATATAAGGTGCAAGGTTATCAAGCTATTAGAGGTGATGATTATGGTAGACAATTTAGACTTTGTGCATAGACAAAGGCTTATATGTTCAACAAGTCTGACAAGGTAGTATATTTGTTTTTTTCACATGGTAGTCAATACCAACTACATTGAGCATTATGAAATTTATATCATTTGGGAAATCATGACCAATATATTTGATTATTTAAAAAGTCATTTTACATTCGGGCTCTATAAGGTTTGAATGCATGTGGAAATAAAAGGATTGATATCGACATAATGATAATGTTTTTTATTGACAAAGGTTAATGTTTTATTTGTGAAGTTTATCAACACAAAGTCTTTACCCTAAATGATTACTCAGTTTGAAGAAGACAATGCAAGGAATGCACAACCACTTCTGGAAGCTTAGTGAATAGGTGGAGAAGAGTATGGTTTTATAGCTAACTACTCAGGAAGTAGTTTTTTTCAGACCACTATGACAGTTATGGCTTTTAATGAGCAACAAAATCGATTTCTTGCTTAAGTTTTTGAGTTTGTTTTATAAAATGGTGACAAAACCTAGTTTGAGTTCTTGGTTTAGTGTTGACCAAATTATTTGCATTTGGGTCTTACAAAGTGCTTCATTTTGACTTGGGTTACTTGATTTTCTCATTATTGCATTCAAATCCAAGGGTTTATTGTTTGGTTTTGGTCTATGTTCAAATGTGCATGCTTTCTCTCATGTGTGCTATAGACCTTGGTGCTATAAATTTTTTGTTGTATCAACCTTATGGGGTTGTTGTGTGTTTTTTTTGTGTCATTCATTTATGAGAAAAAGGAAGATTAAGAGGTAGTTTAAAAGATGTTAAAAGACACCACTCGACAGTTACAAGCAGTTATGAGGTCAGTTTCAAATATTTCTTTGATGATTGTTATGTATGATAGTTGGCAGTATCTTGAACACCATGGAATGTTTATATAAATATCGATTTATCACTATTTGAAGTTCGGTGCTTTTCACAAAGTTATCACGCTGAATGTATAAAAAAAATTATGTAAAGAAGTTTTGCAAACATGATGCAAAATAGATTGTATCACTAATATATTTTGTATTTTAAAGATTCCAGAAAAATGAATCTTTAAGACATTAAGTGTATTAGATTGGAGGTAAAATACGATTTATAGAGAAACAGAGTGATCCTTTATAGTTGAATTATTTTCTATTGAGAAATATATAGTGAAGTTAAAATGATCAAGTCAGTGAGATAGATTGATCATTACCAGTGAGGCACATTTAAATGTCAGTGAGACACATAGCCAGTGAGGCATTTGAAATCTATCAGTGAGCTAGTATTGCCTATGATGCATTTTGTAGCCAATGAGGCTTGTATTGCCAGTGAGGTGATTTTACGAGTGGTTTTTCTACCCCAAGAGGGTTTTCCACTTAGGAAAAATTATGTTATGTCTACATTTTGTCTATGGTTTTTTTGGTCTGCATGAATACATATCAATCATGTATCATTGTTTAGAATGATATTCCTTGCTCTTAAGTCTTATGTTCATGAGTTAATGTTTATCATAAATATTGTGTTGGTGCATCTTTGATGTTGATCTATCAACTTTAGTTGTCATAATGCATATCTTAATTCAAAAAAAGTGTCATGATGTTCATATATGATGCTCTATCTCATGTTAATAGAAGTTGTCTTGATATTCATGTTAGTCTTGTTAAAGGGTTGAGTTGATGTCTTGAGTTAATAATAATTACCAAAGTTCTAGATTTTGAGTATGCTTGTTCTCATGATAGTTATGTTTCAATGTTTTGAAAGATTATATCAATCATATTGAATTAGTATACCACTGATTCACTCCCCTCTTAGTGGTATTGTACTCCAACACAAAGTACACCTTCCATTGAGCTGTGAGGTTGATAAGGAACACTGATTCATAAGGGAACTCAGATATCAAGGGGTTCTCAACATAGATGGGTGCCTCTGCTAGTTGGTTTGTGATCACTTGTCCTTTGATTTCCTTGTGCTCCACATACTCTATGTCAAATTCAGTTAAGATCATTTCCCATTTGGTGATTCATCCTGTGAGAGTTGTTTTGGATAACAAGTATTTCAATGGATCAATCTTAGCAATAAGTTTGATTTGATGTGATAGCATGTAGTGTCTAAATTTTTGTGAAGAAAAAACTACTACTAGTAATGCCTTCTCAATGGGTGAATAGTTTATTTCATAGCCCACCAAAGTTTTGTTGATGTAGTAAATAACTCTTTTTTTTCCATTTTCATCATGTTGTTCTAAGAGAGCTCCTAGTGTTGTTGATGTTGTTGAGATATATAGGATCAAGGGTTTGTTTTGTATTGGTGGAATGAGAACTAGAGGTGTTAGCAGATAATATTTGATATGATGGAAAAATTTATCACATTTCTCATCCCACTTGTAAGTTATTCCTTTATGGAGAAGATGCAAGAAAGGGTGGAGTTTATCTGATAGTTTACGTGATGAACCTTCTAATGGACTGCAATCTTCCTTGCAATCCTCTCATCTAATTTAGTGTTTGTGGTGGTTCCATGTTGAGGATGAATTTTACCTTTGTTGGATCAATTTCTATCCCTCTTTGTGAGACAATGAAGCCAATAAGTTTCCTTGATGTGACCCCAAAGATACACTTTTTTGGATTTAGCGTTACCTTGTATTCTTTAAGTTTGTCAAAGATGGGTCCTAAGACTTGTATGTGATCACTCCTTTTCCTTGATTTTTCCAAAACATCATCCACATAATCTTCAACTATTTTGTGGATCATGTCATGAAAGATGAGGGTCATTCTCTTTGATAAGTTGCTCCTACATTCTTTAACTCGAATGACATTATGTTCCAGCAATAGGTTCCTCACAGACAAGTGAATGTAGTTTTGTGTTGATCCTCCTTGGTGATTATGATTTGATTGTATCCTGAAAAACCATCCATGAGATAGAGAATTTCATGCCCTGTTGTTAAGTCCACAATGAGATTGATGTTAGGAAGAGGGAAATCATCCTTTGGGCATGCCTTGTTTAGGTCTCTGAAATCAATGCATATTCTGATGCCACTGGTGGGTTTTGAGACTAGTATCAGGTTTGAAACCAACTTAGGATAATCTATTGGTCAGATGAATCCAACATCAAGAAGCTTTTGTAACTCATGTTTAACCAAGAGTGTTATCTGAGGTTGCATCTTCCTTAATTTTTGGTTTATAGGTTTGGCTTCAGGATGAACTACTCAATGATATACAACTATTTATGGATCAAGCCCTGGAATATCTGTGTATGACCATGCAAATTTAGCTCTTCGTTCTTTGAGGAATGCTGCTAGGTTCTTTTGTTCTTCATCCAACAGGGATTTGACATAAAAAGTGATCTTAGGTGCTTCTTCTGTAGCCACATTGACTGGAGTGGCCTTTTATGCTAGCACTGCTGACTTTTTTGGATGCATTGCATAAAGGGGGAGATTGAATCCCTCATCCTTTGGCACCTCAAAGAGGTTTTCACTATTGGATGCCTCCTTTGTTTTTACTATTTTAGGATTAGAGAGTGCCACCATGTGGTTTTCACTCAAGGATTTGCATGTTAGTTGCATTTCATTAATTTTGCAACTAAAGGATTCAATCATCTCCCCATAATATGCCCTCGTTTTCAACTCTATGTCAAAACCTACTTTGTGATTTTCCCATGGTAAGTTTTCACGAAGTCCCATGAATTTTGAGATCACTTCATCATTTTTGAATAAATCTAAGATCGACAGTCCTTGTTGGTCCATGTCAGTGAGTTGAGGATATACTAGGCATATTTCAGTTGGTTGATTGCTTGGAACAAAGGATGTTATGGATATCATAAAGAGGGTGTTGTTCTCAAATAGTTCTATATCATCAAGGGGGAAGTCATCTAAGGTTGTATCATGTGATGTAGGTAACCAAGAAGAAGCCTCATCCCATTTACCTGGAATACCTTTGCTGATAAGTGTAACCTTGCTAGTAGTATAACCTAGGCCAAGATTCTTTAAGCATTTGTTAGGAACGATAGGTTCTAGGAAACCATTATTATTTTGTCCTAGCTTCTCATTCTTGTTGTATCTCCACCCCTTCATTAGCTACAAGCCTTTTTTGTCATCTTCCATAGGAAGAACAGGGATGAGTCGTTCATCCTGATAGAGGAGTTTAGAGATATCTTCTTCATTGATATCTTCTTGGTTCAAATACCCCCACTTGGTGAAGGTAGTGGCTACCATCTTGATTGTTTTGGGTTCTTTGATGCTAGATGTGGGTTTCTCATGAGGCTGAGGAGAAATAGGAAACTCTCCTAAGAAAAATGTGTCGTTTAATAACTTATAGTTCCCACAACCATCATCCTAGATCACTGCTTTGATGTTGGGTATACTCTGTACAATAGATGTTTTTGATTGTGAGGTAGGTGCAAGGGATGATGGGACAACAAATGAGGTAGATGGTGTAGGACCTTCATCATTTTTGGGTATTTTGGGTATCTTATAGAATTTGGCCTCTCAAGGTTCTTGCAATACTAAAAAGGCTTAAGATATCCATGGATAGTGATTTCTCTGCCTTTGAAAGGAAACTTCACACACTGATGATAGGTTGAGGCTACAACTTTAAGGACATGAATCCATGGTCAGCCAAGCAAGATGTTATAGGGAAGATTAAGATCAAGCACTTGGCATGTAGTTTCTACAATGAGATGTCCCACTTGAATGGGAAGTGCAATGATACCTTGTGATACCCATTCTTGGTCATCATATGCTCTGATGGTGGTACTCTTTGCTTTCTCAATAATATCTTCTGAAGCCTAGATGTTTGATCAATTGAAGGGTGCAAATGTTTAGACCAACACCTCCATCTACTAAGACCCTTTTGTACTTATTCTTATGAATGATAGCCTCAAGGTGTAAAGTAGGGTTATGAGATGACTACGATGGTAGGTCTTGTTTGGAAAAGATGAGAAGATGATTGGTGATATGCCCCAAAATAGCTTGAAATTGGTTAGTTTCAATATCCTTGGGGACAGATGACTTGAACATAGCTTTCTCCAATATTTCCCTATGTGCAGGGGATAACCTAAAGACTTCTAAGATTGATATCTGTGCGGGGGTCTGCTTAAGTTGATCTAGAAGATTGTATTTTCTAGGATTAGATGTGGGAAAATTAGGTTGTGCCCTAGAGTGAGATGGGACTCCTTGAGCGGTAATTTTTCCACATCGTGTGGTGACTCCACATTCTACACTAGCTCCTTTGATGGTGACAACAATAATGATGCTATCCTAGGAGGCAACCATGTTGGAATAGGTATGTTATACATTTGTGTAATTCTTAGCTTTTCCATTGTTCGATTTTTTATGATTTGGTATAGGGTTCTTGTATATCTTAAGATCTTGATTCCCAACTAGTACCTCAACAAATATGCTGTCATTCTCTATGAGATCTTGAATGATATTCTTAAGTTTCATGCAATTTTCTATTTTATGTCCTTTGATTTTGTGGAAGTCACAAAGATCATGCTCGTTGTACTAGGATGGTTTCTCTTGTGGTTCTTGGTAGTTTTCAAAATTGGGAAATGTTATCAGATTTGACTCTACCAACTTCTTCATGATCATTTCGATAGGTTCCGATAACTATGTGTACTTACATTTAGGATAGTTATTCTTGTTAGTGGTTCACCTTTGTTGCATGTTAGTGTTATTGATGTGATTTTTCTGAGGAGGTGTTTTTTTTTGTATCATTGTTTGAATGTTGGAAACTTGATTGTTGTTTGGTCTAGGATCACTTAGGGCCACCTTAGCATCTACCACACCATCGTTTGTCACATTCTTGTTCTTAGCCCAGACATGAGGCTTGTCATTTGAACTAGTTGATGGGTGGTTATCTTTGTAATCTTGAGTATTTCCCTATGAGATTAGAGCTCTCTCGATGTTAAGGGCTCTAGGGAAAAGCTCGTCATATGATGTGATGCATTGTACTTTCAAGTGGAAGGATAGATCTGGATTTAAATTGGTGGCGATGATTCCCACTTGTTCATCGGGTAGAGGCCACTTGCTTTTACTAGCTCTCTGTCTCCACCATTGTAAGAAATTGGTGAAGGATTCTCCTTTGTTTTTTTCTAAGGGTGTATAATTCTTCTAGACTGACGTCCATGCCAAGATTAAAGGAGAAGTGATCGATGAATTTATCGGTAATTTCCTAGAAATTTTTTGATGTTGAGAGGTAGATGAGAAAACCAATCCATTGCAGGACCTATTAAACTTCGAGGGAAGAGGTGCATTAGATATGAATCATTGTAGGCCACCTACATACACATGATGTTGAATTATTTGACATGGTCCACAGGACTTCCTCTCCCTTTGTATTTGTCGAATTTGGGGATTTCAAAGTTGGGAGAGAATGGTACCATTACAATGTTTGAATCAAATGGATAGGGACATAGATTATGTGTATGGGGCTTCTTTGTCTTGCCCATTCAAAGGTCTTGCATTTCTTGGGATAGTGCCTTAAATTGTGATGCTAGATTGTCTTGTGGGTTTGGTGGAGGGGTTTTATGGAGTATTTTGGTGTGATAGGGTGTTATATGGGGTGCATGGTGGTGTGAGATTTTTTGAGGGTGATTGGGGTATTGATGTATATGTTCTTAATGTGTTTGGATTGATGATGTTCAATTGAGGATTATAATAAGAACCTTTTTGTTATTGTTATTGGGCATACTATTGAGCTAGTAAGGCTTGTTGTTGAGCTTGTTGTTGGTGTTGTGCTACTAGGGCTTGTTGTTGGGCCTGCTATTGTTGATGTGCTACTAAAGTTGCTTGATGGGCTAGATGTTGTTGTTCTTGTTGATGTTCTAAGGATGCTTTTTGTGCTACTAGGGCTGCTTCTTGTTGTTGTTGTGCTAAGGCTGCTTGTTGTTGTTGCTACTATTGTGCCGCTAGGGCTTGTTGATAGGCTTATTGTGCTTGATGTAAGGCTAAGGCATGCACTTGCAATGTAGGATCATGTGGTTGTTGGGATATCTAAGATGGATTGTGAGCATTGATATTCTGAGTGGGTAACAAGAATTGTGGGGAAAGATGAGGATGACGCCATCAGATTTTGTGATGTTAAGGGCACATTAGGACCTTGAGTCCATGGTCTAAAAATATTCCCTTGTCCAATGTATTGAGGATTTCCTTTTGTTAGGGATGTAGATAATGTATTACCTATGTTGACATGATTTGTTACCAAGGGATTGCTTTGGGATGAGTTGATAATGGATGGGATGGATGAACTAATTGGAGGATTGGGTAAGGATGTCCCTGTTTTCTTTAAGGGTTGAATTTGTGGTATGGTGCTAATATACCCTTGCGTGCTATTTTGAGCTACTTGATCCACACTGCTTTGCATGATGGTAGGCATAATTGTGGTACTAATGGGTATGGATGAAGAAGGATGTCCTCGATATGTGGAAATTTGGTGGATCAATGAAGGTCAAGAGGTGTGTATGGCTGTTTAGGATCTTTGGGAATAGGAGCACCAAAGGTAGGTGTCCAAGTGGTTGTGTGAGATGGAGGATTGGTTTCAAGTGTACCCACAAGTGTGTTGCCTTTATTTGAAAGAGCATGACCAAAGTATTGAGCAAGGCTTGTTGCAATTTTGGGAATGTAGGTTTGATGTAGTCTGAGTAATGGAGTTGTAGAGCCCTGTGTTAAATTTTGTGCAAAAAATGATGGGGAGATAGGAGCTACATTTTCAAAGGCTTGATGTTCCATGAGTTCTTCCCTAGTGAGTTCAAATTTATTGTTTGTGATATCTTCTATCTCATATGGTCTTGATGAGGATGAAGGTTGTTGTGATGGTGTAACTTGACTTCTTGGATCAAATTCTAAAGGATTTGGATCACTTGACGTAAATGTAACTTTGTTTTTCTCCATGATTCTCTTGTGTTGTGATCTCATTTTTACCCTAAATTTTATGTCACCTTTGGGAGAGTTGTGTTGTTATTTATGATGTTTGAACTCTCTAGTTGAATCAAATCTAGGTAAAAGGGACACTCTAAGTCTTTTGGGAGCAATGGTTGTAAAAGTTGATAATCCAACCTCACATATCCCAATGAACACCTACAAGAAAATAACCTATCACCAAAGGAGATCAAGAGACACAAGAATAGTGCTCTGTGAATATGAAGCAAAAATGAATTACTCGAGAAGTTGAATAATTACAAAGAGATCAATCCTTAAGAAAGGATATCAAAAACCTAAAGGTGAGAACCTTAGGAATAGGATTAAATTATCATGTGACAAGTTTCAAGATCTTAATGAACGAGATGACATGACTAATTTAATAATGCAAAATAAAGATTCCTAAGTTTAGCTTAAGTGAAATAAAGTAAAGGTAACTTAATTAATTAATCAATATGATTAAATTAATAAAGTAAACAACCTATTACTCTAACACCCCCCCTTAAGATGAACTTAGGGAGAATCTATAAAACTAATGATAAATGCATGAAAGCAAAGATGGGTCCTAACAACTAGGCCAGATGAGGTACCCATGTACAAATGTAAAAGATCTCCCACAACAAGAGAAAAGGAGAAAACCTCATGGGAAAAACTCCTCTCCAAAAGAGAGAAATACAAGTGAAAGTCTAAGAAGCCTCCAAATAAGAGTGAAGGATGAAGAAGCCTCCAATCAAAAAGAAATTGTCTAATTTATAGAGATCTTCTGTTTGTACATGGGTACCTTATTTGGCCTTGTTTGTCGGGACCCATCATACATTCTTTTAAGGGTTTTCAGCTACTCCTTAAGTTCATCTTAAGGGGGGGTGTTAGAGTTATCTTCCATTAGCTAATAATTAATTAATCTTTAATTGATTATTAGTCTAATTTATTCTCAACACACTTTAGCTAAACTTAGGAATGCTTTATTAGTTGAGTTAATATTAGATCATTATGTCACATCTCATGTGATGTTGATACTTTTCATGATCTAATCTCTTTCTCATTTAGGGATTTTCTCTTATAAGAATTCAACCCTTATTGTAAGTATTCATGGAGAATATCTAGAGCTTTCATATCTTCTTGAAAGTCTCTTGCTTTTGTAACTTTTTCTTGTTGATGAATATTGCATATATTGTTTGCAGATCTCTTGCATGGAAGGTGTATTTGTTTGTTGTTTGATCTTGTGGCTCGTGGTTTTGTGCTTGTTTCATAATTCTAACATGATACCATTTAGAAGTTGATAATACAAACTCACATATCCCAATAAACACCTACAAACAAATAACCAGTCACCAAAGGAGATCAAGAGACACAAGAATGGTGCTCTGCAAACATGAAGCAAAAATGCATTACCCGAGAAGTTGAATAATTACAAAGAGATCAATCCTTAAGGAGATCAAAAACCTAAAGGTGAGAACCCTAGGAAGAGGATTAAATTAGCATGTGACAAGTGTCAATATCATAATGAACAAGACAACATGACTAATTTAATAATGCAAAATAAAGATTCCTAAGTTTAGCTTAAGTGAAATAAAGTAAAGGTAACTTAATTAATTGATCAATATGATTAAATTAATCAAGTAAACAACTATTACTATAAAAATGGTGATAATGGGGAACAAAAAGATGGGTGATGTGGGAAGTGATCTTTGCAAACGTTTTGGGACAACACTTTTAGCTTAAATTTGATGTTTTGATGTTAGGATAAAGGATGTTGATGAACTTGTAAATATTTAGGGTAGACTCATGACCTTATGGATAAACTAGTTCAAAGAGGATAACTAACTTAACTAAGTTCATGGAAAATGATACATTTCACATACAAAATAGCTAAGTTAGGGGTTGGTTTGATTGATGTTCAAGTCAAAAGGTATTGGTGTAATCAATTTTTTTGCAAAGTTTGGTTAAGTGAGGGATGGAATTTGATGGAGGGATGGATGAAATGTTGACCCAATGTTGACTTAGAATGGACCTTTGTTTTCCAAGACCAAGGTATTAAGCATGATGCTAGCCCTCTAAAATGTTCAAATCCTAAAGACCCAATATTTACTTAGATGAGAGGATAGATGGGGATGTTTAAGCCTGTTCGGTTCATCCTAGCTCAAGCATAAAAGTTCCTTATCAAGAGTTAACAATTTCAATAAATTATTGAGGCCCACTTCCTACTAAACTATGAAAAAGACCATGGTTTTGACTCATAGAGAACATGTACATGTGTGTATGTTTCCTCAATATGTGTTCGTAAAATTTTACTAACAACTTGTTTCTGTTGAGGTAGATTGCTGAAATGTGGTTTTGGATTGGTTTTGAACTAAGATGCCTGAGTTTGAAATGATGACCTGTAGACCTTCTTTTGGAGATTCTAATTTTACGTGATATCATTTAGGAAATTCTAATTCTATGAAAGAATTGAAGATATTTATTTTCACATAGGTGGTGGTAATATGGGCCATCTAGCCTCAATATCAGATTGTTCCTCTTCTTCGTCTAAAATGGTTGTTGTGTTTCTTCACTGGGTAGGTGTTTCTTTGGTTTAAAAAGTGAAGCTTCTCAAACTACTAATAAAATCAGTTTGTTCTCCATTAATGATTTCAAAGTTTGGTTGAATGATAGCACCTAGAAGATCTAGTTGTTCAACGGGAGCAATTGGTCTCCAAATAGTCGTGTGGGTTTCAATTGTCAGTTTATCTTGCTTAATTGAATTTATTTTACCACAATCACTTGTCTTGATTAAGTTTCCAAACTAAATGTTTATGTCAAAAACATCATAACTTTCACAATGTCCATTTTGCGAGAATCATGAGGTTGAAGCCATAATTTCCTATGTTGTCTTTGGAAAATATGGATTTGAGATATAAGTCAAGATATTTAGAAATATCTAAGGATAGAAATCCTTAGGACAAACAGTAATATCAAGGCTATCTTCAAAAGATATCCATATTTAAGCCAAAGTGTTTGAAATTTTGAGGAAGATAGTGAATGTTTGTTTATAAAATTTTGGAACCAAGCAATGTATCAAACTGAATCACAATCATTTACAATCATAGGTTTGAAATGACTATACTTTTTGAGTCCCCACTTGAATTTCTCCAAACACTAAGACATTGCGAATAGTTAGAGATTTGACAACACGGGCTCCCCTCCATGACACACACTTTTTAGGACCACCAAATCTCAAAATCCGTAAAATATAGAGATCAAAAGGATTTTTTTTGTTTCAAAAATGAATAGTACAAATGTGGGGCAGCTTCAGAACGACCGTTCTTGCACCAACAAGTATTAAGGATTTTGGATTCTAAAAAATGGTTCATAATAAGGGCTTCCAATTTAGGGGATACTATGATAAAATCCATCAAGAGGTCTCCCAACCCTTAGAACAAGGGCTTTATGCATCATAAAGATATTGGGGGAGAGCTATCATGTACCACATCCCATTGATCATAACTTTCATTGTAACCATACATTTATATAGCAGTTTGGAAGAGCTTGGCTTTAGCTCGTTACCGCTTGGGTCATTCCCTCCTTTTGAAGCAGGTTGGTAGGACCTTCTATAGGTAAACAATAGCAAGGAAGCACATTTGTAGTTCAATCATCCTAGTTTGTGTGAAATAAGGAGAGAACACACACCACGCCCTTTCCCTACACTCATAAGGGGCTCATTTTTAATTTGATATGAAAGATGTAAGTGATATTGCAAAGTGTTAAGGAATGTTTTTGTTTCTCAAGATCACCAAGTGGCACGAGAGAATTGCATACGCATCCAATAACAATGTTATAAATCAAGACACAACAAACAGTTGTAAATTTTAAGCCCTAAAGCTAAGATGTCTTCATTTTATTGCACCAAACAAAATCTGAAGTTTGCTTTGTTCAATTTTAAACCCAAAAAACAATGATGAGACGAGGGTTTAATTTTAATCCCATTTGAGCATTCATTTTAAACCCAATTGAAATATGGTGAATGTCCTAAAGCATAAAGTAGAAAGCATAAAACTTGGGTTATAATTGCCCCAAAGAATCAAACACTTGTTACAATCATAGAATTTCAAGATAAGAAGGCTTTCTTCACTTTAGCTCCATGTCATCCCACCTACAAAACCCTCTTAGTCTAACAACCAGAACAATGTTAGAAGCACATTAGCGATTTGGCGAACTAAGAATTAAAGAACATGTCAAAAAAATGATTGTTAAACTTCTTACCTTAGTTGGGAATCGTTGCACACGATAGTGTCGAAATTTGTCATTTAGGCATCACTCTGGTGAATTTGGGTGTCACTATGCAGAAAAAATAGAGAGCACTATAGTGTTGCTATTTTGTCGAGCATCGCTTTGGTGAATTTGGGGCATTGATGTTTGAAATCTTTGATACCTCCATATTAAATTAGTATCACTATTTATTTAATTGACGTTAGTGCATTTAATCAACGTTGTGGTTTGAAATAGCGATAGCATCACTATATGGCGACACACTTCAAAGGAATTGTTGTATTTGATTTGGGCGTCGTTGTATCCTACAAAAAAATGAATGAATGGAAATCAAGCTAAAAATTGATTAAATTAACGGTTTTCCCTCCTTCTAGAGCCAAAATGTGGATCGACGATTGTCAGTTTGGTGTCAATTACACTTGATCCATGATGAATCAAAGCATAATTTAGCCACTAAACCTCAATCTCAAACAAGATCATTCAAATTGAAAGTTAAACTAAGCATTCATTGAAACTAAAAATTGCAAACTATGAAAATAGTTAAATGTGTAATCTAACCCATTTGAAACTTATCCCATTTTGGAATTGGTGTTGTGTTGATGTGGAACAATGAACCTTCCAAATCCCATGATTTGTGAGCCTATTTCAATGGATTCTATGGAAGAGAATCAATTAAACCATTGTGCTAAATTGATGAAAACCTTATTTATGCTAAATTAAACATGATGCAAGCTAAATTAACATGATTTTATGCTAAAATTGATCTAACTATGCAATTGCTAAGCTAATCTAAGCTAGTTCTAAGCTAAAATATGGAAACCCTAATTTATAAACAAGCTAAGATGGATGCATGCAAGCCATTAATGGATGTTTTAAGATATTATGCAACTAAAAATGAACTAAAATTAGCTAAAAGTGAGTAAATTGATAGTGTGAATGCAAGTGAATTCAACAACATAATTTTTCATTTGAAAAATGGATCCATTTGTCTCCAAATAGTGTCATATTTATAGGAGAACAAATGAGAAATGGAGGGTTGAGATCAAAAAGATTAATCAACGATCAAGGATGAAAGGAAGAAGAGGCATGAATCATGAATTCTCATCAACGGATGAGAGTGCAAGATGAGAATTAATCAAGGGCTCACATTTGTTCTAAACAAACACACTTTTGACCTACACACACAGGGCACAAGGTGACTTGCTCAAGATGTTAAAAGTTTAGCTTGCTCAAGAAGCCAAGTGAGATGATTGGAGAGAGAATATTCTTTGGAATATTCTCATGGGTGAGGATAAAAGATATTTTGCAAATTAAAAGAAAGTTTTAATTGTGCAAAAAAGGGATAAGAATATTCCATGGGAATATTCCCCTTTTGGAGGAAAATTAGTTTAATTGTTAATTAAACAAGGTTTAATATTACAATTATGGGTTTGAAGAATAAAGTGATATTCATTAAATTAAATGATTTAATGAATGGGGGAGAGATGAAATGACATTTAACTAAATAACTTAGGGTTATTTAATTAAATTAGAAGGCTTGGGGAATTAAATTAAATATTTTGATTTATTTAATTTAACGAGATGAAATGTTAGCATGAAAGGGGGTGAATTAACTCAATTTGATGAATTAGGTTAATGGATGAAAATGAGGTAATTAATTAAATAGCTAGGCTAATTCAATTAATTAAGAGAAAAGAGGATAGGTTTAAAGAGGAAATGATGTTAGTATACTTGTTTCAAGTGTATGATATCATTCAAGACATATTTCAGTGTTTACAGGTCCAATTTGAGGTCTAATTGTAAGGATTTGTCTTTTTAATTATACTTTCTAACATTTGGCTTGATACAAATTGTTACTTTATAATTATGGTATTACTTTTCTTCTAATGTTTTCAACCCTCATTTTAGGGAAGAGCTACGAAGATGGTTCCTTCAGATGGATACCACACTTTTTTTCTATAGGTTTCATTTAGAAACACCCGAAGCTCAGGTACTATCATACTCATAGCAAAAGTAGGAGTCATGAAATGACGAAATACTCATTTTTGGAGCTTTGGTTAAGAAATTTAAATTTTTGGCTATGTGCACATAGAATGTTCATGGAGGAGTGGAAACTTCCTTACAAAGCAACTACCACAAGAGAGTTTGAGGTGAACTACACCTGCTATTTTATGTTGGATATGTTCTAACCTATAGTTAATTGTTGTAGCATAACAGATAGGCTAAATAGTTGTTCATATACCATTGTTTCTATTTCAAAATTTCTATACCTTATTCTAGGAGCAAATCATAGGGGGAGTCTATACATAAGACACCATTGTTTCAAATTCAAAATTGCTGGCTCTTTCACAATTGTTTGCTTCATTTATTTGATCTAAGATAGCTTACTGTATAGAAGATTCTCTCAAAATCACATTAAAATTCTTTATTCCGAGAAGATTGTTTAGAATCTTCCCATCATAAAAATGAACAAAAGTATCAGTCATCAACCTAAACTTTGCAAAAGTTTCATCAAATTCTAATTTTCCACTCTCTTTTCCATTTTGAATTTTATTCCCAATTTCATCCATGTACAGAACTTCCTCAACCTATAGATCCTACTGTTATCCATAACTTTACCAGGTGTCAAGGATAGTTTTGAGTTTTTACCCAAGAAACAATTGATAAAATTCAGCCTTACTAGATACAATGTGTTGAAAAGCTCTTTGAAGTTATTCTAGAAAAGAGTTCCTGGGAGTATAATGCATAGTTTTGAATTAACCTTTTTGCATGAATTCCATATCTTTGATCAGCTATTTTGAGCTTGATGACCTTCATCAAGAATGAGTAGACCTGGGCTCTCTAAAAGCAGTTTTCCAATATGCTTAGCCTCTTCAGGAAGGATCACATTTTTCATGAAGAGGCTAAGCATAGTGGAAAACTACTTTTAGAGAGCACAAGTATGCTCATTCTTGATGAAGATTGTCAAGCTTGAAATAGCCGATCAAAGATATGAAATTCATGCAAAAAGGTTGATTCAAAACTACACATTATACTCTCAGGAACTCTTTTCTAGAATAACTTCAAACAGTTTTTCAACACATTGTATTTGGTAAGGCAAAATTTTGTCAATTGCTGCTTGGGTAAAAACTCGAAGCTATCCTTGAAACCTGGTAAATTAATGGCTAACAACAAGATTTATAGACTGAGGAAGTTCTTCATGGATGAAATTGGGAATAAAATTTAGAATGGAAAAGAGAGTGGAAAAGTAGAATTTGATGAAACTCTTGCAAAGTTCAGGCTAATGACTTATGCTTTTGTTCATTGTTATGATGTGAAGATTTTGAACAATCTTCTCAGAATAAAGTATTTTACTATGATTTTGAGAGCATCTTCTATACAGTAGGTTGTCTTAGATCAAATAAATGAAGCAAACAATTGTGAAAGAGCTAACAATTTTGAATTTGAAACAATGGTGTCTTATGTATAGACTCCCCCTGTGATTTTCTCCTAGAATAATGTATATCAATTTTGAATTAGAAACAATGGTATATGAACAACTATTTAGCCTATCTGTTATGCTACAAAAATTAACTACAAATTAGAACATATCTATATCAACATAAAAAAGAAAGTGCAATTCACCTCAAAATTTGTTGTGGTAATTGCTTTGTAAGGAAGTTTACACTCCTCCATGAACATTGCATAATGCATGACCATTTTGCAATGCTATAATATAGTGCTCTTTTACTTCTTACTCACTATGTTCTCAATCACCATGTGAAAATGACTTAGAGGACAAATCTTTCTCACCATTTGACAATAAATTTCATTGTTTTTGGACTCTTTGTTATGATTCAATCAATGTTTAAGATTGTTCTTCCTTTCTTAGTCCTATAGGATAGAGGAAAATTCACAGTTTGCAACTCTCTAACAATGATATTCCTTAAATGAGTAGTCCATCGT
The DNA here is from genome assembly GCA_007258455.2 of Sequoia sempervirens. Classification (NCBI taxonomy): domain Eukaryota; kingdom Viridiplantae; phylum Streptophyta; class Pinopsida; order Cupressales; family Cupressaceae; genus Sequoia; species Sequoia sempervirens. Next base: position 171,099,475 of record VDFB02075321.1, on the reverse strand, counting down.
TACAAGAACTTGGCTCTACTCTGCAAAATTTTTCCCACTCTGGCTGTTTTTGAATCTTCTCATCCCTGCTTTGATTTGATTGTTTCATGGGATGGGAGGGGGGCCTGGGAAGGCACCCCATTCCAAGGTTGTTGCCTCTTTGTCTTGCGCTATGTCTGTTGTGGCAATGACCAACTTTTTTGTTCCCCATGTGACTTCTCCACCTTGTACCTTTGTCCTTTCCCCAAGGGGACTGAGGGTATTTCTAGATAGTCACCCTTATCCCCTCATCTCAGGCTTGACTCTTTCTTCTCTGTGGAAGAACCGATATCCTATGTGCAAAAATTGGTGGGTATTGACTCACCAAATTCAGGTAAAAGGTCCTCATAATTTACTTCTTGCTTTGTGACTACCTAGGAAGTTGGCTTCCTTGAAGCTCTAATGTTGAAGGCTATGGATAGCCCAAAAACTGGCATTGGTTGGGAAGTTTTTGGCCTATCGTCTAAGTATCAAACAGGTACACCAATGGGATGCCTTGACTTGGAATCTAAAAGGAAGTGTCTCTATAATTACTATGCCAAGAGGTATCTTCCTTTTCTCCTTTGTTGTTTATGAAGATATGCTTAAGGTTTTAATAGGTAGCTCCTGGGCTTTTGATTATGGTTTTAAGAACTTTCTTTCCCTCTGTAAGTGGAAACTAGGTTTTGATCCTACTACTGACCTGGGGGCCACAACTCCAACTTGAGTTTGTCTCCTGGGGTTACCCCTTGAGTTTTGGGAGATGGGTATCTTGAAAGGGATTGCTAATTCTTTTGGCAGCCTTTTGGCCATAGACAAGATCACTCTGGAGAATTCTAGACTGATCTATGCTTGTATTTTTGTTAATGTGGCTGCTAATATCATCTTTCCAACTTCTATCCTCCTTAAGTCAAAATTTGGCAACTGGACTCAACCTCTGGAATATGAAAATTCCCACCATTTCTTCCAGCTTTGTAAGAAGTTTGGTCACCTCATTAAATCATGTGAGAAAAGACCTATCGAGGGACAATTTGTTACTGAGAATTTTCTCTCTGAGTAGATACCCAAGCCCTTTGCAGCTATCTTTGTTGCTAGACCCCCTAAAGTTACTCCCACCCCTTTGGATATTGTCCTCCAAGTTAAGGAAACCCCAGTCTTTGTCTTGAAGGTTGTTCTGGCTAAATTTCTCATTGTTTCTAGTGACTTGGCTAGCCTGAACCTCATGTCTGCTGCCCCTATCACTAATTTCCCAACTCCAGGATTTCAGAAAGAAGATATTCCTACAATAGGGGAAGAAGTAAATATTGACATTATGGATGTAACTAAAGGGGCCCCCCATGTGGAGGCCAATTTTCAACCCTCCTTAGGGACAGTTCCTGTTCCTGGAGTGGGTGTTGATTTGGAAGAATGTGAATTAGTACCGTCCGACCTCAACCTATCCTTGGAGGAATTGTCATTTATGTTTCAAAAGGAGGTAGGAAACTTGCATGACTCACTAGCCTTGTTGGGATTTCCTCCTCACCCCAGTAATAAAGAAGATGAGGATGACTAGTCACAATTCCCAATTAAATCAAAAAATAAAAAGAAGCCAGATGTTGGAGGGGGAAATAAGGTAGGTAGACCATCCCAAAAGGATTCTAGAAACAAATACACTATAAGGGATGTGGCTGCTGGAAAACAAAGAACCTTGGATTCAATCATAGGATCAAAGTCCAAAAAGAAGTAGCCCAAGCTATTCCTTTCTGGGTTTTTGGTGTTGTTGTTCCCTGTCTTTTTCCCTATGAAGTATCTCTCCTAGAATATTAAGGGCCTAAATAGCCTGTATAAATATTTTTTGGCTAAAAATTGTATCCTGGAAAATAAAGTGGATGTTCTTCTCCTTAAAGAAACCAAGATGAAGAAGAAGACCTTTGATAAGGCCATTTTGAGTATCTAGCCTAGAGTGAATTATTTTGTTAGTGAGGCTGAAGGTGCCTTAGGAGGTATTTCCACCCTTTGGAATCCCTCAAAATTAAAAGGAACTCTATGATTTGCTAGTAGGAACAATCTAATAGTTTCTCTAGAAGATCTAGCTACTTAAGAGAAATGAAATTTAATAAATATCTATGCTCCCAACTTGAGCAAGGACGGGTTGCAACTTTGGGATCATCTGAATGATGCTATTAAAAATAGAAAGGATGATCATTGGATGTTGGGAGGGGATTTCAACTCCCCCCTTCTACCTTTAGAAAAGTCAGGGAGACTGGATGACTATTCTGATAGTATGATGGAGTTGGCCAAATTCCTAAACTCTGTTGGACTTATTGATATTCATCTCCAAGGCTCCAAGTTCACATGGTCAAACGAAAGGAATGGAAATCAACTGATCCAAGTCAAATTAGATAGTTTTTTTATCTCTTCCAATTGGAATATCTCCCAATTCCTCTCTCTATCTATTCTCCCAAGGTCTGGCTTTGATCATAATTCTCTCGTGCTTAAAAGAAATGTTGATCACAATAGGGGCCCTTTCCTTTTCAGATATGAAATAATGTAGAGCCTTCACCCAAATTTTTCTTCTCTTGTTAAAAGTTGGTGGGAGGAACCTATAAATGGCACCCCTATGTTTTTACTTGTGGAGAAGTTGAGTAGAATCAAGCACAAAGTGAAAGGGTGGAATGAGGTGACTTTTCGTAATATCTTTGAGATTAAAAAATCTTTGGGAAACAACTTAAAGGAAATTCAGGATAATATGGAGGCTAGCCTTGTGGATGATGAGACATGTGCAAAGGAAAGGGACCTCCCAATGGTTTAAGGTCAATAAAATGGAGCAAATATTTTGGAAACAAAAGTCTCATGTTCAATGGCTCACTAAAGGGGATTGAAACACCAAATTCTTCCACCAATCTACCTTGAAACATAGAAGCAGGAAAATGATTAGATCACTCATGAAAGATGATGGCACCATGGTCTCCACTAAAAAAGAAATACTTATGGAAGCTATTAACTTCTCCTCTCACCACAATGCCCCTGGCAATGCTATTCAAGTACATGATGATTTTCTTGAGGTGATCCTTAAAGTTGTTTTTGATCTTGACTTAAAGAATATGACTAGTGTTATTTCTATAGAAGAAGTAAAATAGGTTGTGTTCTCCTTTGGGGCTTTTAAATCCCTTGGAGAAGATGGGTTCCCTCCTACCTTTTTCCAAACCTATTGGGATATTGTAAAATCTGACCTCTTTAATGTTGCTAGAGATTTCTTTAGGTCAGGAAGGCTCCTTAACCAATTGAATGCCACATTTATTTCTCTTTCCCAAAAATGTTGATGTCTCTTCAATTAAATATTATAGACCTATTAGCCTCTAAATACGATGTATAAAATTTTCTCCAAAATCCTTGTGCTTAGACTTAAAGCTGTGTTAGGCAAAATGATTGCCCCAAACTAGAAAGGTTTTGTCCAAGGAAAAAACATTCTTGATGTTGTCATCTCTACCCATGAAATTATTCACTCTATGGACCTAAGTAAAAAAGTTGGGATGACCTTCAAAATTGATATCTCTAATGCTTATGATAGAGTATCTTGGCCATTTCTCTTTGTTGTTCTTAGGAAATTTGGGATAGAGGGAAGATTCCTTAAGCTGACATTTGCTTGTGTTACCTCCCCTATGTGCTCTATTTGGTTAATGGTGTCCCCCAAGGCTATTTCTCTTGTGACCGTGGCCTGAGGCAAGGAAACCCCCTTTCATCCTATCTATTCATAATAGTTGTTGAGGTCTTAAGAAGGAATATTCAAAAGAAGGTGGACTCTAAAGCACTAAAAGGTGTTAAAGCTACTTTGTCTCTCCCGCTTAACTCCCATCAACAATTTGTTGATGACACACTCTTGTTAGGTGATGCCTTGATGGGGGAAGCGGGCCTATGGAAATAGGTTCTAAATGACTATGCTATTGTCTTAGGCTAGTTTATCAACTATGAAAAAAGTAAGATTTACTTCTTTAACACTAACCAAATTGTGAAGGAAAGAGTGGTGAAGATATTGGGATGTCAGGAAGTTGTCCTACTTGCAGCCTACCTTGGGCTACCTCTAATTTCTAGGAAGTTGGAAAATAATTATTGGAACTAGCTGATTGAGAGAGTTCAAAAAAAGTTGGCAGGGTGGAAGGGGAAACTTCTTAGCTTAGATGAGAAGATCCAACTTCTAAAAGATTACTTATAGAATATTCCAATTTACTACCTGTCTCTCTTCAAAATTCTAGCCTTCATCGGGGAAAAAATTGAACAGTCAGAGAATATTTATGTGGTTAGGAATTGAATAGAAAAACAAACGGTCTCTAGTAAGTTGGGAGAAAGTTTGCACTCCTAAAAGTGCTAGAGGACTGGGGATAAGGAGAATCAGATTGCTTAAAAAAGCTCTAACTGCTAAGGTGGGATGGAACCTATTGGAAGGGTCAAAAGACTAGGTGAAGATTTTCCAAGCCAAGTACTCAAAGAACCCTAGTTGTTTCCTCTCTATGATTGATTTTCCTAGTGGATCTTCCCTATGTAATCACCTTGTTAAAATTAAAAATGTGCTGAAATTGGGGGTTAGAAAGAGAATTGGTAATGGTAAAAAAATTGATTTCTAGAAGGATCCTTGGATTGAGGCTTCTACTCTCTCATCAACTGATGGCTTTAATCCCCTCAAACAAAGATTAACTAGGATATGTGGCAAAAAGGTGTCGAAATATGTCGATTGGGAGATGGATGAACCTAAATGGAAGGAGTTTAATATGCTATTAAGGAGGGTTAATTTAAGAGGTTAGATATAGATTAATAGGGACCCGACTCTGTTAAGGCTTCATAATCTAATAGGGGAGGTGAAGTGGTTTTCTATTGAAAGGGAATATGAATGGGTGTGGAAGGGGAGCTCTTCATGTTGTTTCTCTATTAAACATGCTTATGATGAATTGGTAAAGCCCTTGTTAGACAACAAAAATGACCAAAAGTGTGGCTAAATAACATGGTTCCTAAAGTAAACTGTTTTTGGTTGGCTACCTCACATGGAAAAAATATTACTATTGATAACCTGGTCATAAGAGGGTTCTAGTTGGTTAACTAATGCAATCTTTGCAAACAGGATGAAGAGTATATAATGCATATATTCTTTCACTACTAGTTTTCAAGAGAAGTTTGGTCTTTCTTCCTTCCTTTGTTGTTCACTAATTGGGTGTTTCCCCACACTATGAAGTCCTTTATAGAAAGTTGGTCTAATTGCCCCTTTTCCCATAAGGTTATTGTTGATCTCTAGAACCAGGTTCCCCCTTCTTAACCTAGGGAATATGGAAGGAAAGGAATAACAGGATCTTTAGGGAAGTTGAGAGAAGCAACTTTGAGGTCTGTATGATAATAAAAGCACAGATTAAGGAAATATGGAGATAGGAAGATACTTCTCCAAAGTTTGGCCGAATTACAAAGAGATGAGAATAAAGCAGGTCTAGGGCATAAGGAAGGATCTTACTAACCTAAATTGGAACACAATTTTGGCTAGAAAGTCTACTGTGTGGGTTCCTCCTTAAATAGAGTGGATTAATTGTAATTTTGATGGGTGCTATAAAGGAAACCCGGGTATGGTTGGGGTAGGGGGTCTGCTCAGAATCCACAAAGGGGACTACATTGTGAGTTATGGAGTTAACTTGGGAGTATGTTCTAATAACAAAGCAGAGGCTATGGCTATTTTGGGTGGCATAAAGAATCTGAAGGAGTATGGTTTTAAAAATGTAATTCTAGAAGGAGATTCTAAGTTAATAATGGATATAGTGAATGGAGATGCTATGCCCCCTGGGATTTTAAAAAAAAAATTGATAAGTTCTTGTCCCTTATGAGTTATTTTACTAACTACAAGGTGCAACACATTTACAAAGAAGGAAATATTTCTGCTGATTGTGCTACCAATAAAGCATTGAGGGGTAATGGGTAGACCCATTGGGTTAATAATAATATACCGATGTCATTAAAGGACAAGATTTTAAAATAAAAATTCAAAAATGAATACAACTTACAAAGATGATGTTAGGAAGTGGTGGGGGAAGCATTGAAGATCTTGTGATAATAAGGAAATGCAAAATAATGATGAGTTAAGTGGTATGGTGTCGAGCTTGAAAATCTCCTATGGAGGAAAAAATAATAATTATTTCCTTCCCAAGAAGGTTAAGGTTCACATGGATATTACCAAGTTGATGAAGGATGCCAAATCCAAGTGTGTTGATAAGCCTAATGTCATATCCACCCACAATCGTGAAGAGTTGCAATGTATGAATAATAAAGATCCTTTAATTATTTTTAAAAATAATTATGATATCTTAGCTCCAGGAAATGTGTTTTTAGCTCCCCCTAAAAGAAATTTCTTGATTCCTAATTCTTTATGTGCTTATTTTCAAACTATGAGTAATAGTGCCTTCTGTAAGTCTGGTAGGGAGCTGAAGAGGTGTGTGGTTATGAAGAAAAGCTTGCAAAATAAAGAAAAATTGTAGAGTGCTAAGATGGGTGGGCTAAGGAAGCGCACAGAGCTTTCAAACTGTTAGATGCTTAAACAAAATGTGTACTTGTGGAGATTATTTGAAAGAGCGGGAATGGTTCCCTTCTTCAAATCCATGAAGGGCTATAATGAGAGCCTTACTATCAAATTTACTAATTTGTGGAGGAAGGGGAATGTTGTAACTGGTGCTATGAAATATGAGGTGATGGCAAGGTTTATCATGGAAGCTACTAGCTTACAAAATCAAGGTATCAAGGTGGAAAAAAGGGTGGGGCCGACAACTAGTTGTATGTGGACAAGTTTCTTCATGATGGGGAGAATCTAACGTGCTTTCAAAATGGGTACATGTGGTTAGAGCTTCCGCCTCCTTATGCCCTGGTGAGTATGCTTTTATGAGGTATTTCATGTTGGAAGGTACATGATTGTGCATGCGTATCATTTTTTGTTGTTAAATCATATAAGGCACAATGAAAGAATAAATTTTCCCTTTTATTTACTTTCCTCCCTACAAGTTAATATTGAGAAAGGTGCTAGGCCTCCCCTACATCAAGGTTTAATGCTTGCTTTGTACAAGCATGCTCTTGCATTAAAACCTCATGGAAACCCTCTTGTTTCCAGAGTTTATAATCAAAACCATAATGATGGTGATAATGTTGAACCCCTTGAGGATGTAAACCCTGCTGAGGAGCCTAATCCTATACCACCTCCCATTGTTTCTACTAGAAAGGTGTTAACCCCTGTTAAAATCCATTCCCCTATTGCAAAAAGATCAAATCTGTCTACCCCTATGGGTTCAAAATTTGATGCTAAAAGTTCCATTGAGTTTGAGTTCATGAAAGTGACTCTGGAGAAGAGAAAACATACCCCTCTTCTCCTAGAACTACCTAAGTCTAAGAAGATTAAAAAATAACTAAATACCCAAAATGAAGTTGTAACCATCAGTGAAGATAAAGAGGGAACAAAAATTGAGGATTGGAAGGAAACGAAGCAGGGTCAAGAGAGTGGTGGTCGTAGGTCCACACACTTAGAAAAGGCTGCTTCCAAGGATAGGAAAGGGAAACAAAAAGTCTTTGTGAATGATGAGGAAGAGTTGGAGGTAGAAGAATTCAAAGCCCACGTGGATGAAGAAACTGATGGGATGAAGTTTGATGATACTACTTATGAAATGGGTGAAGAGGAAATGGAAGAGGAGAGTGAAGATGATGAGTAGAATAAAATGGAGGAAGAACAAAAGAAAGAAACCTTGACTATTCCGGATACTTGGAATAATGGCAATGAAACTATTGTTCATGATTCTAGCATGGATTATATGAAAAGTAGACTAACATACATGCAGGTATAGATGGATGACATGGGAAAAGCTTTGGTCACACTAATGAAGGTGACAAATGGGCTAATGCATAGAGCGATGGTTGGTGTGGTGTACAAACAAACCAAGATCACTAGGAGGCTAATTTTTTTGAGGAAGACAGATGAATTGAAGGATCTGGATGAATTAGAGGGACCTGACTAAAGGGAGTATATCTCCCTAATTGGCGATTATTGGGAACTATTGGAAAAATTCGAGTAATGGCTTCCTCTTTTGTTCTATTTTAATGATTGCTCTACTTTTTTTATCTTTCTGCTTTCATATCCCGGATTGCTATTTCCAAATAGCTTTGTTATGGTTTCATGCATGTTGGTATATGGTGGACTTGATTAATGGTCTTCATAGCTTTAATTACTCTAGTAGTAATCTTATGTTTTTGATTAATTATGGTAGTTCTATGGTTATGGTCATATTTAAGGCTTGTGTGCCACCCTGGACAACTATTTTTTGATGTTGGTTGGTGGTGTTGTTTCCCACCCTATTTTTTCCTTTTTTGTGTTTTGGATGTAACCATGGGATCAGGGCCCTTTCCATGCTAATATACTAAAAAATAATGATATTCCTTTCAGTGATCTTAGTCACCTAATTCAATGTGTTATCTTCTTCATTTCTCAATGCTAATAATGCCTACACAGTGTTTTCTCAGTCACAGTTACAATGCCCCTTCATTTGAAGATATTATGTTCCTTAGACAGTAATGTTTTAGTGAATTCATATTTTGTCTTGAAAACATCTTGTTGCACTTGTAGAGTTTTGTTGTGCATAATATGTAGTCAAGATGCCTTCAAATGGAGCTCTTTTGCAGAGGCAGTAGGATAACAGTGTCAATAAAATAATAGTGTTAGTGAGAGGTATATTAGTAGATACACTGAGAATGGAAGGTTTAATGTTTTGATAAAAAAAGAATCATTTATTTGGTCAGATTTTGATACAAGTTTCCCCGGTACATAAGATAGCATATAATGTACTTTGTTCCACGGTATCCACCTAATTCCATACCACTTAGAGAAGCAATGACTAAGAGTATATGTGTCCTATATTTTGCAGCCCAAATGTGTCTTTCTAATGGTTTTCCATAATTAGGAAGAAGGTATGTCATGAAATGTTTGTGCCCACCAAAAACTAAGCCTTACAAAGAATGTTTGCACCTATGAAAAATACCATAAGCTGCTTCAAAATGTTATGATCTAGCACAAGAGCAAGCTATTAAGGGAGACTAGGCTTTTCCATTGGCATATTTATGATTTTATACACATTATCTTTTTTTCCACAGTTTCAAAATACACATTTATGATAATATTCACACAACAAGAACCTTGAAAGGCCGAAAAACTTGCTATTGTTAGTGGCATCAAGTATAGTAGGAATCAATTTGATTGGTCCAATTTGACCTTCTAAATAAAATAAATGCAATTGATAATTTGTTTGGATGAGATACCTCCTTTATGATCTCACCTAGTGTAGGCTAGCCTAAATTCTCGCACCATCAAAACATTTATGTACCAAAAAAAAAAATTCTCTATTTTAATTTTAAAAATGATTTAACAATTTAAAAGTAGATTTTTTTGTTTTAAAAACAATGAAAAGAAAAGAAGTTAATAAGATTGAAATGGAAAATATATTTATATTTTATTAATATTTCAATTCTGATAAATATAATTTTTTTAGACTATAGGAATCAGGTAGCCCCCCTATAAACTAGAGTGCACATGGTAAACTTTTTTCATGTGATCGGTAACGTTGGCATGACACACCCTTTGGTACCATAGGTACAGAGGGCAGACTAGACCTCCTGACCTCTTTCTTGCAATAGGATGCTTTAGCCAATTGACCTAGGCCCTCCACCCCTGATAAATATAAAATTTGTCTTACTTTTTTATTTAATTATTTATTAATTTAATAAGTTTATTATTAATTTTTTAAAATTATTATTTTTAGGGGATATACTACATATAGTGTGAGATTTGAGCCTAAAGCAAGTATCATGCCTTCAAACCACTATCAAGTCATTGGAAAACAAGTTTCAATTGACATTTAATGGTACACCAACCATCATTTAATGGTAAAAGCCTCCAAAATATTAGGTAAAAGCCTCCAAAATCTCACTTATCACATAAAAGCTAGATAAATATTGATTTGACAACTAGATGGGAACATTCTATTTCTATTTATAATATATTTTTTTCAATTTGATGACAACTTTCTTTTTCCATTTGCATTGCTCCATGTTTTAAATATGTATGCAAATATTTCATTAATACTTAATTTATTTAAGGAAAAATCTAGATTTGTCTAAGTTTATTTCATTCTATTATTTAACACTTGTTATTAGTTGTTTAATCCAGCCACATGCAACTAGAATTTGTAGTGCATCCATACACAAACACATACTCTCTAACATATTAGCATAATATAGTTTTCTATATGGACATAATCCTTGAACCTACTTTAGGTTCAAGTGCTAGTTATTAATATTTGTATTTTTATGCTAAAGGGGCCCCCTATATGAAGTGGATGAATTAATTTTAAAAATCAAGGATTGAAAATTAAAGAGAAAGATGCAAGACAATCAAAATGTTCTCATCAATTTTTTAAAATATATATATTTTCCTTCAAATCTTTTTAAACTTGATTTTCATATTCTTTTAATTATAACATATATAAATAATAAATATAATGTATAAATAGTTAATTATATATTTAATTTTTTTAAAATATTATTTTTATTTTTAAAATTTTAATAATTATTATAGTATAATATATATTAAATATAATAGATAAATAATAAATTATATGTTTAATTTTTTAAAATTAAAATGAAAATTTATTTTAGTATTATTATATGAACTTATATTTGTAGATTTCTTTGAATTATAACATATTTAGAACATTTTAAATATTATTTTTGTTTTTAAGATTTTATTCATTATTATATTATAATATATAATAAATATAATATATAAATGAAATGAAGGAAAATAGGTTCTTCACTATTAAAATGGGGGTTCACCAATAATTTACTCAGAATGGAAAGGGAAAAATGGGGTGTAATGAACCTATCTTTCAACTATTACATTAGGAAAAAGAGATCCCTTAGATTAGGATTGACTTTCAGCCCTTAAGTCAGTCAAACTTGAAGGAGATCTTGTTGTTTTCCTTATGATCTAGGACGGGGTAAATCTTTTGAATCAACACTTTTGGTAGAAAGACTAAAATAGTAAATAAACCCAAAAATGCAAAGTAAAACTTGGAATCACTAGATTAAACCTTAATCTAACATAACTTATAACTTTCTGGAAAATCTGAGGAGGTTAAGTATTTTTGAACCTTTCACAAAAATCTATTGCTAAGTGTCCTCTAAGACTCATTCGCCTAAGGGTGAATGGGTCTAGCTACAAGGATTGAAAATCTGCTTTCATAGTCCTCTGGTCCTTGGTATGCACTCCCAATTCCTCTAGGTTTCATATTAAAAAATGGGAAATAAATTCTAAAAGCGAGTTTTCGTGGCTTGATGACAACTTTGAAAACTTTTGGAATTTTTCTCCTTTGATAGATCTTCAATCCTTCTTCAACCTAAGATCTGCAAAACACACAAGAGGGAAAAATTGTTTGTTTTTGGTGAATGGGGGTTTTCCTTGATCAAACCCCATTTTGGTAATTAAACCTTGAATTGAAACAATGAAACATGAAAGGAATGATGAATGAACAAGTGCTATCTTGCAACTCATAAAACCCTTGATTTGAAACCCTTGAAGGACTAAAACTTAGTAGATCTCCAAGGTCTAGATCTTGTATGAAATGGCTTGATTGATGATGTGATCTTGATGCTTGAAATTTGAATTGAATGCTTAAAACCTACCAAAACTTGACCCATACTACCTACCATTACATATTGTTGTACCCAAAATAAATTTTTGCTTCAATAAGGCATTTTGATTAAAATGGTATAAACCTTGTAAAATTGTTGTCAAAAGTCAATTTTAGGTCAAACCAAGCATGGGATTTTTGTGGGATTAATGTCTATAAGATATTGGAAAATTTAAAAAAAATTGAAAATTAGGGTTTCGGGCCCCTATTTTTTAGGAAAAACCCTAAAAATAGGATTTTTCCATAATTGACTAAAAATAATTTTGATTGTCTTATTTCACTTCACGATCACATTGGTGAAGCCAGAATCAAGAAAATGTTAGTTTAGCTCTGGTGGGTCTATTTCACTTTTTCAGGAGAAAAGTTAGGACCTCTGAGGTCATCAATGGTAGTTGGCCAATACTAGGTGTCCAAATCTAGGCCTCAAACACTTCAGCGAAGATTCTACAGAAAAATATGCTCAAAAGATGGTTGTGATGGTAGGCATTTTCAAAAGGTGAAAAATGTAAAAAATATTTTGTCTAGAAACACTTCGCCTTGCTACAAGGAAGGTGCCTATGTAGTCAATGCCCAAGTCAACTTTAGAGTATTCGTATATGTAAAAATGGTGAAATGCAGTCACGTACTCATGTCAGTAGTAGTGATGCTTCAACGTAGTCAACCCAACCATATGACACGGTGTTCACAAAGCACAAAAGAGGTGAAAATCATCCAAAAGTCACCAACTCTAGAGCTAATTGTGCCCTTGAAAGCCAGGGGTTCCCTTGAAATTGAAGGCCCAAATGCAGTCATTAATGGTTGCAATTCCAGTCATCTTTTTAGAAATTAAGTGAATCCATCAGATTTGTTAAACACCAGAAAATGACACCAGAAGTCGAAGATGCGGAAGGAAAAAAACATCAAAGATGACAGCCACATTATAGAAATTACGCCCCTATAGCCTAGGGGCACCCAAGAATAAAGCCCATCATATGGCATTTTTTGTAGTAACCATCTTCGGATGATCTTCTTGGATTTAGTCCAACTGCACGATAAATTCATTCGCTAGTTCGTAAGACATGTCAGACGACCATAGCGGTTGATCTAGTGAGCACACAATATAGAGGATAAAATGAAAGCTAAAATGTCAAATGTACCTCTGTAGGGCAGGGGCACCTAGCCTTTTGGTCTATAAAATGAGGTTTTCGATAGTTGTCTTCTTCAAGAGATTTGCTTAGAATCCATCTAGCTACGCAATGAATCCAATAGTTGGCTTTCAAAACTTGTCAAATGTTCGTGGATAAAGATTCAGTGTAAAACACCAGAGATGAAGGCAAGTTGAAAAATGTGAAAAATTGGTTGTCAAAGAAAATGCACCTTCCTTGAGAAAGGCGTCCAACTTTCTAGGGCCTCAAATGCAGTCTTCTGGCTTTGTAGCTCCCAGGATCATCTCTTCGAAGTTGTTCAATCTCAGTAATGAGATCATTAGCATGAACATCAGAACAATCCAACTCCCGAAAACGAGATTCAAAGTGGAGTATTTTGTTCAAAGTTACAAAGTGCAAAATCAATCTCAGAGACCCAATTGCACCCTTGCAGGCCAGGGGCACCCTTGAATTTGAGCCTCAGAAATTAGTTTTTAGAACTTACACATATAGTCACCCTTTGTAGAATTCTTCTAGCTTCACGATGGATTCAACATGTAGTCGACAAGAATCGTTAATCACCGGTAGCTGCAAATTGAAGCACAAAGGGTCAAAATACATAAATGGCTAAGTCTAGTGAAAAAAGCACCCTTTTGGGAAAAGGCACCCTAGAATTCAAGGCACCAGATTTAGTTTTTAGCACACAACAACATCTCGTCAGACTTGATCCAACTTTGTGATGAATCTATCAGCTTAGCTTCAGGATCAACCGAATATCTAGAATTCAGGGTCAAACATAGGCAGTTTGTCACAATGGAAGTTGAAAATCCTTGAAATTTTTCTAAATTTCTCAAGCTTGGGCACCAAAAGTCAAAGTTTGACCATTTTAAACTTCAGTTGTGATTTTTGCATGCTACCTCTTGCATATGGCATCCAAATTTACTGGAGAATCTCAGTTCGCGATGCATGCACAAGGACTAACTTAATTAGGATTGGCGTACCTACCTAATTGGTAGTACCACCTCCAAAATGCTTATTTGTTCAAGCATAGGTGTCACAACTTCATTATTTCTTGCAAGTTGAAGCTAAAATCAACTATTTTCTCTCCAACAGTTTTTGACATATCAAATGGAGGCCATTTTTAGTGTTCTTTGAGGTTCTTCATTTAGGTTGCACAGAGGGATAATTATTCATGCTTAATTTTTCCAATATGTTATTGCTAGGAATTCATCAGATTGAGGATTGAAGGAGGAGTTTTTCTTGAGGATTGACATAGGAAGTTTATAACTTCTATCTTCGCACCCTCATATTTCTTCTATCGTTGTCTTAGGTTTTCTCTCCAATGTCCAAGAAAATAAAAGTTTTTCAAAAATCTGTCATCTAGGTTTGCTCAGCACAACATTGACAACAAAACTCATGTTCCAAAAAATTTCATGAAAATTGCCTTGGTACTTCTTGCTTTTTGAAGTTCTACCTTTTTTTTTTAAGATTCCTTTGCATGTCAAAGAAAAAGTCATCTTTTTGAATAGGGAGAAACTGGGTTTGGTTAGCACATTAGAAACTACAAAACCCATATGTCATAATTTTTTGGGAGAAAAATCTTCTTAAGCCCCCGCTACCCCCTACTGCTTTTTTCAAAAGTCTTTGCATGCCAAGAAAAAACCACTTTTTTTAATTTTTGGCATTGTGGGTTTGCTTAGCAATACATTCTCTACAAAACCCACATCTCATAATTTATCATAAAAATTGCCCCACGACAGGCTATTTTTAGCCTCACCAAAAGCTATTTTTAGCCTCACTAAAAAAGTTGTCCGAACATATCCGTGTTTATAGTCAACATGCTATATTTTCAGAATGCAATTCAATTAGACTAAATTCAAGACCAAATCGGTCTTGATTCAAGATTTCATAAGAAAAGCTAAAATTGATTTGCATCAAGCGCATCCGTAGGGACAATTCAGACAATTTGACAGGTGTAGTCACTCAAATTCCACATGGTTTCATACCTTGTATAGATGATAGCCTTCCAAGACCAGTTTAGAGGGTTCAATTCCATTGGAATTTTGCGTGTGCAATGGGTTCATGGGCATTTCTCACAGTTAGAGTGCTCGTAGTCAAACTTCATGGTTTCATCATGCAACACAAGAAGAGTCAAGAAAAGCATCAGAAGCATCAAGATGTAGAAGAAAAAAAGGTCATTACTCCAATTATAGAGCCCCTGAAGTTACAAGTCAGTGAACTTCTAGTTGAAGTGTGCAAATATTTCCAGGATTTCTCAAGTAGCTGACAAGTAGTAAACTAACAGTTAAGACATGTGATGACCTCTAGTTGATGAGGCAGTTAACAACTTCTTGGAGGAGTTGATTGCTCGTAATCACAACCTGTGAACTACTAAGTCAGGACATCCCACCTTTTCCAAATAGACATTAGACACAATAGTTGACTTGATGCCTCTTTCCAAGTTAACTCGTTGTCCCACCTTTTGTGCATGTCTATTTTGGAGTCACCTATGTACATATGGAGTTATAGTTTAGTTAGGTTTCAATTAACTAATGTTGGTTATCAATTGAATCTCATAGCAATAAAGATTCACATGTTGCAAGGTCCAATTAGTTTAGTTTATTATCAGTTAATTGAGGTAGTTTTTCTAGTTAATTGTTAAGTTGCATACATTTAGACTTAGTAATAATCTTGCATGCTTGTAAGATTGATGTTAACTCAAGGAGATTTTAGGGTTCCCTACTCCTTTGAGGTTCTATAAATAAGAGCAACCTTGATCATTTATTTTTAACTTTTATTGTGATAAAAAATTGTTGTGCCCACCTTTCCATGCAATATTGCTATTTTGTATTGGTTCACTTTGTTTAATATAAAGCTGGTTTGATCGCCTATTGTGTGGGTGTCTCATTATGAAATTTTTTGTCCCAATTTTTTTGTTGATTTAATAAATTTTTTTCATATCTACACCTCGGATAGGTATTCTACCTCCTTGGGAATTTAGAAATAGAGATTGTTGTTTGATGTTTTAATAATCTTTCTTTCATATCTACACCTTGGATAGGTATTCTACCTCCTTGGGAATTTAGAAATAAAGATTGTCATTTAATGTTTGTTTCTAGTAATCTACTTTCATCCTACACCTCGAATAGAGCGTTCCACCTCCTTGGGAATCCTGAGAACTAGCTTACCATTTCATGTTGTCTCCAATAACCTTTATTTCAGCCTACACCTTAGATAGAGTGTTCCACCTCCTTGGGAATCCTAAGATAGAGTTTATTGTCAACCATTCCCAATTGCTCCTAATTCCTCTTGCTCTATTTTCTAGAGGAGATATGATAGTTTTAGCATTAACCTAGTTGTAGTTAAGATCCGCAAAACTAGAGAAAACCTTAGCTGCAATGTTCTTGGTTTTATAGCCTTTTGCCTTTACCAGCTAAGTCAAAAAGATAGGAATTTAGAATACTTTACTTTTTACGCATATCAGAAAAAGAGGGAGCTTCCCCTCTTAATTTTAAGAGCAATTAATACTATGCATAGTTGTCCATTTCCAATACACCCTCCATAGGTGCGAATTGAAATTCCAATAGTTTTCTAGCACCCATTGTTGGGTAGGAGGCATTAAACTTCAAGAAAAGCTAACATTTTATTTCATAGGAATGACACTTTGTCATCCTATTGCATGATCCACACAAAAGAAATGGATGATAACAATGATAATGTTGGAAATGCTGATAGAAATCAACAACGTTCACCCCCATTACCTTGGGGTAATAACATTGGACCTTTGGCTTTTTAGGTAAATCATGAGTTACCTAAGGGGTCAAGATAGTGCTTTCCTTAGTTTCACGATGATGGAACTCAACACCCAGAGGAACATTTTTCTATGTTCACAATGGCTTGCACCATCTTGCACATAGAACATGAAGACATCACGGTGCATCTCTTTGTCAAGACTCTTGCAAGAAATTTTGCCAACTGGTTCAATCACCTGGTGCCAGGAAATATTACAAGTTGGGCAACTATTAGCGAGAAATTTTTGATGAGATTCGAGCATGCCGAAGACAGTTACCTGTTGTTTGCCCAACTTACAAATTCAAAGATGGAGCACAATGAACACATGAGGGATTTTGTAGCAAGATTTGATCATCTTGTTGCAAGACTTTCTTCTACATTTGATCCATCACTAGAGATTCTGATGAGTTGTTTCATAAATTCTCTTCCATTAGAGATAGCCTTCTTCCTCAAGACGAAAAAAGAAATAGAGTTGAAGAGTGCGCAAGAACACACCATCAAGTTGGAGGATAATATGATCACTTTCGGCTTGATGAAAATAGATTCTATCAGATCTCTAGTTCAACAACCATATCAGCAAAAAAGAGATAATTTTCATCCATGGTTGTTAACATATCCATCAAGACAAATAGTTGAAGCTGCACACAATGCAACATTTTGTTATTTCCATGACACTGATGCACATACTGGATCCACATGTCTTGAGAATCTGAGAATGATCCAAATCATGGGATATGCTGAAGCTGTTCCCAGTTCTAATTTTGTACCAAAACCAAGTTTGAATGTTGTCTTACCATATATGGACAACTTCGATTGCGACTCCACAACAAGATACTTTGATAAAGAACCCGTCAATCAAGAACAAGAAGAAGACTACCGCCAGCACACTCCTACAATGAATCATGAAAATGTTTGAATGCCTATGTTCACACATGCTCAGTAGTTCAAAGCACAAAATGAAGAAGAAGAAAAGTGGAAATCAAACGAAAAGGGTAAAGTTCCTTCCACTTCTAAACCCAAACCTTCATGTGAGAACACTATGCTAGTTACTCAAGAGACATCTTTAGCAGATTTTGACATCGTAGCTTCCATGATGAAGACCAAGGTACAAATCTCTCAACTAGAATATCTTTAGGATCATATAGAACAACTAGATCAGATTTTCAATGTTGTAAAGAAGCAAGATGTGCTCAAGTCATTTGTTCTAGCAAAAGAAAAGCTTGAAATGGGTCCTGGTAATTATGTTATGTCAGAGATAGAAAATGAAGATCGAAACATTGTTTGTTATGAAAAGAGATTGACAGAGGACACAAAGTCATGGATAATATAGTTTGATGGAGGTTGTTTAAATATAAGTTTAGAAGTAGGGGAATTGATCATCTCCCATAAAGGAAAATTGCACCCGTCCGTGTAATTGGAATTCATTGAAGCTGAAAAAGAGGCACTTTTGTTAGGCATCAAAAATGTTGAAGACATGGGAATCAAAATCCTATGTTATAAAGGTGATCTAGAGCTGATCAACGAGCCAGTCAAATGATATTTTTAGGTAAAAAAAGATCACCTACGAAATTACAAAAATAGAGTTTGGAACTCGATCGATCGGTTTGAAGAAATCAGCATCCCAAGGATGGACAATAATAGAACTAATGCCTCAAGGGTATCAACTTTCCCATTTGTATCATATTCTGAATTTTTTCAAAGTATCTTTGCTTGGATATATGAATACCTGAGAATCTTCATCTCAAAAGGATTGTCTCCTGTGATGCCCATCAAAAGAGAAGTAAAGCCTTTCAGGTAGAAACAACATCGATGGAAGGCTCTTACTATTGTCATTTAGCGGACAATATTCAAAGCACTTCATTCCTGTGGGGTGGAGTAATTTTATTTTTACTTTGCATTATGTCATAATGTATTTCTCTTTTTCGTAAAGTTTCATCGTGTTTTAGGTGATTTCTTAAGTAGTCTTGTTTTAGGTGATTAGGAAAGAGTCTTGACTCCATGCCCAACTGATAAGTTACTGGTCTTCAAAAACTCAAAGATTCTTGGTTCTCCTATGTTGTAAGTATCTGACATGGTCACCAAATGGAGCCTAATGTTGTACCCAAAATAAATTTTTGCTTCAATAAGGCATTTTGATTAAAATGGTCTACACCTTGTAAAATTTTCATCAAAAGTTAGTTTTAGGTCAAACCAAGCATGGGAATTTTGTGGGTTTAATGTCTAGAAGATATGGGCAAAATTGAAAATTTTGAAAATTAGGGTTTTCAAGCCCCTATTTCACTAGGATCTCTCTAGAATTGACTGAATTTTTTTTTATTGGCTTATTTCACTTCACAATCACATTGGTGAAGCGAGAATCAAGAAAAAGTTAGTTTAGCTATTATGGGTCTATTTCACTTTTTTAGGAGAAAAGTTAGGACCTCTGAGGTTGTTAATGGTAGTTGGCCAGTACTAGGTGTTGAAATCTAAGCCTCAAACACTTTAGCGAAGATTCTATGGTGAAAGATGCTAAAAAAGATGCTTCACGACAGAGGGTATTTTCAAAAGGTGAAAAATGTAAAAAATATTCTAAGTATGGAAACACTTCGCCTTGCTACAAGGAAGGTGCTTGTGTAGTCAACGCCTAAGTCAACTTTGTAGTATCCATATATGTAAAAATGGTGAAATGCAGTCAAGTACTTATGCCAACAACAACGATGCTTCAACGCAGTCAACCCACCCAAGTGACACAGTGTTCGCGAAGAGAAAAAGAGGTGAAAATCATCTAAAAGTCACCAACTTTGGAGTTAATTATGCCCTTGTAGGCCAAGGGCACCCTTGAAATTGAAGGCCCAAATGCAGTCATTAATGGTTGCAATTCTAGTCATCTTTTTTGGAATTCTCCCCGCTTTCTAGTGAATCATCAAGCAAATCCATCAAATTTCTCAAACTCTAGAAAACAACGTTAGAAGCTGAAGATGTGGAAGGAAACAAACATCATAGATGATAGTCACATTACAAAAATTGTACCCCTGTATCCTAGGGGTGCCCAAGAATAAAGCACATCAAATGGTAGTTTTTGCAGTAACCATCTTCAGATGATCTTCTCGGCTTTAGTCCAGCTACATGATGAATCCATTCACCAGTCCATAAGGCATGTTAGACAATCATAGTGGTTGATCCAATGATCACATAAAATGAAGGATAAAATGAAAGTCAAAATGTCAA
This sequence comes from Sequoia sempervirens, assembly GCA_007258455.2. NCBI lineage: Eukaryota > Viridiplantae > Streptophyta > Pinopsida > Cupressales > Cupressaceae > Sequoia > Sequoia sempervirens. Next base: position 171,079,629 of record VDFB02075321.1, on the reverse strand, counting down.
ATGTACCTCTGTAGGCCAAGGGCACCTAGCCTTTTGGTCAATCAGATGAGGTTTTCGGTAGTTGTCTTCTTCAAGAGATCTACTCAGAATCATTCTAGCTATGCAATGAATCCAACAGTCAGCTCTCGGGACTTGTCAAATGTCTGTGGATGAAGATTCAATGTAAAACACTAGAGATGAAGGCAAGTTGAAAAATGTGAAAAATTGGTTGTGTTAAAGAAAATGCACCTTCCTTGAGAAAGGAACCCAACTTTCTGGGGCCTTAGATGCAGTTATCTGGCTTTGTAGCTCCCAGGTTCATCTCTTTGGAGTTGTTCAATCTCCATAATGAGATCATCAACACAAACATTGGAGCAATCCAGCTCCTAGTAGCGAAAGTCAAAGTGGAGCATTCCATTCAAAGTTACAAAGTACAAAATCAAGCTCAGAGACCTAATTATACCCCTGTAGGCTAGGGGTAGCCTTGAATTTGAGCCTCAAAAAATAGTTTTTAGAACTTACGCATATAGTCATCCTTTACGGAATTCTTCCAGCTTCGTGATGGATTCAACATCCAGTCAACAGGAATCATCAGTCACCAGCAGCTACAGATTGAAGCACTGAGGATCAAAATATAGAAATGGCTAAGTTTGGTGAAAAAAACACCCTTTTGGGAAAAGGTACCCTAGAATTTAAGGCACCATATTCAGTTTTTAGCACTCACAACTCCGAGCAACATCACATCAGACTTGATCCAACTTCGTGATGAATCTGTCAGCTTAGCTTCAGGATCAACCAGGCATCCAAAATTTAGGGTCAAACGTAGGTAGTTTGTCACAATGAAAGTTGAAAATCCTTGAAAATTTTCTTTCTCAAGCTTCGGCACCAAAAGTCAATGTTTGACCATTTTAAACTTTAGTTGTGATTTTTGCATGCTACCTCTAGCATATGGCATCCAAAATTAATGGAGAATCTCAGTTCGCAATGCATGCACAAGGACTAACTCAATTAGGGTTGGTGCACCTACCTAACTGACAATACCACCTCCAAAATGCTTATTTATTCAAGCATAGGCATCACAACTTCATTATTTCTTGCAGGTTGAAGCTAAAATCAACTATTGTCTCTCCAATGCCTTTTGAAGTATCAAACATAGGCCATTTTTAGTGTTCTTCGAGGTTCTCCATTTAGGTTGCATAGAGGGATAATTATTCATGCTTCATTTTTCCAATTTTTTCTTGCTAGGAATTCATCAGATTGAGGATTGGAGACATTTTTCTTGAGGATTGACATAGGCAGTTTATAACTTTTATCTTTTCACCCTCATATTGCTTCTATCATTGTATTAGTTTTTCTCTCGCATGTCCAAGTAAACAACAGTTTTTCACAAATCTGATCATCTAGGTTCACTTAGCACAATGTTGGCAACAAAACCCATGTTCCAAATTTTTTCATGAAAATTGCCTTGGTACTTCTCGCTTTTTGAAGTTTTACTTTTTTTCCAAAGATTCCTTTGCATGCCAAAGAAAAAGTCATCTTTTTGAAAAAAAGGAGAAACTGGGTTTGATTAGTACATTGGTGGCTACAAAACCCATATGTCAGAATTTTTTGGGAGAAAAAGCTTCTGAAGCCCCTACTGCCCCCTGTTGCTTTTTTTTTAAAGTCTTTGCATGCCAAGAAGAAAACACTTTTTTGAATTTTTGACGTTGTGGGTTTGCTTAGAAATACATTCTCTACAAAACCCATGTCTCAAAATTTATCATAGAAATTGCCCCTTGATAGACTATTTTTAGCCTCACCAAAAAAGTTGTTAGAACATATCTGTGTTTATAGTCAACAAGCTAGTTTTTCAAAATGCAATTTAATCAAACTGAATTCAAGACCAAATCAGTCTTGATTCATGATTTCATAAGAAAAGTTGACACTGATTGGCATCAAGCACATCCAGAGGGTTGATTCAGATAATTTGACAGGCATAGTCCCTCAAAGTCCACATGGTTTCATACCTCATATAGTTGATAGCCTTCCAAGGCCAATTTAGAGGGTTGAATACCATTGGAATTCTGTGTGTGTAGTAGGTTCACGGGCATTTCTCACAGTTAGAGTGTTTGCAATCAAACTTCATGGTTTCATCATGGAACATGAGAAGAGTCAAGAAAAGCATTAGAAGCATTAATTTGTAGAAGAAACAGAGGTCATTACTCCAATTACAGAGCTGCCAAAGTTACCAGTCAGTGAGTGGCCAATTGAAGTGTGCAAATATTTCTAGGATTGCTCAAGTAGCTGAAAAGCAGTAAACTGAAAGTTGAGACATGTGATGACCTCCAGTTGATGAGGCAGTTAACAACTTCTTGGAGGAGTTGATTTCTCGTAATCATAGCCTATGAACTACTAAGTTAGGATGTCCCACCTTTTCCAAATAGACATTAGACATAGCAGTTAACTTTATGCCTCTTTACAAGTTAACTCGTTGCCCCACCTTTTGTGCATGTCTATTTTGGAGTCACCTATGTACATATGGAGTTATAGTTTAGTTAGGTTTTAGTTAATTGCTATTGGTTATCAGTTTACTCTCATATCAATAAAGAATTGTGTTGCAAGGTCCAATTAGTTTAGTTTAGAATCAGTTAACTAAGGTAGTTTTTCCAGTTAATTGCTAAGTTTCATACATTTAGACTTAGTAATAAATCTTGCATGCTTACAAGACTGATGTTAACTCAAGAAGATTTTAGGGTTCCCTTCTCCTTTGAGGTTCTATAAATAAGAGCAACCTTTCTCATTGTATTTTAACTTTTGCTATGATAACAAATTGCTATGCCCACCTTGCCATGCAATATTGCTATTATATATTGGTTCACTTTGTTTAATATAAAGTTGGTTTGATTGCCTATTGTGTGTGTGTCTCATTATGTAATTTTTTGTCCTAGATTTATTGTTGTTTTATAATCTTTCTTTCATATCTACACCTCAGATAGGTATTCTACCTTGGGAATTTAGAAATAAAGATTATTGTTTGATGTTGTTTAAATAATCTTTCTTTCATATCTACACCTCGGATAGGTATTCTACCTCCTTGGGAATTTAGAAATAAAGATTTTAATTTAATGTTTGTTTCTAGTAATCTACTTTTAGCCTACACCTTGGATAGAGTGTTGCACCTCCTTGGGAATCCTGAGAACTAGCTTACCATTTCATGTTGTGTCCAATAACCTTTATTCCAGCCTACACCTCAGATAGAGTGTTCCACCTCCTTGGTAATCCTAAGATAGAGTTTATCATCAACCATTCCCAATTGCTCCTAATTCCTCTTGCTCTATTTTTCTAGAGGAGATAGGATAGTTTTAGCATTAGCCTAGTTGTAGTTAATATCTACGGAAACTAGAGAAAACCTTAGCTACAATGTTCTTGGTTTTATAACCTTATGCCTTTACCAACTGAGTCAAAAAGATAGGAATTTAGAATACTTTACCTTTTACTCATATCAACAAAAGAGGGAGCTTCCCCTCCTAATTTGAAGATCAGTTAATACTATGTATAGCTGTTAGTTTCCAATATGCACTTAAGAGGTGCAAATTGAAATGCCAACACATATCTTCCCATTCTTCACATAGGAAGTTGATGAAAGCATTCGCCCAACCAAATTCATCCACCGACTCAAGATAAAGGATGTGTTTAAGAAAATTCGTACTCCTAGCTACTCTAGTTCAGTGCCTCCTGAGCTCCTCACTATAGTATATGTAAATTTTAATAATATTATTAATTAACTTATATATATATAATATAAGTGTTTTCGTTAATATTAAAAAAATAATAAATTATGAATTTACTTTTTACCTTTTTAATAGGTTTCATTTTATTGTTAGCTTTTTGAGTTTGGTGTTATTGTAATTTTTAATATAAAAGTTAAAATTTTAGCTATAACAATTTTAATATAGTTTATTTTTTATTTTTAATATTTTATTTAAAGTAAGTTTTAACTTTTAAATTTTAATTCATATAATAATTTAACTATATTTATGCTCAATTTTATAATAATCTTTTATTTATTTTTTATATTAAAAGTAGCAAAAATCAGGGTGTTGGCCCTACAAATAGAAAGCCTAGAGATAAGAACCCAGGTTAACAGACCATAAACAACACTTTAACAACACATAGTCCAAGCATTACAAAAAGTCTTAAAAAATATAACAGAGCAAGGAGATGCCATTGCCAACAAAAAGACAACAGAAAAAATAGGCCTAGCCAAAGAGTTGGCCCCAATTTTTAAAAATATATTATATTATATTATTTATATATAAAAATAATAATTTTTTAAATAAGCATAATTTTTTATTTGTTAATATTGTGTTTATCTTTCAATTAATGTTAATATTGTTTGTAATATATTAATTATATTTTTTAGGTACATATTTTATTAATATTTCAATTCTTATAAATTAAAAAAAAAAAAAGTTTTATCTTTTTATTGAATTATTATTTTTTGTATTAATAATAGTAAAAATGCTTAGATTAAATGTGTGGTTTCTAGCGATGAGGAGGCTGTAGATGGGTGTTGTGTAGACCCATGCTCTATGATGGGCATGACTACATGAGTGCGTTTTTCATTTGCATGTATGCGAGGTGTAGAGTGGTAAGTGTTCAGGTTTTGTTGTAGGATAGGGTGGAGTATTTTTTGCATAAGGGAGGTTTGTGTTCTTGTTCATTATTTTTCTTGCTCAATCCTTGTTTGGTGTGGGGGTTTTATGAGGCTCAAGGGGTCTCATTTTTTCTTTTCCGCTTATGGATTTGGGTGAAGTGTCAAGTTGTAAATCCAATATGGATTTTCATGCAATGTTGTGTGCAAGCTCTCGATCTCCTTTGGGGCATGATGTTAAGGGTCATTTTGTGAATAAAGCTTTTGGGAGGAGGGGATGGCTCCATTCAGAGGCCCTTGTATCCTAAAAATTAATGGGTTCCTAGAGAGGAGCAAGGATAGACCTATTTTGGTGATTCAACTAGAATCACTTGCTGAGGATGTGGAGTACTTTTCAAATCATGCTTTGATTTAAAAATTCATGGGAATGTGTGTTTCAATCCCTTTCTTGGAGGTGTGGGATCAGTGGACTTGGGCTCCGGAAGGTGAAATGGAAGTAATGTTGTTTGCAAACAACTACTTTTTGGTTGTTTTTAACCACATAGCCGATCGCAACAAAGTTTTTGAAGGAGGTCCTTATTTTTACAACCAAATCAGTTTATTCATCAAGCCTTGTCGCACTGGTTTTAACCTGTTGGAGGAGTTCCCGAATTGTGTTCTTGTGTGGGTGCACCTTCCATGGTTCTCAATCGAATATTTGTGTAATGACATTCTGCAGATGGTTACTTTGTTGTTGGGGAAGTCGATGGATCCTTCTCAGCAAACATTTGACAGAAAGGTAATATGAATTTTGCTCACATTTTTGTTGAGATTGATTTGAGTAACCCTCTTCTAGACTCTTTGTAAATTCATGTGGGTATGTCTTCTTGGATGCAACAACTTGATTATGAGACTATCTTTCTGTTGCCACTTGTGTCATGAATATGGCCATCTACAACGAAGATATCCCAAGACCAAATCTTCAAAGTCTCAGACTACTTAGCCTCCTCAAAAACCTCCTAAGGTTGACAAAGGTTAGGCTCCCATTCTTGGTGATGTTGTAGGTACAAAGGGTTTCATTCCTATTAAGGCTGGTAATAGGAATCAAGGAAAAAAGAGGACTTTTAAGGAGCAACAAGAAGGGGACACTTTTAATAGATTTGATGTGCTAGATGACCTCAGTCAGCAAGAGGTTAATCCGAGTATGATGGCTCTAGATTAGGGTGTCTTGGAAATGGTTCAGGAGGGCAATATTACTAAAAATATTTAGAATACATAGGATGTTGGTGCTTTGCAAATGGACACTAATCTTAGTCTGGTGAATTAAGTGGTGCCTGAGGCCCTCACTACTTTGGAGAAGAATGGGGGGAGATTCCTCTTCTAGTGGTGATGTTAGGGTTTGATTTAGAAAAAGGAAACAAGGCTTCTCCTTCTTTGGGGCTTCACTAGAAAAATATTGAAAAGGGGGTTGTTGAGAAGGCTTCCAAGGCTAGGAGAAAGAAGGTTTTAGATAAAATCAAGTTGATGGGGGATTCATTGGTGGAGTCAGGATCTGTAAAGACTATTGACTCTCATTTTTCTAACCCGCAAAAATGATCATCCTTTCATCGAATGTAAGGGACTTGAATAGTAGCCCTCGATAAAAAATTGTTCATGATTTGGTGAGAATTCATTCTCCTAATGTGTTTGTCATACAAGAAACTAAGTTGTATGTAGAGAATATGTGTGGTTTGGTGCCTAAACTTTGGGTGCAGGGTTAATTCCAGTGCATTGGTTCCCAAGGTAATGTTGGGGGTGTGGCTTGTTTATGGAATCCAGTAAAGATTTACCCTCTTTGGTGGGTTTCCTATAAGTCTTCTATTTCAACAATTTCTTCGAGCTTGGAAACTGGAAAAATAGTTCTTCTTTCCAACATCTATTTTCCTATTGATTTTCTTGGTAAGTAGCACCAATGGTCTCACATCTAGTTTATTCAGAGTTGTGTTCCTCTTTATCCTTGGATTATTGCTGGTGATTTCAATGTCATTACTAATTTGGAAGAAAATAGGGGTGATATTTTGAGGTTGGAGCCCTCTACTTTTCTTCTTTGTGATAATATTTCTTTCTTGAATCTGGTTGATATTAAGCCTAGTAATGGTCATTTTACTTGGAACAATAGGAGACTAGGGGAGGATTATATTTTTGAGAGGCTTGACATGTTCCTAGTCTCTTGTTTATGGATTGGAGGAGCTTGGTCAACTTGTTATGATATTTTGGATTGGAGGGGCTCAGATCATTGGACTATCAAATTATCTGCTACTTTGGCTTGTGCTTCTCATTCTCCCTCTTTTAAGTTTCAGCTTATGTGGTTATGAGAGCCCTCTCTATAGGAGCATGTTGTTGAATGGTGGTGTTTGGATGGACCCATTTATGGAATCACTATGTATTCTTTTACCAAATGACTATAGTATGTGAAGTACCAACTCAAAAGGTGGAACAAGTAGTGTTTTGGTAACATCTTCCATGCTAAGTTTGCTGCTCAAGCTAGTTTGGATGCTATCAATCGTGGGAGGATTTTGGCCTTACTGAGGAGTTTCTCAAGGAGGAGGTGATGGATTTGAAATCCATGGAGGAGTGTGAGTTGCATGAGGAGATTTATTGGAAATAGAAGGCTTGAGTTGAGTGGTTACAAGAGGGGGACAAAAACAATTCCTTCTTTTTTAACTTTGTGAAGGCCAGGAGACATGGAAATTCAATCCCTTTTCTTATGAATAATAGGGGTGAGCATTTAACCTCTTTGAGTGACATCTCTAGAGAAGCTTCACAGTTCTTTGCTTCCTTGTTTAGGGAGGAAGATCAGGATGTGTTGGCAGAAGAAAATCATATTTTGTCCTGCATCCCTTCTTTGGTTATTGTGGAAATGAATGAGAACCTCTTGGGATGCATTTCCTTGGAGGAATTGGAAGCTACTATCTTTTAGATGAAGAAAGGGAAAGCTCTTTTTCTTGACGACTTTCCGATTGAACTCTTTTAGGAATTTTGGGACATTATATGTCTAGAATTATTAGAGGTGGTTCACGAATATCAGAGGAACAAGCATATGTTGAGGGCTATGAACTCTACCTTTCTTGCTCTCATCCCCAAATGTGAGGGAGTAGATCAGCTAAGTTTTTTTCAACCTATCTCTATTTTCAACGTGGTTTATAAAATTCTTTCCAAGTTGATTACTAAGAGGTTGAAGTGGTGGCTCAACAAGCTTATTTTTGAGGAACAGGGTAGCTTCATGGTTGATAGGAAAATCTTGGATGGGGTGGTCATTTCCACTGAAACTATTCACTCCATGGTGACCTCTAAAAAAATCAATGTTCATCAAGTTGGATATGGCTAAGGCTTATGATAGAGTTAAGTGGTCCTTCTTGCATAAATTTCTCTCTACTTTTGGTTTTGTTGAGTGGCTATGTGGGTTATGAGTTGTGTCACATCCACTTCTTTTTCAGTTTTGATAAATGATGAATTGTCTTCCTTATTTGGTCCTTCCAAATTTCTTCTCCTAGGGGATCCTTGTTCTCCTTATTTATTCATTCTTTTGACTGAAGGCTTGGGGAGAGTGATTAAGAGAAATGTGGCACTGGGTCTTATCCAAGGGTGGTTTACCTCCTTAGTCACACCTTCAATTTATGGATGATATTGCTTTGATGAGAATGGCCAAGGTTAGAGAGGCCACTAATCTGTGCAAGGATTTGTACATTTATTTGGTTGTGTCTGGGTAGATGATTAATGAGGATAAATCTTCCATATTCTTATTTAATACTCTGAGGATCATTCAATAGAGGATTGATCATATTTTGAGGTTTTAGATTGGTTCTCTACCTTTGACTTGTCTTGGTATTTCTATTTATTCTGGTACCCTCCCTACGGGCTCTTGGAAAAATATTCTTGACAAATTTCATGCAAAGGTAAACCAATGGACTTACCAGTGGCTCTCTTTCACTGGATGGGTTCAACTTCTTAAGTCAGTGGTACATGACCTTTCCAACTATAAGTATATGCTCTGGGTGGCTCTTATTGGATTTATTAAGGATTTGGATTCTCTAGTTAGGAAATTTTTATGGGTTGGAAGCTTGTCGTCTTCTAAGTGGAGTCTTATGAAGTGGGATATTGTTTATTTGTGGGGGCAATGAAGATGATTCTTCCCACTTGTTCTTCTGTTGTCCTTTTTATATGCTTATTTGGAAATTTTGGTGGGGTATTTGGAAACACGCTTATGTTTATGCCTCTTCTCTTGTTGAATTTTGGAGCAACTTGAGGAGACTACCTACATAAACATCTTTCCTCCAGATTGTGTGGTGAATTGGCCCTACATTAATCCTTTGGAAAATCTAGTTGGAAATGAATCAAAGGATTTTTTGTGGGGATAAGTTGATGATACAACAGGTTTGGTAGAGAATTGTTGGTATGATCCAGGAGACTTTGGAAGCTAAATGTGAAGTGGCTTTTCCTTTGGATAGGAGTGATGAAAATATTGTGAACAGATTGGGTCTATAGGGTTTGACCTTTGACTCCTTTTGTGCTCTTAGAGGTAGGAATACTAAAAAAAAGTTTAGAAGGTTGGGAATTGGTCTCCTCCTCAGGTGGATGTTCTAAAGATCAACATTGATGACTCATCTAGGGGTAATCCTAGGCCTATGGAAATTGGTGGAGTTGGGAGAGACTATTCTGGCTCTATTATCTTCATTTTATCCATCCATAAAGGGCATTAAACCAACAAAATTATGAGGGGTTGGTGATTCTATGGGCTATTGAGCGTGTCTGTGCTCTTGGATGACAAGATTATCTATGAATCAGATTCTCAAATTATTGTTAATCTATTGAATGAACATAATCTATTTTACAGCTATGTTCCATGCTGGAGGTGGTGTCTTTTACCCACATCCCATGAAAATGGAATAGGGTTGCAGATTGTTTGGCCAAGTGGACTTTTGAGCATGTTGGGGATTGGTAGGTTGAGGGATGGGAGTAGTTGTCCCTAGATTATTGCCAAGCTTTAGAGAGGATTATTTTAGAGGACATGGCTAGTTGAGGTGAGTTGGTGTTGGTTGTGTGTCCTGGTTGGGCAACTTGGTGATCCTAATTTTCTTTGGGAGCCTTTATGGCCCCTGATTTCTTTGTATTGTTGATTTCTTGATTTCAATAAAGTGTTTACCCTCCTTTTCAAAAAAAATAGTAAAAACTCTCAATAGTTACAACCATAAGTTCAATAATACAGTGTTATGATAGCATATACACTGGATATGCTATGTACTAGATATACATTGGTTACAAACTAGACATTTACTAACTTTTTACAATATATTTGTGCTATATACTAAGAATGTGTAGATACAATTGTTGCTATACATTTTTATTAAAAAATTAACTACAAGTATTGGTCATAGTATATGATAAAGGGGTATGTGCAGGATCATCATGGAAAAAATAGGCCCTTAAGTGGCAAAAAATTTAGAAAAATCAGAGTTAGGCAACTTGACGTAAAAATTTGAATAAGTTATCTATATTATTTCAAAAATATGTAAGAATAGAATTTGTATCAAATTGAATGTAGTTTTTAAACTACTAGGTTTATTTAAAAAATAAATAAATCTATTTGGTGAAAATTTAAAATTTCCATGCAGTAATACTTAAATTTCAGGGAAAAAATAAGAAGTAGGTGTTTGTCTAACCACCCTAATAACAATAAAATGATAAAAAAAATTATAAGATTTTATATATAAGTAGAGGACTCATGTCTCGATGTGATGCATATTTTTTATAATTTTTTCCAAGTAAATAATTAATTATGATTTTTTATTACAAATTTTAAAAAATATAAAAACTCGTATGTCTAACCACCTTAACTTGGTCAAAACTTATGATTTTTTTTTTTAATCCTATAGTATGCAAAGCATAGAATGCGACACATGTTTTGGATTCAAAAAATGTGATAGCGTTTGAAAGCTATAGATGTTTTTCAATTAGCCTATCAATTAGGACTTTAGTCGTAATTCAAATAGAAAATGAATAATAATTATTTATTAAATTCAAAGTAAAGAATAATTTATATTGGTGGAAATTTGAGAATCTCCTTTAAAAACCCTTTTCATTTCATCAATTTTGGGTATAAAAAAATTCGTCAGCCACATGGGCTATCATATCACTCACATATCACCACTTTTTGGCCCTTCATGATCCTACACATACCCAAAGCAAAGAACAAAAAGATATATGAAGAAATTTTTTATAATCCCTTTAGAAGTTCTTGCTTTCACTATAGGTATCCATATCTTTCCATCCCATTAGCACTTCAACATCCAACCTCTCATCATTAGAGAAGACTTCCTCTATCTCATAATTCTTATTAGTGTGGAATCTAGGCCTTTTAGCTTACTTATCTTTTCCTCTCCTTCAACTTTTCCACTAAAATCTTTTGGAATGCTTCTAGTGCCCTCATGAAGATGGAAAAGTGGGATGATTGTGTCGCTAGGTGTGGTCATACTTGATCTCTTTCTCGGTTGCTAGTGCAATTCCATCCTTAAGCAACCTCAAGAACTTACTTTCAGTGAATTCCATAGTGACTGTGAATTGCATTGCAATGTTAAAAAATATGATTCTTTTTGAAGACTCAGTAAGTGACCTTTGACTCCCATTGTATCTATCCTTATTTCTTTCCTTCCAAATGCACCAAAGAATCTCAATGGATATGTTACACCCCGTGTGTTATTACCTATTTACTATTACCTTTTTTGGTAAATTGATTTAATATATGTGAATGTGTTTTATATATGAATCTTGATGGAAATATGATGAATGAATGTTTGTTTCAATTTAACATTTTATAATGATTTTGTATGTGAAATATATGTAATGCATATGAATGTATTGATTTGGATAAGTACTGTTATGATGTACTAAGATGGATGTAAGAACTTGTTCAAACCTATAGAAGAGAGGGGAACTATCACTCAGGAGAAGAACTTGGTTTGGTAAAGTTTAATTCAGCCTTATTGAGCATTCACACACCCACACCCTAGTTGGTCTTAGTTGAGTCAAGTTAGTTCAAGTAGATGGTAAATGATCTTAAGTTTTGTTGTGAATGTTTATATTGGTTTTTCACCTTGTTTTATGAATTTTTGGAATGGGGAATGTGATTAAGTCTTGATTTCAAGTGGAAGTCCTTCCTTGTGTTTTTATTGTTATGTTGATGAGATATACACATAAAATGTATATATATGTATATATGTAGTGTCCATGATAAACTCATACATATGAGTGAATACATACATGAGTATACATAGGTAGACGTACCTACACATGCTCATGGATGGATTAACCATATGCATGGGAATGTCGATTGGACTAAGGTGACATGTATATATATATGTATATATACACTTCATGTATATATGTCAATCGATGGATATGAGAGTATGAGTCGTTTTATAAAAGTATTAAAATGATATTATGAATATACATATATATTATATATGAATAAATAATTTAGCTTATATTTATATATAATTATATATATACATAATGTTATTCGATATGTATTTATATATGCTTGATAATTTCAGCAATTAATGTATTTGATAACCATGTGAAATGAGTATATATATATATATTATGAAGTATATATATATATAATATAGTTGATAATCATTTGTGATGTTTATAAAGCACAATACATATCGTTATGGTTATTAATAGTGAAGCACTTAATAGAAGCATAGGCACATATAAGGCACTGCCATGGTAAGCGTTGTATAGTAAACCTGCACATAACAAAAGACAAAGTCAGCAAAGTTTATGAGGCATGTAGGAATAAATGTTGTTGTGTAAACATTGCAATAGAAAGTAAATGCAGTTTTTGAGCAATGTGGAAGTAGTCAAACTCATGCTTTCTCAAAAGGCGCTAGTTTATGAAATGTGGCACCAATACTATAGTAAGAGGAATGCATAAGAAGTATTTTTTTGTGCCTAAGTCTGATAAAGAAATATCTTAGCCTTGAGACTCAGTAAAAAGTAAACTTGGAAAAAATATAAGAAGGAATTCAATTTAGGAAACTTGCTAATAAGCTTGTTGTTCTTTTGATTCAGTAAAATAGTTTTGTTGTCCCTTGAAACTAGTCGAGTCGGCCATTTGAAAGGTAAGGATTGTTATGTGTTGCAAATTTGTAAGTTAGTTTGATGAATCATTGCATGGGGATGTAAGGGTGGCATAAATATTAACTTGTTTGTAGCCTTTGGTTGCTCACAATTTAGTATAAATAGAGGTGCTCATTCTACCATTTGATACACTTTTTAATCTGATTACCTTGTTGTTATTTTGTTGTATTGATAGCTTGAGAGTTAGAGAGTTAGTTGTTTTGCATTAATATTTTTGAGAGAGTTGGTGAGAAGCTAGTAGTGGGATTTGGGTTGTTCTTGGAGGATGTTGCGAGCAAGCTTGAGCCATTAAGCTAGGAGGGAGGAATAATCGGTTGGAGCATTAAACAGGCATGTTGATTTCTACTCCTTTGTTATTATGTTGAAAAGATTATTTATTATGTTGCCATGTTTGGAAACATTGTCTTCTATGTGTGTTATGATGCTTGGATATGCATGAATGTCTCTTGGTTGTTTCTTGTATTGTGAAACCTTTCTTTTTTGTATATAATTATGTAAATATTTATATTATACTAGGTTTTATATGAATGTATACTATTTATACTATATATATAATGTCAATACTATATGTAGTATGACAATATTCTAGGTGCGTAGCATAAGATAGAGTTGTTTTGAGATACTTAGTAGCAATGTTAATTTAATAAGAGTTACTGGGAAGGTTATTCCTGGGGTTAGGATAATCCACAGGAAAGGGGATAACCTTAGAATATAATACTAATGGTCAAATACAAATTGAGCAATTATTGTGGTGAATATAGATGACCCTCACTCAAAGTACTAGGTGATGAATCTTTTTCCAAAGTAGTGTAGGTAGCCACTATCTACATTGTCAATTCACTATGATCCAAGTACATACTAGGCTGACAATATCATAAATATAGAAGTATACTTTATGGTAAGCTCTAGATATGTAGGACACATCACTATGGTCAGGAAAGGATATATGAAGGATGAGGTTACCAAACCCATCTCTTCATCCAAGGGAGGGCCATCTTGTTGGGTGTTGCCGATATGTGGTTGTCATTGATTTCAACACTATTAACATTAATGTCTTTAAGGTTGTATATGTCAAGGATATTGAGAAAATTGTAATAAGATAAGTTGCAGGATGTTAGTGGTGTACTGAAATTCAATGTGGTGGCCAACTCAGTATGTTAATGATAAGAGGTTGTGGATTAAAGGGTTTTTTGTCGAGTATATCTAGTTTATCCACGTTAAGTTTCAGAGATCTGCATGAAGATTTGATCGAGTTATGAGTTTCTATGTTTTGACAGTTTTTTTGTTGCTTCACTTGGTGTTCCTGATAGAGGATGATGCGGTTCTAGTAAGATGAGTTGTTATGGATGCTTATGTGGTGATTCATGATGCTTGTGGATGTTTCTAGATCATTCTCTATCATTTTTGCACAACCACATTGATCTTTGTGCTTGTGATCAGTGATTTTCCTTTGTGTGTTCATGTTTTTCATGATCATGGCCGACAGGGTGATTGTAGCATGTTGTAGATCTTTGAGGCATAATTGTTTATTGATTTGGGCCAAAATTTTGTACACATTTTATTATCTTTTTGAAGTCGACATGCAATTGATGTTAATCTTAGTCACAAATATATATGAGCAATTATTTCTACCATTTGAAGGAATTTGTGTGTGAGATGTGCGAGTCATGTGTGCGAATAATGTTCTAATCTTTTGAAGGCAGAAGAAAAGTGTGAAGAAGAGTGAGCGAGTGAGAAAATGTTTATGTGCTTAACCAGAACTATAATCAGGCATTAGCAGATGCTATTTTCTCAGTTAAAAATCTTATGGATGTCATTTGAATGTTTCTGTAAGACAGTTTGTCTTCCTTTGGGTAGTAAGCCTTTTTGTAATTGAGCAATGAGCTCTAGGCAGTGTGCTTGAATGCATGTGCATTCCCCATTCATATTTATTTTATACTTTTAATAGGGTATAATCTTGTGGACTAACCTCCATCGTGGTTTTTCCCCTAATAGGATTTCCACGTAAAAAATCCTTGTGTTATGGTGTTGTGGTTGATTGCTTTGTGTTCTTGCATCTTTATTTTGGTTCAATGCTATAAGTGGTTTAAGGTATTTTAAGTGTTGGACAAATGGTTGACAAAGGATACAATCTTCAATTCAAGGATGGAAAGTGTAGAATATTGGGAAGTTCTAGAAATGTGATTGCATCAGGTACAAAAACAAAAGGTAATATCTTTCACCTAAATGCTACTAGTAAATTTTTTTTGATTGCTCAAGTTGATGAAAGTTGGTTGTGGCATAGGAGAATGTGTCATGTGAACTTTGACAATATTATCAAGATAAGTTCTACTCAAGTTGTGAGAGATCTTCCTAAGTTGATAGAACCTACTAATGCCATATGCAACAAATGTTAGTTAGGGAAGCAAACTAGAATTCATTTAGGAGAAAACAACATTGTTCAAATGAAGTGTTGGAGCTTGTGCATGCTGACTTGTGTGGTCCTTCTAGAGTCAAAAGTTTACAAGGCTACAAGTATTTCAAGTTACTCATTGATGATTATTCTAGAATGATGTGGGTCACTTTCTTAAGGGAAAAATCTTAAGCTCTAGAGAAATTCAATATTTTTAAGGCTATGGTAGAGATAGAGACAGGTGTGAAGATTAAATGTCTGAGATCAAATAGAGGTGGTGAATTCACTTCCGGTGAGTTTAACTCTTTCTGTGAAGAGCATGGGATAAAGAGACAATTATCTGCCTCACGAACCCCTCAGCAAAATGGAGTTGTGGAAAGGAAGAACATGACAATTGAAGAAGTTGTTAGGACTATGATGCTAGAAGGAAATGTTCCTCATATCTATTGGAGAGAAGTTTTGAGTACTATTGTTTACACACTCAACCGGGTAAAAGTCAAAGGTGATACTGGTAAGACTCCTTATGAGATATGGTATGGTCATAAACCTACTATTAGATATTTCAAAATATTTGGGAGTAAATGCTTTATCAAAAGAGATGAAGATATAGGAAAGTTTGATGCTAGAAGTGATGAAGGAATCTTTCTTGGTTATTCTACTAAAAGCAAGGCCTACCAGTGCTACAATAAGAGGTTCGAGAAAGTAATTGAGAGTGCTAATGTCAAGGTTGATGAAGGAATAGTTAGACCATCCAGAACCTATATGATTCAGATGATCAAAATGAAAGCTCAGATAAAGGAAAGAAAGTGCAGACTTCAAATCAAGTTAAGATCATTCTGGTGAATAGGGGAAAATCAAGAGGAAGGAACTAGTGAAAGTGCACAAGTGAGATCACAAGAGCCTGAAGTTCAAGAACATCCTAAGACTCCAAGGTATGTAAGACTAAATCATTCAGAAGACTAGATCATAGGTGATAAGAACAAACACTAATACATTTGACTGCAAAATATGACGAAACTGTTCGACAAAATATGTAAAATTTGATGTTCGTCGGGTGCTTGTAAAATTTGATGTGTAATTTCCAATTTTTTGAAAGTTTATATTATTTTCGTCGAATTTTCGACAAACATGAAAAATTAAAAAAAATCAAATTGTGGCCGACATAAAGAAAAGTGAGTTTGCACCTGATTTATTACGACAGTGTTTTGCTTTACTTGAGACAGTTTGTGGAGAACTAAGGACGATTTTCTTGGGAAAAATCAGAAAAAATTCAAGAAGATATCGCCAGGTTGAGGGTAGTCATTGTCTTTGCAAAATTCAGTTGTGAAGTCAGTTGTAGTTCCAGTTTGAAAATCATATTTTAAAGCAACATCTCATCAGATTTCATTTTTAGAGGTTAAGGGTTTTGAGAATTTCATGTCCAGATTTTGTTGTGTGGAATCACCATAAGATCACAATGGAGGAACATATTCTTGTGACTGTAATTATGTGATCCATAACTATATTGGTCATGTGGCACAGTTGTGCTATAACAAATACAGGATGCATTCATGTGTGACCCAAGTTTAATGTGGCTATGTTGTGATAGAAATGGAGGCACTCATATAATGTAGTTAATTCAGGTTGTATAATGTAGGTGTCAATCATCATTGGGTGCATTCAGGTTGTCCCAAGTTTAACAGGATAGGATGTAATTATAGCATGATCGAAGAGTGATTACCTCTTGCTGCAATAAAGAGCCTATAACTCTGGTTGATATGTAGAGTGGTTGTGTTATATCAATTATGTAGTGCATTCAAGCACAACCCATGTTTAATGGGCTATTCTAGAGAGTGATCAAGATTTTCTAAACCTTATGAATGTTACTTGACATATATTTGCATAATCTCAAATTCCTTCAGAGGCTTTTGAAGTATCAATGTATCCTATATAGGGTTTAGAATGATTTCTTTTAATTAAAAAAATAAATAAATGATGTATTTCCCTATAATTAGATAATGTGGAGATCTCCTAAATTTGCCCCAACACACTATCCTCTTTGGCACTGTATTCATTACTCCAGCTACTAGGTTTTTGCATGTGACATCTTTAATATCTTCATGACCGTGACTTTTAAATAGATCTCAGTCTTTGCTTTAATCCTTTTCATGGTAACCCTTGAGTTTCGTAACCCACCTTCAATCTCTTCTAAGAACGTTGTCTTAAGCTAGACTGCATAGTATGCATATAAAGCGAGTCCTTCATACCTGCTATTGTTCCAAACCACCACTCACTGCCTTGCTTAAAATGTTGCCTCCATAAGAACAATAGCATGTTTTAAAATCATGGTTGCCAGTGATTGACCATTAAGCTCACCACTTTCATTATGAAGATACAATGAGATTTTTGTCTTCAAACTCAAGGCATTATGGAAGATAACATTGTGAATTGTTTGTTGTGTACGATTCAATTTTCTTGCACATTTACTGCTTTGCTAACTTCCTTTAAAGGTATTGCACCCTCAGCTACAATCTCAAATAGCTCACTCACTATCACTTGAAGATTCCTTTCATGAGCATCCTTCTATAAAATCAAACTATGCCCTATAGACTGCCTACTTACTACAGGGAGACTCATTGTTTCATGGTATTGTAGTTCTTAAGATCCTTCAACCTTATTGACACTACTTCACAGTCCACAAGATATTATTCACTATTCTTCCCATCTTTGGTGAGTCTCAAAACACTGCTCAAACATGCAATCCACTACCTCCATTATACAATATTAATGGCTAAGAAGAAACATTGAACCTATGATTACCACTGTTACTTCATTTGGACAGTCATTCCCTAATTGCATTTACCTTGTAACACTACCAAAAGCACTTAATCAGCAAGGGGGTAAGGAAAATCTCCACTTTTATGCAAGGTTTGAGCTTTATTATCTTGTCACTACTTAGCCTGTTTTTGACTGTCACATCTCAAGTGACTGTCATTCTTCTTACAGTAGATTGCATTTACAAATGTCAGTAAGCTACATAGTGTGCTTGTTATTGGATACAATCTTTAGATTGCAAGATGTTATTACCTACAATGTCTCAATCTTTCTGGTATTGCAACCTCACTAATCCGCTATAGTTATTGTTTATGTTTCTACGGAGGCCTAGGGTTTGTACCCTAATCATGCTCTTACCAATGCTTTTGTTATTTTTTATTAGGGCTTTCTCAATGTTGAGGACCCTAGGGATAAGCTCATCATAAGAAGTGACACATTGCATCTTTAACTAAAAGGATAAGAAGTGACACATTGCATCTTTAACTAAAAGGATAAATCAGTATTGACATTAGCAATGATAATTCTGACTTGTTGCTCCTTAGGAATGGGTCACTTGCTCTTACTAGCTCACTACCTCCATTGTTGTAGGAATTTTGTGATCAAGTTCAATATTCTGATTTTAGGAGTCTTAACGGTTGGAAATCATAGTAAAATCAGAATTTAATAAGTTTGGAATTAGCATTGTAAAGTGTTTTTTGGGGTCATTAACTTTAGACTATCTTCTCTT